>OY856410.1:822664443-823264443 GCA_963693085.1 Alisma plantago-aquatica
TATAAACATTGAATTATGGTAATTAAACATGTTCAATCATTTAAGTAGGGTTAGGGGTCTCACAACCATACACTGAACAGAGATTTTGCCCCTAAAATCCACAATACACATAGATGGATATTTCTCATGCACGTCATCCTAAATATTACACATGGTTACTTTTATCACCTTGTGATTTCACATTATTCTCATATAAGACATATTATTCTCCCTCAACTCTTATACCCTTTCCCTATAGTTATATTTGATAAATGACCATAATAAGTGGGTGTGTAACTTCAATGTGATATAGATTGCTATACTTAACCTTAATGTAATTAAATGGTGACGATCGGTTATAATCAGCCCTCTTGCATGATTAATGTGACAATGTATTATACTCTTCTTGTTTTGAAACCACAATGTAGTGATATTTGAATATCATAGTGCCTTGCCATAATAATACCTATGGACACATATTTGCTGATGATCTTTTGAGCCTTGTTTGACGCATGGAATGATGAGGATAACCTTGATATGAATAATGTGATGGTCTTAATGACCTTTGGGCAGCTTTGAAGCCCTTCCTGAGGTGGAATCCTATTCATGTTCCAATAAGGGTTAAAACCATGTAACTTATGATAAAATATTGGTATCTTGTAATAGTATGGCGACAAGTGTGGTCCATTATCTTGAAATGGATGATAGTATGTGGTAAAGTGATAAACATATATACCTCAAACGTTTTATATCTTCTGAAGTTGCAATAGACATACTCTTGCTAGGAATAAACTAGGGTTTGTATGTCCATTTGTACGATGAAGCCTTAATTCACTTAATTGGCAATAACTAAGCAAGTGAAATTCTAATCATGTAGTGCCCTGTGCCATAGATCCATCTGAGTGTCAGAACTTTCCAGATGGTGAAATGAGTATTTATATGGGAAACTCAGACCACATACTATTGAGTATGAGGGGTTCTTGTCATCCTGACACCAAGTGTTTCAGGAGGATGGTCGTGGTCATACCTAGCCTGCTTTTTGAGAATGACTACGGTCGGGTCTCAGTGATTATAACATGATGTGATTAGAGGACAACTGCGGTTGTACCTCAGTGATTAGGTTTGAATACCCTAAATGCTAACACCATGACATGTACCACGGTGGGCTAGTTATAGGACTATATGTTGCTATTTTGCAGTTTGACTATATGTCACTGTGGTGCAGACTCATACTGACCGAGTATGGAGAAGATCTTGGAGTCCGATTCTTCCTAGATCTTATATGGAACTGATTGCCACCAAGCGGTGGTCAGTTGGTCTTTTAGTGGTATGACTCAAACTCCCCAGGGCATAATAAAAGATGTTAAGATAGCTATGTAGCATATATGTTTAGGGTTATACACAACATATCACATTGGAAGATAACCCTTGTTTGATCTTCTTATAAAGAGATGATATATATAGTACAATGAGAGACGATATATATGCTTGTGTTGTAGATGTGCTCACATTATAAACCTATTTATTTTTTCACTGATATTTAATATAATTCTTCTAGCAATGTCTAATAATGCTAGCCATGCCTATGTAATTAGAAATGCTTAAACTGCTAATTATGCCTATGAAGTTGGTTGTGCTATGATGTTTGCTCTACTTATTATGTAGATTGGTTGACTCTGTTAAATATGCCAATATTGATAGCCATGTCATACTACTAGATGTATTAGAGATGCTTATGCTTCTAGATTTCTTGTGTTGATAGTAAGGCATATGATGATATTCAGATCAATGATAATGATTGTTATTAGATGCAACCTTATGAAACATGAGTAGATATATGATAAAATAAATGGATTTATCTATTACCTATATATACATTGATAATCATACTTGTTTCTAAGCTTATTTTCTCAATCTGTTTAGCATGCTTGAACTGTTCAATATGTTAAATTGACTCTTAAATACTCCAACTGCGCAATTATTTACTATTTAATATGATGTAATCAATATATGTTGTAGAGAGTTATATCACTCGCTGGGACTAGGTCTCACCTCATGGGTCACCACATTTTTTTAGTTGGTTGACAACTGCAACAATAAAATCATGATAGCGAGGATAATTTGTGGTAATAAATACTAGAGATGGTTGTTTAGTGGTCTAGTGACTCCAAGAGTCATCCCTATACTCTCAGGTCCGGATGAAAAGTTTGTATACAATGTTTCAATTGAATCGATCTTTCTACATCATGTTGATGCTTGTATATGTTCAATATGTGGATAGTGTACCTTTGAAAAGTTTATGTTGTAGCTAAGGCTACAAGGCAGTTGTAGAGAATATTGAGCATTATGTGAATTAAAGAAAGTTGTTGGGCTTTTATATAAATGTTTCTGTACAAATTGGGAATTGTTGAAATCAGTTTTAATTAAACATATTTTCTGGGTTTCTGTTTAATTAAGGAGTAATCATGTTTTGTGTTTTGAGTAATCTCGCTTAGTGTAACGGGTTCTCACATTTGTCTAGTAGAGGAGTGGCGGCCAACTGTCATAGCTAGGAGGAGGTCGGTGGAGGATCTAGAGGCACCAATGAGGGTGGTTGAGTAGCAGCACGTAGAGGGGCTAGGGTTGGTGGCGGAGAAAATCTCCAGAGGTCAGATAGTTTCTCACGAGTAGGGGAAATTGGATTTTTTTCATGAGGTTTAAGTAAGACATACCTCATTTGTTATTTTCAAAAACCATTACCAAAACTTGTATACACATGAAACCATAGCGTCAGTTTGCTTTGACAAACCAACGACAAAATTGATGCATCCCAATGGCACATATGTTGTCTGTTTATGTCATGACAATCAATGAGATAATCCTACTTGGATACAAAAAATTGTAGGATATTAGGCACACATCTATTTATCATTAGTTAGTGTAGGCAAAACCAACAGTATAAACACTAAGGGTTATGCTTTGTATTACGTCAGTTGATGTACAAGAAAGTGAAAAATAGGGTTTTTGGAGACAAATGAAATGCCACCCAAAATTTGTGCAAAATTATATTTTCATGGGTGATCTATGCTATTGTTTTCTTTGTCAAACAACTAATGAGATAAAAAAAATTCCATCCTGTGTTTTCTCAGTTGGAAAATCGTGGTGGTTTTCTTAAAAGAACCAAAGAGATATACTACGTTGTTGGTATCCCTTGAAAAAAAACCTGACGATATAAGTCATATGCTTGGGTCACCATATGATCCATACTAATTCATATTATGAAAAATCTAGGATGCATGGTAGAAAGGAATCATGGAACTTTAGGCATATGCAGTGCATCAAATAAATTAGTGACTAATTAGGGTTCCTAACAATCCATATTTTTTATAAATCCATTGACTATCCACATTATTTGAGGGGTCTATGTTAATATGATTGAAACAAAATCTTGGAGGTTATCTAGTTGAACCATAAAGAACCCAAAAAACCTATTATTTTCTAGTTTTGACAATCACAACTATTTTTATTTTGCTTTTTTCAAATAAACCACTATTTAGTGATTTAGTGTCATCCAAAGGGAATTCAAGGCTCATAATTTGGATAGAGTTCCACATTATTGAATTGAACCCATTCAAAGATTATCAAGGAAATTATGAACATTAATTGGGTCAAATTTTACTTCAAGTTCTAAACCTTATTTATCGACTAATTTGGTCTAAACTTGTGATATTGAATGTACAATGTAAATTAGTATGTATATAAGTCTCCAAAATTTGTTGACATAACATATTTGAGAATCGTCATCACACCTATGTATGGTTTAAGCATCAATTATCAAACTTTAGAAATTAAAGCTTCTACTTAGGGATTTATTTATAAGATTTAAATTTTGAGATGTTATAATTTTCTTTGCAATGGCACTCTTTCAATTTACATCAGTTGCCTTCCTGCTATGACCCTCCTATTTTAACTTCTCATTGTTGTTGAGTTTGTTGGACATGAAGGTGTAGATGACGAGTGTACTATTATCAACAATCCCTACCGAGACGAGACTTCCAATTGTTAATTTTCTTAATATCTTTTAAAGACAGATACATTTTGTTGTTGACATGATTATTATTTTTCATGAATGTCAACCCTTGTCTATTTATCAAATGTGGTCATTGGAATATCGATTCTCATGGGTTTCCAACTATCGTTCCTTGTTCGTACATTTACTACAAAATAAAACTATGTAATAGTAGTGATTAGTTCCTTGTAACTAGAACCAATTTAGTTGTACTTCGTACACCATTCAAGTCACTTGATCATGTCATGCTAACATATTATGAGTAGTGTGTAGTTTTAAGATGATATATCATTTGTGTGAGCCTTGTGCGTCAAGACTACAAGAATACATCTTTTTCTAGGAAGGTAAGGTACAACTTAAGGAAAATGTATTTCTCATGAGGACATTTTGATTTGGCACTAGCTTCACCATGTCTAATTTCCATCCAATAATTGATTTCTTTGTTGATTTCACAAGAAAAAACTTTGTATTTGTTGTTTCAACCATTTTGTGACATGTTATTTTTGTATCAATATCACCGAGTTATATTTAAATGCCATAATAACATGACCACCAATAGTTTCTTTATTTTTTAATATATAGTTGGTTCCTACTAAATTAGGTTCAATGCTGATTTTTTTAATGTTACTCTAATAAACAACATTGCCCAATGATGATGACTCCATTCAATTTTCATTGTGCATCTAGTTATGTACTACAACTATCTTTTAACTAATGATTTCTTATTATGAAATTTATCATTAATTTCATAACACTTGATAGTGCTCATCCATTCATCCTTATAACCTAGGCCTACATATGTTAATCTCTAGTTGGAGCACGTCATCACTTGGATTATGTGATATGATTTTCCTTCAAGGTTTTCCACCCTCAGCTAGTCCATATGGTTTTGTAATCATCAAGTTTTGTTTGAGAAGATTTTTTATTTATGAATCAAAATTAGTGTACTACATTATGGTTTAAATATGGCATACCCATGATTGAAAATGCTATTTGATACATTTTCCTTTGTCATTCTATTTTCATTCTTTTGTTTTTTCTCTTAAATTTGGGATTGTTTATCCTAATCATGTGTGGGTAGTATTTATGTTAGCATACATAATTTCCTACAATAATATATTTGAGGTCCATCATAAGAAACACAAATGCTTTGTTATATAATCGGGTTGATTTTTTTGTTTTCTTATGCATTAACATTCATGTCTTGGCTCCTAATTTTGCCATTGGGATCATGAATAATGGACCCTAAGTTCAAGAATTTGTTTGTTTATGTCCTTTTTTCCTTTATTTGAACATGATTTGTGGTCTTTTGTGTGTGTGCTTTTGGTTTTAATATATGAGTGCTTTTAAGTCTGATATGAGTGGATAATAATGTTAATATTTCCAATTGTTTTGAACTCTTATACATGTCTATCCTTTTTCCATGTTCTTTGAAATATGAGGGATATCAAATGAGGTCAACATTGCCTCTGATGTTCAGATGTTTTATATGATTTTAGTTTTCCTTTTTTATATTTTGTTATTTGTCTTTGTTTTTATGATTCAATGTTATCATACTTTATAACATACTGGTGTTTGCTTTGTTGAAACATGTTGATATGCCAACTATTAGGAAACAATCTCATATGCTACCGTTGTAGTTGATTCAGCTAAATTTAATCAGGTAACCCTAAAAATTCATTTTTTGGATCTATACATATTTATTTCCCATGACGTTTATCAGTGTCCTAAGGTTTTTTTATTTCTTATATTATTTTGGATATTAGTATCTATATACATGATTTAGATTGATTTTACATATTATTGTATTACATAACACTTTAGTTTTTAGTTTTTTGATACATCTGAGATCAATTAGCATTCAATAACCTCATGCCATTGTTTCCACATTAGAATTTACTGTTGTTGTTGATTCAGTTCAAGTTTTTGTGATAACACCAAAAATGACAATATTTAGATTTACTAAATGTTAAATTCTCATGCTAATTATTTTCATGATGTGGTTTCTTTATTTCTTATATATTATTAATTATAGTATTACTATTCATGAATCAAATTTGTTTTTAATTTTATCGAACTACATACCATATTGGTTTTTACTTTTTCGACTCATGTCTTGGTCCTAGTTTATGGTCCTATGAACTGATTCCCTTTATGTCACCTTCATATGTTGCTGTAGTTGATCAATACATATTAATGTGGCTACCCCAAACATCTCAATTTCAAGATCTCCACACTCCCACTTCCCATTATGTTCATAACTTTCATAAGGTTTCTCTCTTTATTATACATTCTTGATTATTAGTGTAGAAGAGAAATAATATGTATGATATAATGACTCTATATTGAAAATGTGTAAATCCATGATAACGGTTCTCCTTTATATAGGAGAAGGTGGACATGACTATAAAGAGTTCTAGACTTGACTAGAGTCTATATGGACCTACACGCTTTGGCCCATATATGATACTATTATTACTTCTAACACTCCCTTGCAAGTAGAAGTATGGTAGAATCAAATGGCCATCTCAGATTACAAACATAAAAAAGACAAATAAAAAAGTTATGACTAAAACATTATATCTCCCAAATTTACACAACATGTGCCCTCCCCTGGACTTGAACATCTTTGACTTTGAAGGTTTCCCTGAGATTGATAAATAATAGATCTTTAACATCAAGAGATTTCACTAGGTTGGAGCTTATATCTTGGAATATGCTAAAGGAATATGAAAAGATCATCTAAGTCACCAAATCAATTACTAGTTTTGTTGAAAAAATTTCTAGAAGAAGACCACCATATGGTAGCCTTGATAAGATCTGTGCCATTATAAGATAGGCTATCAAAGATGTTCAACATGCTTGACAGGGGACAAATGAACAAGGAGGAAACATTGATGATTCAAATGACTAAATGATCTTTTAAAACAACAAAGTGTGTCAGACCAACGCAACCAAATGTGAAAACAATTCCAGATCTTCAAATCTATAAGACTGAAGTGTTTCCTAAAAAGAATTAATAAGACATGACCGACAAAGAAACATATTCGCCTGATGTAGAGTGCAAATGACATTCAATTAATCCAAGGAATCATATTCTTTGCCTAATAACAATGCGATAAGATGAATTTTGAATGATAGATCAACACTTGGCAACTCAGAATAAAATTAGCCTTGATTTGGAAAGTGATATCTGGACAACATATATAAAAAATTCCATATGTAGACAATGCCCTTCTTCCTCTTTCCTTTTTTGAGCTTTAAAATCTGCACCTCATCTCTTTTCCTCATCCTCCACTTCTCATATACTCTATATCTTCCCCACACACAAACCACAAAGAGACAAAAAAAGTGATTGAGGGGGACAATGCCAAAGGGAAACTTCCATTTGACAATAATTTAATAGAAGTAGGGCACATAGGGTGGAGAAGGAAGAAAAATCCTGAGAAGGATTTTCTTCAAATGACTAGAGAATTTATGTCTCTTGGATGCTTGACATGCTTGAGAGAACTTGACCTCATGCTTAGTAAATCTTTGTGCTTCAATGGAATGAATCCTTGCAAATGAGAGGGGTTAATCTTGGGCCTGAGAGTTAACTATATCACACATGTTAGGATAGCAGCTCACGATTGAACTTTAGAGAGCTTAACTTGGAGAGGAAGCTATAGTGGAAGAACCAATAACCATATTCAATGCTATTTTTAATCTGACTAAAAGATTCAAAGAAGAAAATAAATGGATCTTTGTGTGACCCTAAAAGAAGTTTTTTCAAGTAACAAGTCTGAATAATGATCTGACAAAGATTTCTCTTTTTTGAACTGTATGTAGCATGTGGGATGAATGACATGTTATTTGAAGACTTCTTGGGGAGCTCATGACCTTTTACATGTCGTATGGATGGATAGATATCACATCTTTAAAGATGCATGAGAACTGATCTGAGACATGGCATGTTTGACATATGACACATCATGTCAGTCACTCTTAGAAAATTTAAAATCCTAAATGCAAAAAACCATGTTGACTGGATGTTATGTTGTGTCATCATTGCTAATGCTGATTGATTTGAAACTCTAATGGTGTTATACTATGTTGGATACTTACATGACATGTTGTCTAGAGTAAAATTTTGGTGACATGTCATGTTGGACACTGACATGGCATGTTGGATAGCGGTGTATCTAGTGACACATCATGTTGGATGCCTACATGTGGTGTTGATGAAGAACTCCTTTGTGAATGGAGTAACACATCATGTAGATGCCTTATATGTAGTGTAACCTGCCACTAAGGAAATTTTAACCCATAGATCTAGTCATGGCCAAACTAGAAAGACTGAAGGACTTCAACCTTTTCTTCATGTACAAAATTTAAAGGTAGAGGAGGACCTTAGAGACCAAATATCAAAATATATTTAGATTTATGCATGGTGGAGTAGATATGAATGTTAGATAGTGGAGATGAATTCCATTATGGAAATGATCACCGTTGGGTTTTTGTTGGAGAGATCTTCCTCTTGTTGGTGGAATTGGACCTTGACTTGTAATGATGATCCAAGAAGGGTGACAATTGGACGATTGTATATGGACTTCATGCATTGGGAAAATGAACTCAAGGAAGATGAACTAGGAAAAGATGGATACATGGGGGACATTGGACAACAATGATGCTAATTGTCAGATATAGACACACTAAAGATGTAGAGGATGATTGAGATAGAAGAGGCCCTATAGAGAGAGAGGGCAATGAGATGAAGCTATGGAAAGGGTGATGGAGATGGCCCAGTGGAAACCAACCTAAACCAAGTGGGGTTGTCGCTAGGCGGAAGATGTTTCTCTCTTTCTCTTCATGGTTAGGATTGATGCTTACCATGTAGAAGAAATATGATATAGATTATTAATTGAGAGTGTGTTGACAACATGTTGAATACAAGAGAACCCTTCTCTTTTATTTAGGAGAAGGTGAAGATGAATCTAAAGACTTCCAAACCTGACTAGACTCTATATGGGCCTACAAACTCTGGCCCATATCTAATATGACTATAACCTCTAACAATTAGTATTCAAATGCATGATATGGATTTATTTTTAGTGTTATCACATTACACATCACATTGGTTTTTAGCTTTATAATCATGTTGAGATCCTAGTTAAAAATAAATTATCTCATGCTATTATTTACACATCATATTTTGTTCTTTTAGTTAACAATCAATCATCTTTTTCCTATGGTTTCATTATTTATAATACATTCTTGATTGTAATTTTTATATGTATGATTCCGATTCATTTTATGTTTAATTAGTTTGACTAGCATATTTTTTTTCCTTTCTTGATTCATATTTAGGTCATAATTAATAATACAATGACCTTGTTTTATTATGTATTCATCATATTCTCATGTTGTAGTTGATTCAGTGCATAGTAATGTTGTAGTCCCAAAAATATCAATTTTGGGATTCAGTACATCTCACTTCCCATTACATTTTGTTCATTCATTCATATCGACACTCCCAAAACCTTTAGTTTTAGGGTTGAGTACATGAATCCTATCTCAAGTTTGACATATCCTTTTTCTATTTTGTTAAGATTTGTTTGTACTCTATGACATTTGTGTATATAATGTGGCATATATTGATTGTGGCAATTTTTCGTGTAATTTCATAATTAAAGTCACCATACTTTATGGATTCAAAAACATATTTTGTGCTAATTTTGATGGTGGTGATGTGCTAATTATTCACCCAATAACAATGTGATGCACTGGCCTCTCAAATGCCATAACTTTATCATTTGAAAATATTTCTTTAATAATATTTAAAATTTTGTCTATCATCAGTGGCTCATGATGACTAATCTGGGACATTGAAACACACCGTCGCACTTGCACTACATCCTTTGTATAATTTAACTTTGTTTTCTATGTGTAAATCTTGGTTCCATTATACTAGATACTTATCTACCCTTACTTGGTCCACATGTTTTTTTTCTCATGCATTCATACTCATGTTCTTCTCCCAAAAACCCTTATGTTGGGGTTGAGTTTATGAAAACTGACAGAAACCCAAATTTGGGCTCTATGATTTTTATCTCTATATTTAATATCAATGTGGTTTTCCTATCATGAGAGATCTATGATTACAAATCCAGGGATATCAACCATGTCTTTCCTAATCTCTTTCTATGTGGATCCTTTTCATCTTGTATAGGTACATTGATCTATGCTATGTTCATATTCTAATATTGTATTGTATTTCATGTCATTGAGGTTTTCCAATGATGAGAGGACATGACTAGCACACATATTGGATGTACCGTCAACTTTTTAGCTCTATAATTTTGGCTAGAAAGTGATACAAAATGAGCAATGCTACAATAACAAGTCTATAATGTCAGTTTTAGCTGTTCAAAGAAACTAATGCAATAGTTGTAATGTCAGTTGTACAAGGTAAAGTAACAAGGCTAAAAATAAAACATTGTGTCAGTTTCATAAACAAACAGACACAACAAGCTCCAGATATTAACACTTTTTTATTTATTGATGAGGTCTATAGCCTCTGTTTAAAACCTAGAACTATCACATCAGACTACATATTATTAGTAGATTTTGGTAAAGGACTATAGTGTCAATTTTTGTAACCAAAATTGACATGATAATATTCCAGCTTTGGTTCCATACCCAAAACTGACACCTCAGGATATATAATCGACATATTTCTACATTGATTGTAGCATTAACTTTTGGAAAAAAAATTGATACTATGATGTTATAGCCTCAGTTTCATTTCCAATATAGACACCTCATGTTGAATCTTATAATTAGAGTTATGTAAAAGACTATATCACCTATTCTCTTAGCCAAAACTGATGATGCAATTTTATCTTTCCTTTGGTACTTTTGACTAACACTGCATGTCCTTTTTTTACAACAAAATGATATGTTGAAGACTTACTATTCTACAAGTCATTTCCAATTTACAAACTTGAATTTTTGGGTGAAGATGACCTTCCTCTTCAGACAATGAACCAACCAGGATAGTTCATCCTCAAATTAGTAAACAACCTACAATAGGAGAGTTGGGGGGGGGCAACAACTAGTGCACTTGGTCATAGAGGAAGGAAAATTCACCCTAAGAAAATACGACCAACTATAAGGCAATGAGAAAAACTTTTCATATGAAGGACAATCTTATAAGGTGTAAGATTCCCCTATCTTCAAGATTTCATAATTGCATGAATCCTCAGTAAGAGACTGTTCACCACTTATTAGTGCATAATGATGTTAGAAGGTGGGTGTGGTAGGAGGCGATGTCTCTATTGGAAGTCCATAGTCTAAACCTGAGTGTGCCCATGAGGTGATTGCTTTTTCTAGAGAGATGTCATACAAGTCCCCAATGGATTGGATGAGAGGGATTATATAGAGCATCATTATTTACAAGATATGGCTTAGTATTTGAAGGGCTAGATATGACAATGCCCATGTAGTGAAAAAAAAGTCTAGAAAGGCATCATGAATTACCATGGCTAAGATCAGTAGTGAGATGCGCTTCAAGTTCGGGTTAGGGAAGTTTCTTTGGCAGTGGATACCTGAATGCCAAGTATGGCTTGTAATAATCTATCCTCCAGAGCATAGGATGATTTGTTAGCCGCCTGAGGCATTAATTTACCTACTAAAATATCACCTATTTCTACCCCCTGAAGGGGTTACAATGGGAAGGAACCGATGGTGATGATGCATAATATTACCTATTTTAGATGGAATCCACATCACATCAACAATCTAAAAGGAGTTTTTTCCATTCCATTGATAGGTGTAGTACAACCCAAGGAGGAGCTGGATGTCCCTTATAATGATAGATCATAGGGACTGCCTTATCTTTTCTATTAGAGTGTGTGCACACAAGAGTTCCTTCCTTGATCTTGGGATCAAGGTGATTATCACATCCTAACCTATTGGAAGTTAAGTTCTTCATGCGTTAGTGATCGATATGAACAAACCCACTTTTGTAGATATGAGGTAGGGTATGAGGAAGCCACTATGAAAACTCCAGCCTTTCACAAGGTAGTTTAGAACATATCTACAAAGAATTATATTATAGGGAACTTGATCCCTCAGGAAGGTAATATGGTGACTAGGGATGTGGACAGGTGGGGTGCATTTTTTGATGATATGCTTATGATAAATGAAATCCTTTGCCTTTCATGGAAAGTAAGGGGTCTCACAGATATGGAGAGGGTGTTATACCTTACATTATACATAGATGGAGAGAAATAGTACAAAGCTTGGACATAGTATAGATATTCTTTTTTGGGTGACTCAAACTGTAGGATATGAGCAGTGATGTATCCTTGTGATGGTTTTTTGCAAACACACAGAGGACATGATGGATACAATAACTTACTTGATTGAAAAATGATTGTCATAAAAATACACAAAAAAATTAAAATCAATATATTTTATATTCACTTACCATTCATCTTCAAATGATACACATTTTTTAAATTTACATGATCCATTCATCACCAGATCATAGGGATATGTACTTCCATTTTCATTATCAATTTATCAACAAATCACATATTCATTCATACATCCATATAATTCACAAAATCTCATAACACAAAAATAATTGTTTTAATTTGAAATAAAATAGTGTGTTCATATATTACTCAGGTATAAAAGATCATTTGTAACTCAGAGTCTTTAACTACATAATCAGTCCAATACAAAGTTCACTTCTTTTAGAAAAACATTTTCCCACTTCTTCCAAATGACATCTTAAGTTTCCACCATGTATGTCTGAGTATTAAAGCTCTGCAAAAGAAATGTGTTTAATTATACAATAATATTTATATAAAATGAATGTTGGGTTAGATGAGAGATAGAAAAGGCAGTGGAAACAAAAATTTTCTTCTCCCAAACCCATAATAAAGGAATCACATCAACGTTTATACAATAGGAAAGATGGTTTGAGGAGGCGTACCTTGTCCCGAGGCTTGCTCGGTGACGTTACCTCACGGCTTGCGTGGTCTTCACCTCCAGTCTTGGACGGTGTCTGTGCAGCTCCTGGTCTCACTGGGACTGTCGGGATTGACAGCTGTCCTTCGAGCGGCAGAAGTCTCCTGCCTCTGTAGTCGTCCATACAGACTTCCTGGAACTCTGATCTCCTTGTCCCATAAGGACTCAGAAGGAGTTGCACCCTCCTATCGGTGTACTAGTCACCAACACACTCTCCTG
Source organism: Alisma plantago-aquatica (assembly GCA_963693085.1). Classification (NCBI taxonomy): domain Eukaryota; kingdom Viridiplantae; phylum Streptophyta; class Magnoliopsida; order Alismatales; family Alismataceae; genus Alisma; species Alisma plantago-aquatica. The sequence continues at coordinate 822,677,708 of OY856410.1, forward strand.
CAACCAGTTGCCTTTCTGTAGTTGTCTTTCCCTCGTTGTGCCTCCCTTATCAGGTGGCACTTTCTCGGGGTCTCTCTTGGTTACCAAAACCAGAGAGAACGACAACTTTGCAGAGAAACTAGTGTTCTGAGTTGTACCTTGAGAAGCCCCCAATACCCCTATGTATAGGAGGGTCATGGGACAGGGTTCTCTACCCTAGGCAATGTGGAACTAAAGCAATAGTAGAAGGGTTTGAGATTTTCCACAAAACAACCAACTGTGCCACCTGAACCAATCGTTTCAAGCATGAAACGGTTGGTTGGTGACATGAGCCGATCGGTTCATACCTGAACCGATCGTTTAGAGCACTCGAGCGGATCAGTTCAAGCATGAGTCGATCGGTTCATGGTCCTGGTCCAACTCAAATTGACTTTTATATTTGTTTCTGATTAATCAAATATTAAATCTTGTTCAAATTGAATTTATACAAGTGAAACAAATCATATTTGAAAAATTGACTTTCCAAATGATCTCGGCTGGTCACATGAATCGACCGGTTCAACATTTGAGTTGATCGTCTCACTGATACATGAGTCGATCATCTTACCAGTTGAGCCGATCGATTCACCAACCTGAGCTGACCAGTTCATCACATGAGCAAATCGGTTGGAAGTGCAAACTGCTCAAAATTAGTCAATTGCAGTTTCAATCAATCCGATACTCTAATCAATCAGTCCAACACCTTGAACACTATGATTTTCAGCTATCAATCAACTAAGTGTTTAATTGAACTACTAAACTCCTTTAGTAATCAATCTAAACATCATTTGTGGATAAACTCCTCTTCCAGGTTAAATCCTATGTGTGTGACCCTACAAGTCCATTTCACGTTGGCAGTGAAAGTCCATAACACTTATGACTTCACAAGCAAAGTGCGGTGCCTAGTCGCACATCAGTGCTACCCAAGTGATATAGAAAGTTGGAGAACAACTTTCAATCCTACAATCCATGAATTTTGTTACAATGAATGTATAATTCCTTTGTTACTAATGTCCTGAATGAACTCAAGGCATGGTACAATCATCCTTTCAACGTTCATCCATTTCCTTGATCTCAGAGCAGACTGGGTGACATGTGTGTGACATCAATATCTCATATTGATTCACACATGCACGCACATGCCTTTCTCAATCCTACTCATCAAGTGGCCATGGACATTAAACTCCCTTAGGAGGGACAAATCCCATATATATCACTCACCCCTCAAAAGCCCCGTGTGTGAAAGTCACCCAATCATCACCTTTATAACAACCCATGTTTTAGGACTACATTTGATGATGTCAAAGTGTACCCAACGACATGTGTTGAGTGTAATGATTTCAGGTCAAAGAATCACATTCACCACCATCACTGTGAGAACTGACTGTGACTACCAAATCATGGTTCCATGTGTCACTCTCACGGTGGGTCTGTCCGATACACTTATTTTCTAACAAGTACCTATGTGTTTGGTTTGATATCACTATATCATGACTAATGAGATTTTGTCATCAACCAATACATAATCTAGTCTTTAGTGTTATTGATGTCTATGGTTATTTCCGCAATAACAACCGACTAGGGACTAAACAAGAATGTATACTCTTAACATCCATATGATCTCATCATTTAGGTCCTGAACCTAAAAGCATACGTCATCTAGTAAACAATTCTTTAGATATCTATCATGTTAGACTATCATCTCAGAAACAGTTAAAACATATAGATCGGAAATTGCCTTTATTATTATTCAAATCATTTACAAAGTATCCCATTACAATCATCACATGACTTGCTCTATGAGCATACATACCAACAAACTCCCACTTGCACTTAGAGCCATTCACCTAGGAACCTCAGTCCTTGTGACCTAGTAAGACCATCACACTTCTGCTGAGAAATGGCCTTAGTCAGTGGATCAACTATGTTGTCTTCAGTTGGTACTTTGCAAATCTTCACATCTCCTCGCTGTACGATCTCTCGTATGAGATGGAAGCGCCGCAGTATGTGCTTGGACCGTTTATGTGATCTAGGCTCCTTAGCTTGAGCAATAGCTCCATTATTGTTACAATAAAGCTCAATTGCATCACAGCTACTGGGAACTACACCAAGTTTAGTGATGAACTTCCTGATCCACACAACCTCCTTTGTTGCATGTGAAGCATCAATATACTTAGCCTCTATAGTAGAATCGACAACTGGTTCTTTCTTGGAACTCTTCCAGCTCACAGCTCCATTGTTTAGGCAAACTACAAATCCTGATTGCGATATGTAATCATCTTTGTCAGTTTGGAAGCTTGCATCAGTGTAACCCTTTACAACCAGTTCTTCTTTGCCGCCGTATACAAGGAACTGATCCTTAGTCCTTAGCAAGTACTTGAGGATGTTCTTTATGGATGTCCAGTGAGCATCCCCAGGATCTGACTGGAACCTGCTCGTCCTGCTGAGGGCACACGAGTCATCTGGGCGTGTGCACAACATAGTGTACATGATGGATCTGATGGCGGATGCATATGGGATCCCATTCATACGCTCCCTCTCTTCACTAGATTGGGGACATTGAGCTCTAGAGATGGTGACTCCATGTAGCATGGGGATGTTGCCTCTCTTTGAGTTCTCCATGTTGAACCACTTCAGCACTTTGTCAATGTACATGCTTTGACTTAGTCCAAGAAGCCTTTTAGATCTATCTCTATAGATCTTAATTCCTAGTATGTAGGATGCTTCTCCTAAGTCCTTCATTGAGAAAGTATTCCCAAGCCAAGTCTTTACCTTCTCTAAGGCTGAGACATCATTCCCCATCCATAGTATGTCATCTACATACAATATAAGGAATGTGGTCGTGCTCCCACTAACCTTCTTATACACACAAGGTTCATCTTCATTTTGAATAAAGCCAAACACTTTGACTTCCTCATCAAATTGAAGATTCCAACTCTGAGATGCTTGCTTCAATCCATAGATTGACCTTTGTAGCTTACATACTTTATTGGCATTCTTTAGATCGACAAAACCTTCAAGTTGTGTCATGTACACATCCTTATTTATATTCCCATTAAGGAATGCAGTTTTAACATCCATTTGCCAAATATCATAGTCATAGTAAGCCGCAATAGCAAGCATAATCTTAATGGACTTAATCATGGCAACTGGAGAAAAAGTTTCTTCATAGTCAACACCTTGAACTTGTCGAAAACCCTTTGCAACCAGTCTGCCTTTATAAGTTTGCACATTGCCATCCATGTTAGTCTTCTTCTTGAAGACCCACTTGCACCCTATGGGTTTGACCCCTTCAGGTGGTTCCACCAAAGTCCATACTTTGTTGGAGTACATGGATTCCAACTCGGATTTCATGACCTCAAGCCATTTCTCATAATCTGGTCCCTCCATAGCCTCTAGATAGGTAGTTGGATCATCATTTATGATCAACTCACCGCCTTCCTGAGTCAAAAGGTATCCAAACCTCTCAGGTTCAAGGTGTGTCCTACTAGATCTACGAGGTCCTTGTATTACTGGAGGAGACTGAGATTCCACAACACCTTGTGAATCTCTATGTTCCTCTTGTACATCTACTGGTTCCATGTTTTCTTGTTGGGCTTGAACCTCGTCAAGCTCTATTTTCCTCCCACTGTTACCTCTAGAAATAAATTCCTTTTCTAGGAACACAGCTGTCCTAGCAACAAACACTTTGTTGTCAGTAGGGTAGTATAAATAGTATCCCCTCGTTTCCTTGGGGTATCCAACAAAATAACATATATTGGACTTGGGTCCAAGCTTATCAGGAAACATTTTCCTAATGTAAGCCTCACAACCCCAAATATTTGTAAAAGACAAATCAGGACGCTTCTTGTGCTAAATGTCATATGGTGTCTTTTGAACTGATTTAGATGGAACTCAGTTAAGTGTAAACGCGGCGGTTTCAAGAGCATGACCCCAGAAGGAAATCGGAAGATCAGAAAAAGTCATCATTGATCGCACCATATCTAGTAAAGTGTGATTCCTTCTTTCAGACACACCATTATGATGTGGTGTTCCAGGCAGAGTCCATTGTGATACAATACCCCGGGCTCGCAGAAGGTCCTCAAACTCTTGGCTTAAGTATTCTCCACCTCAATCGGATCGAAGTGCTTTAATACTTTTACCAAGTTAGTTCTGTACTTCATTCATGAAATCCTTGAACCTTTCAAGGGTTTCTGACTTGTGTTTCATCAGGTACACATAGCCATACCTACTGAAGTCATTAGTGAAGGTAATGAAGTACGGACACCCATTTTTGGCATTAGTTCTAAAAGGCCCACATACATCAGTATGTATGAGTCCTAATAGATCACTAGCTCTCTCACCTTTACCTGAAAAGGGTGTCTTGGTCATCTTGCCCAACAAACAAGATTCACATGTCTCTATTGATTCATAATCAAAAGAGTGTAGATAACCATCTTTATGGAGTCTAGAAATGCGCTTCTCATTTATGTACCCTAAACGACAATGCCAAAGATATGTTTTGTTTGAGTTGTTGAGTTTTTTCCTTTTGGTTCTCACATTGTATACACTTGTCTCTAGATCTATCAAGTATAGACCATAATACATTGGGGCACTTCCATAAAAGATCCCATCTTTTGAAATAGAACACTTTCCATTCTTAATAAGAAATTCAAAACCATCCTTGTCCAAACAAGAGACAGAAATGATATTCCTATTTATGGCAGGTACATAATAGCAGTTCTCCAACTCTATTATTAGCCCACTAGGTAGAGTTAACTCATAGGTTCCTATGGAACTGGAGGCAACTCTTGCCCCATTGGCAACACATAGTTCAACCTCGCCTTTCCCTAAAGGCCTACTTCTCTTTAGATCCTTCACATTTGAACAAATGTGAGATCCACATCCAGTATCAAGTACCCATGACAAAGAAGTAGTAAAGTTAATCTCTATAACGTATACACCAGAAGTAGAGATCTCTATCTCTTACTTCTTCTTCCATCGTTCCTTCCATCCTCTCCATGTTTTGAGCGCAGAAGATTTTGACATTGGTTTGGTGAGAGAACCCTTCTCTCCCTCACCTTTGTCCTTAGACTTTGTTCCATTGATCTCCATCAATGAACTATCTCTCTTCTTAAGCGCACATAGAGTGGATTCAAAGGCTATCGGTATTCCTGTATTATGCGGAACACTTCTCACAATCCCCAACCAATTATGGAATTTATTCTCAATTAATTTGCCCATTTTAAAGATGATTCTTTTGCCATTCTATAAGAGAAAATTGCATTTGTCAAAACTACTTTTGATTTGATTTGAATAAAATTTGACAGTAGTTAATTAGGCCTTTAATTAATTACCACTCCCACTATTTTGATTTAAATTGACAGCCCTCACCATCAATTCGGAAGATTGGAGCGTACAATCTTCTAGTGGGTCAAGATCCTGAAATCCTCTAAGTCATGGACCAGCTAGGGCTACCACCCACAACTTAGATCTTCCACGTAGGCAACTCTTGCCAATTGCATCACATGCAACTCTTGAAAGATGTCATGCAAAACTCCTTGCCATGATCACCTCCATGCCTCAAGGTGCTAGATCCTATCTAGGTCACCTTTTTAAGTCTGACCCAAAGCCAACACGATGAATATGCACCCTACTAGGGTAGAATCACATATCCATCCTTCACTCTTCCATGATATAGACGGTGCACCACGCTAGGGTGTGCCCACACTTGGCCGATCAAGCTTTTCACGTGTGTCGCATTTGGAAGGCATCTAAAACCTTAATATTTAATGAGGGATTTGGTTTTATAGGCACATATACATATCCAATCACCACAATATAGTTAGTATCATATACATGCTATATCCCACAGGAAACATGCAAAACGATAAAAGCAAGGATTATGGCCATACTAATGTGATTCCTCGAGCCAAGAGGAATCACGGTCATCTAGGTCCACATCACATGCAACTTGTATAAGATGAACTCTATGCTTTACCATTCTGGGTTTGATCAACTCATCTCCATGTTTGATCAGCTCGCCATCAGACTAATTCGTTGGGTGCTACCAGCCGATCGACTAGCACCCCCAACCGATCAGTTCACTGGTTTTTGTGCATTTCCATAGGCCGCCACTCGCTCGTCTCGCTCCTCAAACTAGCTGTCAAAATTCCATCGTTCTTTGACATAACAGGAAATAAAATCTATCCTATTTTACATTTGAAAAAGGAAACCCCAAGTTACATTCGGGGGGAGCAAAGGTAGGAACGAAATCTTGAGTTATCTTGAGTTACATCAGGAATACGAGATAGGGAATCAATGCGCAGACCGAGATGCAAGCAACCACATTCAACCAAGCAGACATACATAGGGTTTAAATTTAATACGAGGTATAATTAGAGGTGTGCCTTTCGTTCGCTCATACAAAAGTATGATGGTACACAAATTACATCAGAGGGCTTTGGTACACAATGCAATGTACCACCAAGGTGATACACCTTTATCTCTTCCACAACATTATATTAAGGTTTCTATAACTACAAATCGACCTTTAGTGATTGGAGTACAACCTAGGTCTTGTACTTACCATTGGAGTGGCTTATTATGGGGTAATTCGAGAAGTTGAAAAGACTTAAATGACATTATTTCTTATCATATTGTTTATCATACGCAATATCCTTTTTTTTCATGTGACATACTACCTCTTCGAATAAATTTTGGCTACCAGTGGGAGGAGCCAAAATATGATTTTAGTCTCATGTCATCTCCTTGTAATGGAACCTTGTATTACCTGAATCTAAACTCCAAATGACTAGAAAGTCAATTGTGAGAGGACCAAACATCTGCCCTTACAATGTTAATATCAAAGCACATTCATTATTATTATTGCTACTACATTAGTTATTACAAGATTCTAGTTACTTATTTAAGAGTACATCATATAAGTCTGATCATGTACAATAAACTAGGATCTTAGAAATAATAAAACATGAACACTTTATCACAATACAACTTTTGTCAAGATATCTTTGAACCATATAATACAAAAAATAAGCATATCAACACACAAGGTGCTCAGTATAGGGCATATAGATACATATATGTAGGTTTCCATAGTTTGAAATGATTTGCATAAGTAAATGAACAAGAGAAAAAGAGTTACTTACTCAGTAACACGAAAACCATATTTTAGTCATTTTACTCCACTATGCCAAGTGAATCATGTATTACAAGTCATGTGACCAACTTCCTGTTAGAAGGGTGTCTGTGAGAGTTCTCAAGGCTTAAAGAGATCAGCTAACCTTGTTACTACGTGACAGACTTCAAATGACCAAAGTCATTGAGCAAAACCTATTTCAAAGTTGGTATAATGGATCTATATAATATGTGCTAAAGTGATAACATAAACAAGACAAATATCAAGTAAAATATGACATGGCAATATCTATAAGTAAACAAGCATAACCACATATCAAGGTTCAAGAAAGAAAACCATAATCATCTAACTATTAAATTCGATGTAACTGAGCTAAGAGGTATCTAACTTATCCTTGGCCATCCATATCACAAGCAAATACTTGGTTAAAGACATAATGTTGATATGTATGCCTAGAGAGCCAATCATACAATGATTGTAATGTGACATGATGTACTTGATTTGATAATAATAAAGACAATTCCATCTGTTGTGTTTTGATCAGTTAAGAGATAATGATATAACTTGATAGATGTATAAATAATGATGTTACTCGATCACATATGTCTTCAAGTTATAGACTTGAACAATGAGATCATATGTATGATATTGTATGCACATTGTTGTTATGTCCCTACTTAGATATTATTATGGAAGCAAAATAGACAGAAACAATACATAAGACTAGAATGCGTGTTGGTTGATGATAGATTCAAATTAGTCATGACGTACGATATCAAGACAAACATATAGGTACTTGATAGAAAACAACTTACTAGACAAACCCACCTTGAGATTTATACGTGGAGCCATTGAATGGTAGTCAGAATCACATTTGAAAGTGATAGTGATGATTATGATTCTTAGACCTGAAGTCACTGTACTCATTACATGTTATACAATGAACTTGGACACCACCCAACATGACCTTGAATAAGGGTTTCCATAAAGGTGGTTCTTGGGTACATTGTGACACATGGGAATTGACTGTGAGTGATGTACATGGATTTGTCCCTCCTACCGGAGATGATATCCTAACCACTTGATAAGAAAGACCAAGAAATGTATGGACATGCTCATGCGAGCCATATAGGATATTCAGCTAAAATATATCTCAATAATCTTCTCTCATTCAAGAAACATAGATTGAGTATTAAGAGTATGATGGTTAGATGCCTTGCATTCAATCTAGATATTAGAACATTGATCACATAATTTGGTTGAAGTACTTCTCCAAATTTCCATTTACTTGGATAGCAATGAAGTGTTGGTAGATACCACTAATTGCTTGTGATGCCATAATCTAGTTATGGACAATTGTTACTAATCTAATTTGGGACCTATACAGTCACACACATAGTCTGCACGCAGAATAGGGGTTTACTCATGGATAAGGTTTAACTTGGTTATGAAGGTTTTTAAGTAATCAATTTAAACAACATTGGTTGTTAGTTGGCTAATTGGAATGTCCAATCAACCAACTAGGAATGTCCAGTTGAATGACTAGATGACACTAGGATAGGGTCAAGCATTGGTTCCGACATAATGACATGCATTATTCATCATATTAAAATCCATTATGTTTGTAAATAGGAAAACAAGCCAATCAACTAAATGGGCATTTCAGTCAATCAAGTGGGTGTTCCAGTCGACCGAATAGCATGCCAATCAACTGACTAGTGATTCACTCTAGCCGTCAAACCACAAGATCTGACCCTTTGTATCCCTAGGGTTTGTGGAAACCCTAACTCATCCACTCCTATATAAAGGAGGGGTATCCAAGGCTCTCAACACTCTTATATGGGAAGACTCCTAACTCATACACTCCTATATAAAGGAGGGCTATCCACTTTGAACGTCACCAACCACCGTTCATGGTGATACACCACCAGGCCGCTGTCGACTGCTGTTTGGGTGCTACTTGAGAAAGAAGCACAACTCTGCAAGGATTGTTGTTGGACTTGCTCCAGGACTAGGTATATGCCTTGTACCTTCCTTCCCGTTTTATAGTTGTTGACGCGATCCACTAGTTATGGAGAAATGTTTTGTATCCACTGCCATCTCTAACCCCATATTTCTCTATAGTGGTATCAGAGCCACATTAAATTACTATGTTGTAGGGATATAATTGATATGATCAATTTTGGTTTTATCTTTTATTTATTACATGTGATGTGAGTATTTAAATTATTAATGTGCATATTTGAGAAAATATCACATATACTAGGGAGTGTCTTGTAGATCCTATATATCTATGATATGAGATATATATATTCATACATGTTGTGTTAACATTGTTTTGATCGTGGATGTATGCATGGTTATGGATAATATCCCCTTGATGTGTGTGCATGGTTGAATCATTTATTTCCTACCTCTTAATTTAGTTTGCATACTAATGAGTGCAAACTCATCACCTTTACTTATTTGACATCTTTATTTTATTGACTATTGTATAGTTTTAGCATAAATTATCTTATTTTAATTTACTTTTTTAACTAGAGTTTTTATTAGATTTTCTTGGATTTTGTAAGAAAATGGCCCAATAATTCCAAACATCAAATACTCTTGGAATGTGTTTGCATAATTTCTCGTAATGCCTGATTTACATATATACCCAACACCAAAATCTCTATATCTTTTGCATATTAACTGCAAATTTAATGTTCAAATATGCATTGGAAATGAAATTTAATTACCTACAAGAATAATAAATGTGTGATGTGACCAAAACACGAACAAGTTCTTATATCATAAATATGCAACAAAGAGAGTCAAATACTCAAATTGTTAAAGGAGGGCAACTCAATAAATTTCTCCATTTCCTACATGGACTAGTAATTAAATTTGTCAAAGATTACTCCATTGACCTAATTTTGAAATTTACAGACACTTCTAGGAGCATATTTTAGGGTTTCAACCCTCATTCCCCTCCTATAAAAGGAGGAAGTGTTCACACACAAAGGCATCTCATTTTTTGTGAATTCTTTTTTTTGATGAACAAGAAAACCCACCTCGGGTGAGCCTGACATGGTAAACTGTCAAGGCATGAGAGAGTGTGGTATGGTCACCCCTCTCCCGTGCCAAATCAGCGTGGATTGCCATTCAGAAAGTGCCTTTGATGAGGTTCAAACATGGGTCCTTCATTGGTACTTACTGAGCTCTTTTGTGAATTCTAATATGTAGATCTTTTATTTTCTTTCCCAATCTTGTAATTGTTGGGTTTTACATGGTCAAATTAGGCAGCAAAAACAAAAATTTTCTTGATCATAAACCCATAACTAGTAGATCGCATCAACATATATGTAATGGGAAGGACGGTTTTAGCGACTTATACCTAGTCCTGAAGCTTGCTCAGTGACTATACCTCATAGCAAGTGCGGTCTTCAACCACCTATCTTTGACGACTTCTGTGCAGCTCCTGGTCTTGACCCTGATTGTGATTTACTATCATCCTCCTAAGTGGCAGAAGTCTCCCACATCTATAGATAGTCCACACAGACTACCGAGAACTCTAGTCATACCGAAGAACTGACTAGAAGGAGTTGTCCCCTTTTGTTGGCGTACTAGTTACCAACACACTCTCCCACAACCAGTTGCTTTTTTATAGTTGTCCTTCCCTTGTTGTTCCTTACTGGATGGGTAGAACTTGCTTGGTCTCTCTTGGTTATTAAAACCAGAGAGGACAACAACTTTGCAGAGCAACTGATGTTCTGAGTTGTGTTTGTTGTGTCTCTGGAGAAGCCCCCTGTACCCCTCCACTTATAGTAGAGGGTAGGGTCAGGGTTCGCAGTCTATGTGGGAGTAGAAGGGTCTGGATTTTTCATGAATAATTTGCACTACGGTAGGAGAACTGATCAGTTCACTAGTCAACCGGTCGGTTGGCATAGTGAACCAGTCATTTCACTTAATGAACCTGGTGGTTCACAAGCCAAACATGCTTGCAATTGACTTTCCTTATTCGTTTCTAATTAATGCAAAGATTAATTCTTGTCCCAATAGAATTGAACAAGTGAAATGAGAAACTTTTCTCACAAATTGGGAAGACCCAACACTGCTCGTTTGGTCCAAGTGAACCGATCAGTTCACCAGAGTGAACCGGTTGTCTCACTGACCATGAGTCGATCAGTTCTCCTAGTGAACTGGTCAGTTGGTGGTCCAGATTATGTAGAACTCAGTTAATTCAGTTCTCAATCAATCTGACACTCTAATCAGTTGGTTCAACACTTGAACTTGATGATTCTGAGTCATGTCTATTGATTGGATATTTGATTGAGTACCTAAACACTTTAGTAATTAGTCCAAACATCATTCATGGATAAAATCCTTTTCCAGGTTAATCTTATGTGTGTGACCCTATAGGCCCCATGTCACATGGGCAGTGAATGTCCATAACTAGATTATGACATCACAAGCAAAGATAGGTTCCTAGTTGCACATCAGTGCTACCCAAGTTATATGGGAAGTTGGAGAATAAATTTCAATCCTACAGTCTGTGATTGGTGTTCCAGTGAATGTATAATTCCTTTGTCTCTGATATCCTGAATGAACTCAAGGCATGGAGTTATCATCCTTTGAATGTTCATTTATGTTTGTTGAACTAGAGAGGAATTTCTGAGATATATGTGAACTCAATATCATATATTGATTCACATGTGCATGTGCATGCTATTCTCAGTCTCACTTATCAAGTGACCTGGACATCATACTCCCTTAGGAGGGACAAATCCTATTTTTATCACTCACAATCTATCTCATGTGTCAAAGCCTCCCAATCATCACTGTGGGCTCCGATCTCCAAACTACAAAATAACCATGCTTTAAACATAAGCGGAAACAATCGATAATCAGCGGAAGACCAAATCACGGGAAATTAAAACTTTTCGAGACAAGAGCTTGAAACCACAAACCTTTTCCATAGAAAAAGGATTTAAACTGTATACATCTCTGTCAAATTACTTCTTGAGTAATTATATACAACATGATACAAAATCTCAAGAACTCATAACCAAAACACCTCAAGACCTAAGAGTACAGAGGACACATACGACTGACTCTAACTACACCACATAGCAGGATGAATCTCCACCTGAGGTTTTCTGCTACTCCTGGTGCTTCTGCTAGGATTGGTCACCTTTAGACCGGTTCCTCCGTCTTCGACGACCACCTAAAAAGTTGAAATCTACGGGGTGAGACAATTATACATAATTGCCCCAGCGAGAGTTATAACTCTCCACTAGAAACTTTATAAGCAAAAAAAGAATAACTTAAGCAGTAAAAGCTTTCAAAGCATTCATTAGCAGTCTTGATAATAAGCAAGAGTTCAACATTTATGAAACATGAAGAACATATAATTTATCCAGTGTAACATCAATCAAGTAATACTACGTTGTTGATTATGTTTTTCAAACGTTATTATGCCCTGTGGAGATGAGGTATACCACTCATACTCCAACTGATCGCTAAGAAGTCACATCAGTATCATACATAGGTCATTAAAAGAGTCGGATTCTTATGACCTCATCTTCCTCAGTCAGTTAGAGGATTGTTTGCAGGACATCTGGCAGGACGTCTGCTATTTATAGCTCACCAGGGTAAACTGGACCTTCGCTATGTTTTTAGAGTTACAGTTGCGTTCTGTACTCTCTTCGTCATCGGAAGATTTCTTGATTATCTTTCACCGATGCGGTGTTTGTGTTTACTTTGGGAGAATAGTGATACATCTCACCTTTTGGGGTTGTAGTGATGGTTTGACGGACTATAAAAATCTACATCAATCCCTACACTAGGATGTAAGGTTCTACACATCCATATACCCCACATACTCAAAAGTATGTGATCCATGAGTTCCCTTGGGAAAACCTGTTTCACCATCATTTAGACTCTGACAATGATGGATCTATGATCAGGGCTCTACATTACACTTGATTAGTTAGTTACATTCAGTATTCTTTTAACATCATACATTGTTCTTCAAACAATAACATTAGCATAACAACTATAAATGAGAATACTAAAATGTAGTAAGCCTAACTCTTTTCAATGATCAGTTCTCAATCATTTCATCATAAGTCATCTGTTAAGCATGACCTTGATGGTATTTATGGCTCTTACAGCCCATAAATCTCAATAGATGTCACTAGTAGTGCATCAAGATATTTCACTTATTCATAAAGCTTAATACATGCTTTCAATGAATATGGTATTAAAATCCATACCTGGATATGATCATCATCTCATAACAACCTGTAAGGTTAATTCAATTGGCAATAGTAAACAATTCATCAGTCAGGGTTTACTATTCATCTTTCATGTCACCACCCTAGAATTAGGGTTTACTATTCACTCCATGGTGAATTGTACTTATTACATCATCATGTATGAGAAACATCATCATTAAAGCTCTTAAGTAAGATTAAGATTCACTAGACATCATAATTAGGGTTTCCATGATCTCACATAGGTGGATCATTCCCTACTCATGTACATTCATGTGTATTGAAAGTATCTTACTTAAGTTTCCACCATAAAAGGGTACTTTCTCTCTTTTAGGATACTTTCTCTCTCCTCTTACTAGTAGATGGTGATAACAGCACTCTAGATCAGGTTGGGTTAAGTCCTCATAGACTAACATAAGCCAAAACATCACTATCATTTGATTAGGGTTTGATTAGAACAAGGTTTTACTCCATTAAACCACTCAAGGGTATTTTGGTAATTTACCTCATGATCACCATCATGGGTCAACTCATTAATCACTTAATCCCTTAATGACCTAGGTTACCATTAGGGTTTAGATTAGATCATCATTGAATTAATTACATCATCAATTGATTAAGTACAAACCACCTTGAACACCTTCAAACGGTTTCAACCTTCAACCACCAAACGGTCTTGAGACCGTTTGGTCTCAAACGGTCTTGAGACCGTTTGACCTCAAACGGTCTTGAGACCGTTTGGGTGCGTTGACCGTTTTGACTTTCAAACCGTTTGAAGCTCATGCGGTTTGAAACTGTTTGATCAAATCAACTTGAGATCGATTGGACCAAACGACCTTGAGATCGTTTGAGCCCAAATGGTCTTGAGACCATTTGGCCTCAAACGGTCTTGAGACCGTTTAGATCCAAACGGTCTTGAGACCGTTTGGTCCAAATGGGCTCAAACCGTTTGGACCTCTAAAGTGGTTCAAAAGTTACAATTGGTCATGGATATGTATGTTGAACCCCTCAAATAACCAAATCCATGATAACCACTTATAAATTGAGTTAACTATGATTAACCTCAATCACTTGGACATCAAATTGACCCTCAATTGAAATCCAATTAGGGTTGAAACCTTCTCAATTAGGGTTTCAAATCGGATGGTCATCAATTTTCAACATTGTGAATCGATTCAAGGTTGAACCTATCAATTGACCTCCAATTGGGCCCAAACTTGGCCCAAACAGTCTTGAGATCGTTTGGACATCATCCAAACGGTCTTGAGACCATTTTCCCAAAGTTTGACCAAAAACCAAGTCGGTTAGATTAGGGTTGAACTCCAAATAGGTCAAAAATCAGTATTTTTATCAATTCATCGACTTATTGTAATTGGACCTTCAAACCATTAGATTATCTCAACCCTAGACCTTCAAATGGTCTTGGATTGTGCCCAAACGGTCTTGAGACCATTTGGAAGAACCCCCAAATGGTCTTGAGACCGTGTGGGTCCTTCAACCCAAAACTCATCAAGATCTATGCTTTAAAACAGTAATTTCAACCCGATTAGGGTTAGGATGATGAAGTGCCTTCAACTCTCAATTGGTTAAGAATTAATCTTTGATTCTTTGCAGGAATGAAATTCAACATATTACCTACAGACCCTCAAACGGTCGTCCCTTGGTCAACCCTATCAAATGGTCTTGAGACCATTTCAATCCAAACGGTCTTGCAAGACCGTTTGAGATCAAACGATTTGAAACCGTTTGACCTTAAACAGTTTGCAACCGTTTGGACCAAAAGGGTCCAAGGTCGTTTGATAAAGTAACATAGGGATTCACGCCCCTCGTCTTCAACCTTTGTCAAGGTCGGTTCTTCCACCGTTTTGCTTGCAGAAGTGCAAGGAAGAAGGAAGGTAGAAGAAGAACTAACATGCTAAATTGCAAGAACAAAGTATGCATATAAAGCAAGAGTTTAGAGTTATAAAACCCACCTAAAGGTTGTTCCTAGAGCTCCAAGCTTCCAAGATCCAAGCTTTAATGGAGTCCTAGAAGCTCCACTGGTCGGCCAAGGTGAATCCTCCAAGGAAAGTTGAGAAGAGATGGCTAGAAAGATAGAACTAAGTGAGCTAGCCATGAATCCAACCTTGAAAACGAGTTTCCTCCATGAATTCAAGCAAAAGGGATGATCTAAACTTACCTAGAACCCTTGGTCGTCCCTCTCTTCTCCAGAGCTAGCCTTGGTTGGTTGAGAAAGAAGAGAAGAAGTGAAGGAAATGAAAGGTTCGTTCACTTGTTACAAGGAAATGGCTTATATACTTTAGGCCTTTTTACACCATAAGGACCTCTAAAGTATGAAATTTTCATCTAAGTACCTCCTTGATCAAGGCACGTCCAAACTCATCTAAACGTATGCAAAGCTCATGAAATATCAATATCTAAGGGTAAAGAAAGCCAACCTTCAACTAGGGTACATACATGAAAGGTCTCCATACCCATATTAGGTAACTTTCACCACAAAGATCTCTTTTCTTATTTGATTATTCATTGATGTGTCCCTTTCACCATTTCCACTCTAAATGATGACAAGAGTTATAAACGATGTTCTAGAAAGTGAAAATTACAAGTTGCACCCTTTAATTTGGGTAAATTGCACTTTACTTCAAATTAGGGTTTTCAAGCATAGGGATTGCTTCCACAGCTGCACCTTGGTGCTCAAGCTTGGGAAATCCTTCAAACTTTATCATATTTACTTATATGATGTCTTATTATCATAATAACATCTTAATTTGTGAACATTGCAAGTTAACCCCTTTAACTGGGTAGTTTGCACATAGGTCCCTGCACTACAAAACAATGCTACAACTTTACATATAAAGGAGCAATATTGAAAGTAAATGTTCCTGAGGAACTTAATTACATGCCAGGGAGTATTCACAAGTATATAATTACATATTTAGGCAAAACTTCTAGGGTTAGGTTATAACCCAGGTCAGGGATGTTACAAATTATCCACCCCTTCACAAGGGTTTCGTCCCCGAAATCGATAAAACGTATTAGGAGAAAAGAGCAGGGTATTTCCTTCTCATCTCATCCTCTAGTTCCCAAGTGGCTTCTTCAACACCACGATGGTTCCAGAGGACTTTCACGAGGCTTATATCTTTCTTCTTTAACTTTTTAGTTCTGTTATCAAGGATTGACACTGGTCCCTCCTCATATGTTATATCATCATTTAATTCTACTTCCATTGGTTGTAGAACTGACTCGGTGTCTGGGTGACATTTCCTCAGCATGGAAATGTGAAACACGGGATGTAACTTCTACAACTCTTGAGGTAACTCTAGTCTATAGGCCACCTTTCCAACTCTCTCAACAATTGGATAAGGTCCCATAAATCTAGGAGCTAACTTTCCTTTTCTTCCAAAACGAAGGACTCCTTTCCAAGGTGAGACCTTGAGATACACTCTGTCTCCAACCTGGAATTCTAGGGGTCTATGAAGTTTATCAACATACGACTTCTGCCTATCCTGTGTAGTCTTAAGCTGTTGCTGTATAACTTTAATCTTCTCTGTAGTTTGCTGCACAAGATCAGGTCCTAACAATTGGTGCTCACCAGTCTCATACCAACACAAGGGTGATCTACAACATCTACCATACAAAGCTTCATAGGGTGCCATATCAATGCTATGTTGATAGCTATTGTTATAGGCAAACTCTATCAAGTTCAGATGTAGATCCCAACTCCCGGTAAACTGGAGAACACATGCTCTCAATAGGTCTTCCAAGGTCTGTATAGTCCTTTCCGACTGTCCATCAGTCTGTGGGTGAAAGGCTGTACTAAACCTTAGTTTGGTGCCTAAGGCTCTGTGTAACTATTCCCAAAAGCGAATTGTAAACTGGGGAGCTCTGTCAGAAACCATAGTGACAGGAACTCCGTGCAAACGCACTATCTCCTTAACATACAACTGGGATAACCTTTCAGCAGAATAGGTTGTTTTGACAGGTAGGAAATGTGCTGTCTTTGTCAACCTATCAACAACTACCCAAATGGAATCATGTCCTTTGTTTGTCCTGGGTAGGCCAACAACAAAGTCCATGGTCACATGGTCCCACTTCCACTGTGGTATGGGTATAGGTTGCATTGTTCCTGCAGGTTTCTGGTGTTCAGCCTTGACCTGCTGACACACAGGACACCTCAGAACAAACTCAGCTACATCCTTCTTCATCCCAGGCCACCAATACATATCTTTCAAGTTTCGATACATCTTGGTGCTCCCAGGATGCATAGCATACATTGAAGAATGAGCTTCCTCCAGAACTATCTTCCTCAGGTTATCTACATCTGGCACTATCATCCTCCCATGGTAGCATGTCACCTGGTCATCTGACTCATGCAAACCTTCTCGCTTCTCATCACCAAACTCATATCTAATCTGCTGAACTGCAGCATCTATTTGTTGTGCCTCCTTTATCTGCTCTCTTAGGGTAGGTTTAATCTGCATCTCAGCTAACAAACCGACTAACAATGATACCTTCAACTGCACATTGTCTTGCCTTAAAGAGATAAGCATATCTCTCCTAGAGCATACTAAGGAACTTAGTTGTGCTCTATCTATGGTTCATGTTGCTGATTTCCTACTCAAGGCATCTGCAACCACATTGGCCTTGCCCAGATGGTAATCAATTGTACAATCAGAGTCCTTGATTAACTCCATCCAGTGACATTGCCTCATGTTAAGCTCATGCTGAGAGAAGATATACTTAAGGTTCTTGTGGTCTGTGAAAATCTGGAAGGTTTCTCCGTAGAGATAATGTCTCCAGATCTTCAAAGCATGGACCACAGCAGCTAATTCCAGATCGTGTGTCGGATAATTCTCCTCGTGTTTCTTAAGCTGTCCGGAAGCAAAAGAAATCACCTGTTTATCCTGCATCAACACACATCCAAGTCCATTCTTGGAGGCATCACAGAAGACTACATATCCTTTTCCTTGTTCAGGTAGTACAAGCACAGGTGCACTTGTCAACCTTTCTTTCAACAGCTGAAAAGACTGTTGACACTTATCACACCAGGCAAAAGGTACATCTTTCCGGGTTAACTTGGTCAAAGGTAAGGCTATAGAACTGAAATCCTTAATAAACCTTCGATAGTAACCAGCTAATCCCAAGAAACTTCTAATCTCCGTCGGTGTCTTCGGTTGTCCCCATTGTAGAACAAATTCTACCTTTGCAGGGTCAACACGAATTCCCGAGGCAGATATCACATGCCCAAGAAAAGATACCTCAGGCAGCCAAAATTCACACTTGCTAAACTTTGCATACAGCTTGTGTTCTCTTAGCAAGGTCAAAACTTGGCGAAGGTGCTGCTCATACTACTGAGCATCCTTACTATAAATCAGTATGTCATCTATGAAAACGACAACACACTGATCAAGGAAAGGTCGAAAGACTCTATTCATGAGTTCCATGAATGCAGCTGGTGCATTGGTTAGTCCAAATGACATAACCGTGAACTCATAGTGACCATATCATGTCCTAAAGGCAGACTTGGATATGTCACTGTCCTTAATGCGGAGTTGATGATATCTAGATCTCAAATATATCTTTGAGAAGACTGTTGCACCACGCAACTGGTCAAAAAGATCATCAATCCTCGGCAAAGGGTACTTGTTCTTTATTGTTACTTTATTGAGTTGTCTATAGTCAATGCACAACCGCATTGATCCATCTTTCTTTTTAACAAACAAAACCGGAGCACCCTAAGGTGAAGTGCTCGGTCGGATAAAATCTTTCTCAAGTAACTCCTGAAGTTGTTTCTTGAGTTCTGCCATCTCGGCAGGCGCCATCCTATAAGGAGTCTGGGCTATAGGTTTTGTGTCTGGGACTAAATTGATTTCAAAATCAATCTCCCGAGGTGGTGGTATACCAGGAAGTTCTTCAGGAAACACATCCTCGAATTCCCTAACTATAGGAACTTCAACAGGATTGGGATTCTCCTTGGTAACATCTACTACATGGGCCAAAAATGCATAACATCCTTGCCTCATCAGCTTATCAGCAACCATAGCTGTTACAAGACAAGTGGGTAGAATCTTTCTTTCTCCTTGAAAGATCCATGTGTTGCTTTCATCAGTAAACACTGCCAACTTGGACTCACAATCCAAGACAACTCGATACCTTTCCAAGGTATCCATCCCTAGGATTACATCGAATCCTTGCATATCAAGCGGTATGAGGTCCACTTGAATGCAATGCTTAGAAAAGAAGAGTACGTAGGGAGAGCATACTTCTTGCAGAACGGCAGACCCACTCAACGGAGCCTCCAACAGCAAACTATCTGCCCTATGACTAACTGTCATATTGCAGTTGCGAATCACTCTTCGAGTGATGAAAGAGTGCGTAGCACCCGGGTCAATCAGAACAGATACTACACAAGATTTAGACATATCAGAATATAAAAGTTCCATCTGACCTGTCACCACTTGTGGATCGACCACTACCTCTGGTGGGTTCATAGCGTAGAACCTCGCTGTCGCCTGGTGTTGAGGTGGTGCTGATGATCCAGCTTGAGACGCTTGTCCACGTCCTCTAGCTGCTCCTTGAGATTGCATTCTCTAAGATCCTTATTGATTCTGTCTCGGAGGATGTGTCACACTGACAGGCTTAGATCGGCAATCCTTCATCAAGTGTCCCACTTTACCACAGTTGTAGCAACTTCTCTCCAGTTGTTGTGGTCTGGGTGGTCCAGTAACTGACATTGATGCAGAACTCTGAGTCTCCTGAGGTGGTTGTCTTCGTCCTCTACCTCTACTTGGAGACCACTGAGTCTGAGAGCTAGATCTAGGTGGTGGAGGGTTAGGTGCAGAGGACTTCTTAAAGTCCCTAGATGAAGAACCCTGGAACTGTGGATATCTTTTCTGAGTTTGCCTCTTCTCAACCACAAATCTCTCTATCCTTCGGACTGACTCAACGAAGGTAGAGAATCTCTCTTGGTTTTCTAAGGTAGAGACAGGGGTAGTCATGTCAGCATTCAAACCCCTCTCGAATCTCCTGATTCTTTCTTCTTCTGTGGCAGCCATGTGCAGACAAAACCGCAACAACTCCATGAACTTAGCTTCATACTCGCTAATGTTCATTACTCCCTGCCTCAGTCTCTTAAATTGAGAGATCTTCTCGTCTAGGAAGGTCTTTGGGAAATATCTATGAACAAACTCCCGCCGAAAGTCTTCCCACAAGATCTCTATTCTAGGTCTCTTCTGCTCTTCCATTGTCCACCAATGACCAGTGCTTCCTTTGAGAAGATAGACAGCATGTCTGACCTTCTCAGCTTCAGGGATATTGAGAATCCTGAAAGCCTTCTCCAACTCCATCAACGATAGATCAACATATGTGGGGTCAGCAGTCCCAAGGTACTCAGTAGCTCCGACACGACATAGTCACTCGAACGTTTTACCGATACCTTGTCCTTCAGGCTGGGATGGTGCCCTAGGTGCAGGCATAGGCATCCTGTCAGTTATGTGTGTCATGGCAGTCATAAACTGCCCGAACATCGTTTATACTGCTGGGTTACCCATGTCAGCTGGGTCAAACTGGGGTGGATCCCTGAGTGGCTCGGGTGCAGGCTGTTCTATTTCTGGAACCCTTGCACCGCCTCGAGGTGCACTAGCACTACTCTCTGCCACGTACTCATCTTATGGCTCAGCCGTCCTTATATATCTTCTTCTCCTGAGGAGCAGAAGATTCTATTAGATAAGGAAGGAATACTAGAGATAGACTCGACTTCCTAAGTCCTATGCCTCTGTAGACTCGGCGAACCTGGAGCTCTGATACCACTTAAATTGTGGGCTCCAATCTCCAAACCACGAAATAACCACGATTTAAACATAAGCAGAAACAATCGATAATCAGCGGAAGACAAAAATCACGGGAAATTAAAACTTTTCGAGACAAGAGCTTGAAACCACAAACCTTTTCCATAGAAAAAGGATTTAAACTGTATACATCTCTGTCAAATTACTTCTTGAGTAATTATATACAACATGATACAAAATCTCAAGAACTCATAACCAAAACACTTCAAGACCTGAGAGTACAGAGGACACATAGGACTGACTCTAACTACACCACATAGCAGGCTGAATCTCCACCTGAGGTTTTCTGCTACTCCTGGTGTTGCTGCTGGGATTGGTCACCTTTAGACCGGTTCCTCCGTCTTCGACGACCACCTAAAAAGTTGAAATCTACGGGGTGAGACAATTATACATAATTGCCCCAGCGAGAGTTATAACTCTCCACTAGAAGCTTTATAAGCAAACAAAGAATAACTTAAGCAGTAAAAGCTTTCAAAGCATTCATTAGCAGTCTTGATAATAAGCAAGAGTTCAACATTTATGAAACATGAAGAACATATAATTTATCCAGTGTAACATCAATCAAGTAATACTACGATGTTCATTATGTTTTTCAAACATTATTATGCCCTGTGGAGATGAGGTATACCACTCATACTCAAACTGATCACTAAGAAGTCACATCAGTATCATACATAGGTCATTAAAAGAGCCGGATTCTTATGACCTCATCTTCCTCAGTCAGTTAGAGGATTGTTTGCAGGACATCTGGCAGGACGTCTGCTATTTATAGCTCACCAGGGTAAACTGGATCTTCGCTATGTTTTTAGAGTTACAGTGGCGTTCTGTACTCTCTTCGTCATCGGAAGATTTCTTGATTATCTTTCACCGATGCGGTGTTTGTGTTTACTTTGGGAGAATAGTGATACATCTCACCTTTTGGGGTTGTAGTGATGTTTTGACGGACTATAGAAATCAACATCAATCCCTACACTAGGATGTAAGGTTCTACACATCCGTATACCCCACATACTCAAAAGTATGTGATCCAGGAGTTCCCTTGGGAAAACCTGTTTCACCATCATTTAGACTCTGACAATGATGGATCTATGATCAGGGCTCTACATTACACTTGATTAGTTAGTTACATTCAATATTCTTTTAACATCATACATTGTTCTTTAAACAATAACATTAGCATAACAGCTATAAATGAGAATACTAAAATGTAGTAAGCCTAACTCTTTTCAATCATCAGTTCTCAATCATTTCATCATAAGTCATCTGTTAAGCATGACCTTGATGGTATTTATGGCTCTTACAGCCCATAAATCTCAATAGATGTCACTAGCAGTGCATCAAGATATTTCACTTATTCATAAAGCTTAATACATGCTTTCAATAAATATAGTATTAAAATCCATACCTGGATATGATCATCATCTCATAACAACCTGCAAGGTTAATTCAATTGGCAATAGTAAACAATTCATCAGTCAGGGTTTACTATTCATCTTTCATGTCACCACCCTAGAATTAGGGTTTACTATTCACTCCATGGTGAATTGTACTTATTACATCATCATGTATGAGAAACATCATCATTAAAGCTCTTAAGTAAGATTAAGATTCACTAGACATCATAATTAGGGTTTCCATGATCTCACATAGGTGGATCATTCCCTACTCATGTACATTCATGTGTATTGAAAGTATCTTACTTAAGTTTCCACCATAAAAGGGTACTTTCTCTCTTTTAGGATACTTTCTCTCTCCTCTTACTAGTAGATGGTGATAACACCACTCTAGATCAGGTTGGGTTAAGTCCTCATAGACTAACATAAGCCAAAACATCACTATCATGTGATTAGGGTTTGATTAGAACAAGGTTTTACTCCATTAAACCCCTCAAGGGTATTTTGGTAATTTACCTCATGATCGCCATCATGGGTCAACTCATTAATCACTTAATCCCTTAATGACCTAGGTTACCATTAGGGTTTAGATTAGATCATCATTGAATTAATTACATCATCAATTGATTAAGTACAAACCACCTTGAACACCTTCAAACGGTTTCAACCTTCAACCACAAGACCGTTCGGTCTCAAACGGTCTTGAGACCGTTTGACCTCAAACGGTCTTGAGACCGTTTGGGTGCGTTGACCGTTTTGACTTTCAAACCGTTTGAAGCTCATGCGGTTTGAAACCGTTTGATCAAATCAACTTGAGATCGATTGGATGAAACGACCTTGAGATCGTTTGAGCCCAAACGGTCTTGAGACCGTTTGGCCTCAAACGGTCTTGAGACTGTTTGGATCCAAACGGTCTTGAGACCGTTTGGTCCAAATGGGCTCAAACCGTTTGGACCTCTAAAGTGGTTCAAAAGTTACAATTGGTCATGGATATGTATGTTAAACCCCTCAAATAACCAAATCCATGATAACCACTTATAAATTGAGTTAACTATGATTAACCTCAATCACTTGGACATCAAATTGACCCTCAATTGAAAGCCAATTAGGGTTGAAACCTTCTCAATTAGGGTTTCAAATCGGATGGTCATCAATTTTCAACATTGTGAATCGATTCAAGGTTGAACCTATCAATTGACCTCCAATTGGGCCCAAACTTGGCCCAAACGGTCTTGAGATCATTTGGACATCATCCAAACGGTCTTGAGACCGTTTGCCCAAAGTTTGACCAAAAACCAAGTCGGTTAGATTAGGGTTGAACTCCAAATAGGTCAAAAATCAGCATTTTTATCAATTCATCAACTTATTGCAATTGGACCTTCAAACCATTAGATTATCTCAACCCTAGACCTTCAAACGGTCTTGGATTGTGCCCAAATGGTCTTGAGACCATTTGGAAGAACCCCCAAACGGTCTTGAGACCGTTTGGGTCCTTCAACCCAAAACTCAACAAGATCTATGCTTTAAAACAGTAATTTCAACCCGATTAGGGTTAGGATGATGAAGTGCCTTCAACTCTCAATTGGTTAAGAATTAATCTTTGATTCTTTGCAGGAATGAAATTCAACATATTACCAACAGACCCTCAAACAGTCGTCCCTTGGTCAACCCTATCAAAGGGTCTTGAGACCGTTTCAATCCAAACAGTCTTGCAAGACCGTTTGAGATCAAACGGTTTGAAATCGTTTGACCTTAACCGGTTTGCAACCGTTTGGACCAAAAGGGTCCAAGGTCGTTTGATAAAGTAACATAGGGATTCACGCCCCTCATCTTCAACCTTTGT
The DNA here is from genome assembly GCA_963693085.1 of Alisma plantago-aquatica. NCBI lineage: Eukaryota > Viridiplantae > Streptophyta > Magnoliopsida > Alismatales > Alismataceae > Alisma > Alisma plantago-aquatica. The sequence continues at coordinate 822,702,205 of OY856410.1, forward strand.
CAAGGTCGGTTCTTCCACCGTTTTGCTTGCAGAAGTGCAAGGAAGAAGGAAGGTAGAAGAAGAACTAACATACATATATATATATACATATACATATATATATATATATATATCTTTGTGAGTGTGTGTATTTATATATATATATATGTATGTATATACATACATACATATATATATGTAAATATATATATGTATATATATACATATATATATATATACATATATATATACATATATATATGCATATATATATATAGGGCCCATCTTTATTGCCCGCGCGGGTAGCTACCGGCCCACCCTTCCGACCACTTTTTTTCAATTTTTTTTCCTTTATTGTAGAGGACTATATTTGCTGTATATCTAGCTCTCCAAAAAATTTTAGCAAAAAATAATATCATTTGCCCCTCCAAAATCAAAAAACCCATCCTTATATATATCTGCTGTATATTTTGTATAGATTTACTTTTTTGGCCAGCAGAGTTACTTTTTTGACACCATAGTTACTTTTTTTTACAGTAGAGTTACTTTCTTAGCTAAGAGAGTTACTTTTTTGGCTGCAGGGTAGCGAAAATCCATGCTACCCGCGCGGGTAATGAATGAACACCCATATATATATATGTATATATATGTATATTTATATGTATATGTATATATATATATATATATGTATACATATACATATATATATATGTATACATATATATATGTATACATATATATATGTATACATATATATATATATGTATACATATATATATGTATATATATGTATACATATATATATATATATATATATATATATATATATATATATATATATATATATATATATATATATATATATATATATATATATATATATATATATATATATATATATATATATATATATATATATATGACCATTCATTTGCTACCCGCATGGGTAACTAACTTTAGTTACCCGTGCATCTGTTTTGTAATAGGGATATACATATTTGTAATGAGGCAGACATTATTTGTAATGAGATGACCAAATTTGTAATACAAATACTCATTTGTATTACACGTATGGTTACATTAAAAATGATATTTATGACATCAGTTTACGTTATAATACAAAATGAGTGTTTGTGTTAAAAATTTGGTCTTCTCATTACCAACTTTGTTTGTCTCATTACTAATAGGTACCATTCTATTACAAAATATATAGATCCACATGTAACTAAAATTAGTTACCTGCATGGGTAGTGAATATATATCTGTGTGTGCGTGCATGCATATATATAGTTTGACCTATTTCAACAAGTTGACATTTAAAGAAAAGATCTCCAATATTATATATAGTGTATAAATAAGGGTAGGGATGATTTAATATTCCAATGAACCTACTCTAAATAACATGATGGTTTATACTATACATGGAACCTAGATTCTAACCATCTATGCATGCTCATTATTGTATAGCATTATGTAATTATGAGTAATTTATTATGGTAGTATCTGTACTTAACTATATTAAACTCTAATGGACAATGGAACCCTAAAAATGATGGTAAGGATCCTTTAGGTCACTTAATAACAATGTCACAAAGATCCAAAAGGACATTCATTCACTAAAATAAATACTTTAGAAGAAACATCTTGCTTCAAAGAATAGTACAGTAGACTAATGAGTATATAAACACTTTTAGGTCGAAGAGGACCAATTTAGATTTCCCCTTGAGATAGGATAGTGTTGAGCACCAAGTATGTACTCCTCTCTATTTAATTTTGGACATAATTTGACTTAAATATTCTACAATGTGGAATCTCTTGGTACATTTACTCTTATTGTCCCACTTGTTGAAATATCACCTTATGTCATTTAAAACTTATTATTTTCTTTTGAGATTGTTGTTAATACGATGTAATGGGTCAATGACCCCACCTGCTATTGTGCTTTACTATTGCTACATATGTTTGACGATCTATTATGCATGTTAAATAAATTGACTAGCTAACTATCATAGACACTTATGCGTAACCATTAGGGTGTGCTACTTCTACTTGGGGTGTTCTACTTGTACCCTTATATATACAAAGGAATGCTAATTATGCCTTGGGTGTGCTATTTCTACCCAATATTATATATAGGCCAATGGCTCAGTGGTGTCCTTGCCCTACTATAGTTATCTTTAGTCAATATATATCTTCTTGTGAATGATTATGATTGTTGTGATATTGTGAATGTTGATGGCAAGATACGTTATCTCACTCGTTTAATTATATGCCTCATTCTTTTCAAATTCATCTTCTTGATATATCTTGTATTGGAACTTACCTATTTTGTTTGATAAACCTCCATTTTAAGAGAACATCTCATTTACCCTTTTAACCCATTTAAATGCCCAAAATATTGTTAAATGTACATACTTAGTTTTTGCTGACTCATACTCTTTTGTTTCTTATTTTTTTGGGTGTTCCCTCCACCTAGGTGTAGGTGTTTTGCAGGGCAGAGACCCATTTGAATGTTGATGGCAAGATACGTTATCTCACTCGTTTAATGATACGCCTCATTCTTTTCAAATTCATCTTCTTGATATATCTTGTGTTGGAACTTACCTATTTTGTTTGATAACCCTCCATTTTAAGAGAACATCTCGTTTGCCCTTTTAACCCATTTAAATGCCCAAAATATTGTTAAATGTACATACTTAGTTTTTGCTGACTCATACTCTTTTGTTTCCTATTTTTCTGGGTGTTCCCTCCACCTATGTGTAGGTGTTTTGTAGGGTAGAGACTCAGGATGATTGTGAGTCATTGGTGAACTTAAGAACAACTTAAGATAGCCTTGTTACCCTGTGCATATGGGCTTATGTGTATGTAGATGTAACCCTTTCATTTTATGTACCACCCCTAGGGTGTGAAATTTATGTACATGGAAACATTTTGCAACTTTGTAAATAGTTATGTTTTTCACTGCTTAAATATTTCATGACTCATGTTTGTACCATTGAGTGGGTCCACCCTCAGGTTCCACTCTTTACATGTGCACTATATTTCATTTGTACTTAATAATTTAAGCATAACTGCGTTTGCTATAAATAGTACCATTTATGTTCCATATCATATGCTACTTAGTTTGTTTTAATTGATTTTTACTAATCAATAATATATGGATTAAAATGATCCAACCAAGCATCGAATAGTTATAATTGGAGAGAATTATGCACTTCTCATCTCATTTTTGTAATTACAAGGAAATCAAACCATGTAATAATGTAGCTTTGCGTGTATGCTATTATTGAGATTTAGGGCGAACCCACACACACTAGTGCCTCTAGAATTCTTTTTATTGGGAACTCATACAAATCATATGAATAAAGTATTAAATTGAATTCAATCAACTACTTCAAATTTTCTAGTTGTAATCATTAAAATTTTAGAAATCTAAATTATGACTTACTATACCAAGAACAATAAACCAACAAACAAGGCAATAAACAGTCATCATGTTTTGGCCAACATTTTGAGAAAATTAGGCTAGAAGATGAAATTATACTCACTAAGATCCGACCCTAGGTCAGTAATCTTAGATCTCAACTTCATATGTCAGGATTCATGGTCTCTTGAGCTTGAATTTGAGCTTATAGCTTCAACATCTACCTTGGAACTGCCTGAGTTTAGATCTATAGCTCCAAATAGGGTCTTCTAGCTGAAGAACATGAAGAAAGGAGGAAGAAGATGAAGAAAGGAGGAATAATAGATCCTTAGATAAGTCCCACAATATATCTTGATCAATAGAAAGTGAAGGATAAAAGAAATCTATGTTCATAACTACTTACCACAATCCATCTAGGGTTAGATGATCACTCCTCGACCGTTGTTTGTGTTCCTAAAAAGTCACCCTAGAAATTTCCACTCCATTGGTCTTTTCAGTGTTTCATGGCTATACTTCTATGAAAAATTGAAATATAAATCCAATGAGACAAATTTCATCAGATTTAGATATGCATAGCAATAGTTATGGTCATTTTACAGATTGATTGTCCTAGGCATTGCACATTTGATTTCCATGGGCATGTGTGGCTGCAAGTCTGTGTGTTTGTCAATTAGTGTGGCCTGTGAGTCTACTTGGCTATCAGTCTACATGCCTAGTCAATCTATGTGGCCATCAACCTACATGGCCATTGACCTATCTGACTGTTGGTCTAACAAAAAGGTAGACTAAAGCCAGTTCTGCACATGTTTACCAAAACTACCATAACTCTCTCAATTTAACTCTGATTTTATTCATTCTTTTTGTGTTGGATTTCTAATTAATTATATACAATAATAAAATATTATATTGATAAAATTTTAAATTATTTATTTATTATTTCCTCAAGTATCATTAATTGTCTTCCCTCATACATGTGCGGGGTATCTGTATATCAACTAAAGTTCAAATCTCAGGTTATGCTCATATCATGATTTTGACTAAAAAAGGCCAATGTTGTGGTACATGCTCCAAGTCAAAAATGCACATCACCTTTGAATATGTTTTCTATGGCATGTCAAAGGAAGGTTTGATTGCTCAAAATGAGAGATATGAGTTTTGATTTTAAAGTGTAAGGACAAGGTGGGATGATTGCAAAAAAACATGTTAGACCTACATTCTATGAGAAATTCAGAGAGATTCAACAAACTTATAGTTATTTGAATAAAATAATGCATGATATGACAAAAGGAAAGAGGACAAAGTTTAGATTTTTAGATGCTGGAATGTTTTATCAGCATGACAAATCATGTGTCTCAGATGAAACTAAAATAAAGAAGAAAATTCTCAAGGAAGATCATTCTTCTATGCATGTAATGCATATAGGTAGTTCTAATATGTATATAAACCTTAGTGAGTTGTATTGGTGGTCAAGTATTAAGAAATATGTCATTGAGTATGTAGCTAAGTGTGGGGCATGTCAACAAGTCAAGGTTGAAAATTAAAAGACAACATGTATTCTTCAACCACTACCTATTTCTATGTGGAGGTGGGAACATATGAATATGAAATTTTTAGTCAGGTTACCTAGAACACCACATGGATTTGATTTTATATGTGTAATAGTGGATAGATTAACTAAATATTCTCACTTTATACTGATTAAAACAACATGGGACACTCCAAAGCGAGCTAGAGTCTATATAGATGAGATAGTTAGGTTACATGGAATACTAGTTTCTATAATATCAGATAATGACCCAAAGTTTGCATCTACATTCTGGAGTTAGTTGCATCATTGATGGGGAACAAGATTGAAGTTTAGCACAATATTTTGGAGAGTAAGCACACACAATTCAAATCCTAAAGGACATGCTGAGAGGATTTTTACAATGGCTATTGGGATAAGCACCATAGTCATATGAAGTTTTCTTATAATAATAGTTACCATTCCACTTTAGGTATGGACCCTTATGAAGCATTGTATAGGAGAAAGTATGGATCACCTATCTGTTGGTATGAAGTTGGAGAAAGAAAAATTTTAGTTCCAGAGTTGGTAGAACTGACAACAAAAAAGATATTTGTGACCATACAATAATTGGAAGTTGCACACGATAGAATAAAAGGCTATGTAGAGAAACATCATAGACCACTTCAAATTGAGTATGGAAATGAGGTTCACTTAAAATTGTCACCATAGAAGGGTGTACCGAGGTTCCAGAAGTAAGGCAAGTTGACTCCTGGATAGGTGGTTTCTTATACAATCATTTAAAGAATCAGATCAATAACAAATAAACCTGAGTTGCCTCCTGAGCTAGCAAATTACATAATGTGTGTCATGTATCAATGTTGAAGAAGTGTCATCCATGTATGGAGAAGATCAAATATCCATAACAAGTACAATTAAAAGAAGATGTATGATATATAGAAGGACCTATACAAATTCTTTGCCAGACTTTCCAATTGAACAAGCTGCGGGCGATGACACTTGACAAGGAGAGAACCCAAATGCTACACTACAGTAGAAGCTTTGGCAAAGCTTAAAAAGAGAGAGATACCCCTAATGAAATTTCAATGAAGGAATCAAAGAGTAGAATAATCTACACTGAAGTCAGAGTTGGAAATGTGTAACAAATATTCCTTTCTCTTATAGGATTCTTGGTACAAACTTTTTATTAGAAGGGGAGATTGTTACAACCCGATCCAAGCCTAACTAGTAATCACATAGTTAAAAGATACGCCTAGCATTAATGTGCTTGTTAGTATCTTGTGAATAGTTATAGTCTTAATATTCTATGTCAAGTTCAATGTAAATTGTAGACAATTTGATTACAAATCCATAGAAACAAGAATGCATCAAATTAGAGTTGAAATGGAGAAGATATATCCTTTTTTAGTTTTCATGTAAAGTTTTCATCATATGAAAACTAATGGATTAAGATCAAAGGATTTTATATCTTCAAGATTGAATGTTCCTATTAGCTTGACAAACAAAGGTTTTTGCAGAGCACATAAGTGGATGGTTTTTTCGATTGATAGAAGCATTAAGCATAAACCAAACATGTAGTAGAGAGTGACTCTTGAAGGTTTACTAGGCAGCATCGATTGAAGGATGGGATGGTGAATGTCTACCAATGTTTTCTTGATGTGCATGAACCAAAGGTTTACAATGTGAGTGCCACCCAAAGGAAGGACAAATCAACAATTTTAAAAACCAAAGGTGAGACAGTTGAATGTGACAACTAAATATTTTTTTGGTGAACCGTGACAACTGAAGGTTATCCAGACCAAAGGCTAGTGCCTACCAAAGGTCAAGAAATCAGTTGTTGCACATACCACTAGTAGATCCTACTGATACCTTGTGTGCCAAAGGTAGGAACCGAAGGAATACCAATATAAGGTTTTTACTTCCAATGATTTCCCTACTTGCCTTCCATCTCTTCCAACTGCGACATCCTTAGATCTCTATAAATACTCGATGAAAATAGATGGAAATGAGCATGTTCGATTCACATAGATCTTTATCTTCGTGAATACCTATGACTAATGGTGAGTGGAGATCGAAAGGATGACAACCAAATTGACAAAACTTAAGATTTACTTGTAGTTTTATTTTAGTAAGTAGTTTTCATATGTAAATATCATCTTTTCTTCATGTATCCATGCTCAAAGATCTCTAATCCATCAACCAAAGGTTTAGTAAACTTCGTTATTCATATTCTACCTCAAGCAGTTTTTCTTTGAGGTTAGTAAAGCTACTGATAGGGCATTTGGACAAGTTTTAGAGGTCTAAAGCTTATATCAGACATGAACAAGATAGATTTTAGGCTTGGATGAATTTGAAGGTAGGATTAGTAAGCGATATAGCGTGTAAGTGAGTAGAAAATCACCTTCTAAACTTATGTTAATGATGGTGTTTCTGTGTTGATTCTTATTCAGTAATTGTTACTATCAAATTATTGTATATGTATCGTAGTTTTTGGTTAAATGGGAATGCTCGTCAGTATATTATGTGCTATGATGTTGATATATTGAAATATATTATGAATTCCATTTATAACAAAGTGAATGGTATCATGGATTTAGAGGCCTTGGAAACCCCATGTTTCCCATAATCCCAAATCTAAGAAGTTGAACTATGATAGTTGACAAGAATTTTAATGATTTATTTTTTAGCTGGAAAAGTTACATATTTTAGACAAGATATTTCCTAAACACTATAGTACCCTTCACACGAGGCATGCATTGTGGGGAGGAAACATGCTTCCATCTGGAGGATAAGTCCAGATTGAGATAGTCCAATCATACTAGATAAGGGTACGGTGGTCTAGGCCAGTGAGGTTAGACTCCTTAATGTGCTGTGGTATCCCACAACAACCAGATATTTTGGTGGTACTTGTGTTGATGGTTAATGTGGTTGTATTTGATAGAACCACTAATACAGAGTAAGGTAGAGTGCTTTGACTTTCTTCTTGAGTACCCAGGTTTAGAGGATGAGTCTAGATTTTTTCCTGCACCTGTCAGTTGCCAAAAGCTAGACGTGGTGAATCCCATTCCAGATAGGATTGGTGAGGATTACAAACTTTGGACCCTGAGTTTTATTTTAAGTAATGTATGGTGACACAACTTACTTCAATGCTTCCACATATTTTGGCACACCTTATGTGGGTTGAGGTCATATAATAATTAGACCAAAGAACTAAATGGATAGTTCATGATTTACTCAAATATGTTTCTATCAAAACTCATGTGATGTTTGAATGATAACATAGCCTTAATTACTCTATTAACCTATTTGTACCATGAGCAGTAAATATCTCTCAACTGGTTAATCATGGTTACCTATTGATTTTCTACAAATTGAGCAGCAACTCATCAATTTACTAAAATATTTTTTAGGTAAAGGACCAACTCTTTCATAAGAGGTAGAAGCTAGCTTTTACCAAGACTAGAGAATAGGTTTATGAAGAAATTTTTAAATTACTTAGTCGGTCTACTTCCCCTAGATCATAGGAATGAGAAAGTGAGAAAATAGAGATGTTCATAATAAGTTGTAAATAATGTATATTAAGTGATAAATCTTCCTTTTAAGTAATAGTTGAACCCTTGAATAATATTTTGATGTCTAAAATTCAAGATTCTATCCTTCTGGTTATCATGATGTTTCATTGTTCTATTAATATAAAGAAAGGGAAATTTTAAATTTACTTTTTAGTTAGCAAATAAAAGTGAATGATTATTCCAATCCCTCCTTGGAGGGCTTTAACACTATATTAGAGGGTTTGGGTCACATCAATTAAATCCTCACTCTATAGTAAGGTTCCCTTATATGGCCTAGAGGCAGATACATGCCATCCTTAAAACTATGGTCTAGTATCATGGGTACTCAATGGGGGTGTATCTAGGCTAAACTGGTTCTTAACTCATGTAAAGTAGTTCCACAAGGATTGACTCATAATACAAAATAATATTATAAGGAGTAGGTCCACAAGGTCTATATATCACAATTGTTTGAATTCATGGAGAAGGTGATAATGAACTGCAACTCAAGTTACTAAACCAAAATTTTGAAGTGTCACATACAATTTTAATCTCATATAAATAACTAGTACAATGCCATCATTTGACTCCCCACAAATCCACTCAATCAACTAGACTATTTGTTCCTCAATTTAAACCAAAAAATTATAAGTTTTTAATATGCTAATTGAAATCGATTATCGACCTAATTTAAAAGTTTAGTTCAAACTTATTAAAATTGTGGAAAATCAAATATCACACAAAAATACTCCTATATGTATACTAAAGTAGGATAAATATTTCCCTAGAATATAGACTGACAAGTAGGCTTATGTATTGACCAAAAACTATGAATACAATAAGTTCTAACCATATTGGAGCAATATAATATACATAATTTTTTCAAAGCAATCTGAATTACTAATAAAATAGTAAAATCATCACACTAAATTTCTCATCACATTTGTGATATATATGTTTCAATCTATAGAAATTAGTGAATGATATTCATTGAGCTGAGAATGCTATATTAGGATTTCTTGAAAACCCAAGATTATTTAGTGTTCAAGAGCATGTACATATACACTAAATATGTAAATCATTATAAACATCTAAAAACTTAACTTATGGCTTCATAATCCTTGATTACATATTATGTCGAGAGAATATTGTAAAAGGATGTGTGTCAACCCATACCACCTTACCCCTCTGGTAGGAAAAAAGAAGTAGATATAAGGATTCACTATGCTCCACATAATGGTAAAGAAGTGGTGGCACCTCCACCACATATGTAACGACCGTCTCGCGAAAATAGGATTAACTAATGCGGAAGCGAATTATTTGCAGCGTAATTACTGAAAATCACTAAAAATTAAAACCATTTGCAAAGAGATCCATTCATAGGAAAACTCTTTAACCAAGAAGCAAAGTGTTTCCATTTCATCCTGGATCACAAGTACACAGCCTGTACAATTCCTTTTTAAGGATTACAACATTGACTGCCCTGTTAACAAATATACACATGCATATAAAACTTTGAGGCATTAAGCCAAAACTCTGATTGAATCATTTAAAACTCTGAGGACCTGAGAGTACAGAGACGACACATAGGACTACTATCTATATGACTTGACAGACAATATCTCCACCTGAGATCTCATTGCTGTCCTTGTTGTTGTTGTTGCTTCTGCTCATCTCTGTTCTAGGGATTTCCTACCTTGCCTTCCATGCATACCTAAAAATGTTTTCCCACGGGGGTGAGACAATTGTAAATTGCCCCAGCGAGAGATATAACTCTCCGCCAAAACATTATTATTGCAATTAAGGATATAAAACTAGGCAGATGATAAGCAATTTAAAGCATTCTCTTAATAAGGAATAGGAAGAACATGTATATCATTTATCCTCCATATTATACCATCATATCAAACTTCTCTTGTGACACTCATTATCTTGATATGTCACCCATGAGACATTCTCTTGTGACACTCATTATCTTGATATGTCACCCATGAGACATTCTCTTGTGACACTCATTATCTTGATATGTCACCCATGAGACATTCTCGTTTCAACTTATTGGCCTTAGCCAATCTGCTAAACATATTTTGGTTATAATGGACATGAGAGTGTACATCATCATGTCTTATTCAGGCATTGGTCTATACCAATCCTATATAAGTATTCCAGGCATTGGATTACACCAATCCTGTGCAACTAGTACAAGCATTATATTTATATTATTCCTGTGTATCCATTCCAGGTATTGATCTATGTCAATCCTGTACAACCATTCCAGGTATCGATCTGTGTCAATCCTGTGCAACTATTCCAGGTATTGATCTATGTCAATCTTGTGCAACTATTCCAGGTATTGGGGTTTAGCCAATCCTGTGCATTCTAAGTATTGGGAGTTAGCCAATCCTGTGTTATTATTCCAGGTATTGATCTATGTCAATCCTGTGCATTCCAGATATTGGGAGTTAGCCAATCCTGTGTTATTATTCCAGGTATTGGGAGTTAGCCAATCATGTGCATTCCAGGTATTGGGAGTTAGCCAATCCTGTGTTATTATTCCAGGTATTGATCTATGTCAATCCTGTGCGTTCCAGGTATTGGGAGTTAGCCAATCCTGTGTTATTATTCCAGGTATTGGGAGTTAGCCAATCTTGTGCATTCCAGGTATTGGGAGTTAGCCAATCCTGTGTTATTATTTTAGGTATTGGGAGTTAGTCAATCCTGTGTTATCATTCCAGGTATTGGGAGTTAGCCAATCCTGTGTTATCGTTCCAGGTATTGGGAGTTAGCCAATCCTGTATTATCATTCCAGGTAATGGGAGTTAGCCAATCCTGTGTTATCAATCCAAGTAATGGGAGTTAGCCAATCCTGTGTTATCATTCCAGGTATTGGGAGCTAGCCAATCCTGTGTTATCATTTCAGGTATTGGGAGTTAGCCAATCCTGTGTTATCATTCCAGGTATTAGACTATGCTAATCCTGTGCAACTATTCCAGGTATTGAACTATATCAATCGTGTAATGCTAAAAGTGATATTTATCACATATTGATATATCACTTTCCTCATCACTTTCAACTTCCTTAAGTTATCAGCTTATCTTGGATTAAGGTACTTCCCATCTTAATCCTTTAATCCATTAACCTATCACCCTTACCATGAAGTGCATAGGTCACACATAAGAATGGTCCAACTATCTTTAATGATATGGACTCATCTCAAGTTAAAGCATTACTTGCTATAAGGGTATCCACAATCAATCACTTTAGGCATTTCCCCCATTAGTATATTAGTAACCATTCCATTATTAGGATTAGGGTTTCCCATACTATCATACTTCATTAGGGTGAGGATTGCATATAACATCACCCTTCATTAGGCTTTCTCATCATATTGCCTAAAATTAGGGTTTACTATTCATCCCAACATGGGTTTCTCATGGCATCACCCTCAATTTGGGTTTACATGGAATCAACCTCAATTAGGGTTCACATGATCTCTTTATTAAGGATCATACCCTATTCATCACATGATCAATACTCATGTATGAATTCCTTTCCATCATCCTATCAACTTGATTAGGTTACATCAACCCTTCAATCAAGTATATACAACTATGGTTAACATAGTGTACTAAGACATTGTTCTTATAAGAAATTAGGGTTCATTCCTTAATTGGCACTAATCACTTAGGTACTATTAGGGTTTCAACCTTTGTACCTTCATTGATTATCATTACTAATCATCATTGGATCAATGGATGATTCATCATCTCTATTCTCAAGAGATTCAATCACATTGGACCTCCATTACATAAGGTATCCAATTGAATTAGGGTTTTCAATGTTGATTCCTTCAATCATTGAATTCATGGAACCAATCATCAATTGGACCTACCCTCATACTTCAATTGAGTTTAATAGGTCAACCTTCAACTGATTTGACTCTCAATTGACCCTCAATTGATCATCAATTAGGGTTTGATTCAATTGAATTAGGGTTTGGAATCGATGATTCAACAACACTAATCAATGTAAGACTAGTTGCTTTGAAACCATTGAACCATCATCCAAATTGGGTATGACCTGACCCCAAACGGTCTTAAGGTCGTTTGTATGACCTCCAAACGGTCTTGAGACCGTTTTCCCATCATATCACTCAAATCTAAGCAATCCAATTAGGGTTTGGTTCATTGGATTGATCACCAAATCAGCATTACATTGTTTAACAGCTTGGTACCTTTAGACCTTCAAACACCTAACCATACTCAACCCTAGACCTCCAAACTGTCTTGGGTGACCACCAAACGGTCTTGAGACCGTTTGGATGAGCTCCAAACGGTCTTGAGACCGTTTGCCCATCCAACCTTTGGACTCTAGTGAAAATTCATCATGGATTGGTCTATCGAGTTGATCAACAAATCAGCACTACATTGCAATATGATTAGTACCTTTGGACCTTCAATTGGTCAACTATACTTGACCCCAGACCTCCAAACGGTCTTGGGGTGATCCCCAAACGGACTTGAGACCGTTTGGGTGATCCCCAAACGGGCTTGAAACCGTTTGGGCTAATCAACCCAAAATATCTAATTAACTCATTGGAATTTCAGCACTGATTTCAATTAGGGTTTGCCCAATTGATTAGCCTTCAACTCATGACTCGTTTGGAATTAATCCATAAATTTTGGTGAGTCATTAACCAACATCATTAGGAACAGTAATATCATACGGTAAATGCTTAGTCAACCATCTTATACGGTCTTGAGACCGTTTGCCCAAACAGTTCAATTAAATCAGATTGAAAATCAGCACTTAATCCAATTAGGTTTCCCTAATTGATTAGGCTTCAACTCACGATTCCTTTGGAGTTGATCCCTAAAATTTGGAGGGTTATTAATAAACATAATTATGAACAGGAATCCCATACGGTACACGCTTGGTCAACCATCTCAAATGGTCTTGAAACCGTTTTCTTAACCAGGTCAAGTTAATCAGGTTGAAAATCAGCACATAATTCAATCTGATTGCCTAATTGATTGGCCTTCAACTCTCGATTCCTTTGGAGTTATTCCCTCAAATATGGAGGGTTATCATCCTACATAATTAGGAACAAAATTCCTAAACGGTCAACGCTTGGTCAACCATCTCAAACGGTCTTGAAACCGTTTTCTCCCAAACGGGTTCAAACCGTTTGCCCTTAAACGGTTTGCTGAAACCGCATAGCCAATCAAATTAAAACGATTTGGAGTAGCTATCAAAACGGTTTTGCTTGGTAATTTTCTTTGGATAAGCATCTAGGATGATGTCATCATCCCCTTCCTTCGAACAACCAAGAACAGCAACCGTTCTTGATGGAAATTGCAGCAAAGAAATAAGAGTGTATCAAATTGAAGAAATCAATCAACAAAGCATAGAGAATTGATGCAATAGCAATGTTTAAGGGTTTGAGTTATAAAACCCGCCTCCAATTGAGATCCAAAGCTCCAATATCACGCCATTAATGGTGGATGAAGCTCTTGCAACTCCCCCTAGGCTCGTCCTCAAGCTTTTGATTGCAAAAGTTGGCTAGGGTTGAAGAGGAGATCGAAATAAGAAGGAATCCATAATTTATTTTCGATTTCCACCATGAAATCATGGAGAACGAAGGTCAAGGGCTTACCCACAGGTTGGGGACGTTCTCCCTGCTCCTCCCTAGCTTCTTGGTCGGTTTTGCAAGAAAGGGGAAGAAGAAAATCCGAAAAAGGCCTTGGTTTGGGCTTGGAAATGGCACTTTTATAAAGAAATTGATGAGAGAGAATATGCCTTATAAAAATCCAATTAATCCAAAAATTATGGCCGCCTCTTCCCCCTCAACTCCATGGATACGAGGAATATCCCTTTGCCTTTAATTCTCCTTCATTATCCTCAATTTAAAGAAAAGCAAATTAAGCACCTTAATGCTTATTATATAATATCCCACATGTGAGTGGATATTACTTTTCTTTATAAAAAGGTAAGTGGAATTTCACCTACTTAAGATATTTTCGTTCCTTATCTTGTTAAAGGAACGTACATCCTTATTCAAAATCAACCCAAAACATTTTGGTTTAAAGTCCTTCAATTATTTTTATTCATTTTTTCCCTAAATCGAATTAGGGTTTCAATTAGGCATTATTCTTGATTATTTTAATGTCAAGATTCTCTCTCCTACAACTTAATTCAAATGAGGAGTCTCTCTCATTTTATTTGCTCTACATGATGCCAAGAAACATTAAGGACCATATTGAAGTGGTAATTTGCATATTGAACCCTAGATTTTGGGTAAATTGCACTTTACTCCAAAACTAGGTTTTAATGCACAACATTGTCCAACAAGCTCTATCTTGGTGTCCAGGCTTGGGAAAACCATACCATTACATTATATTCATTCTTATGATGTCACAACATCAGAGTAACATCTTATCATGTGTAATTTGCAAGTTAACCCCTCAACTTGGGTAATTTGCACTTTAGTCCAAAATAAGCAAACATTGCTTCAACATTATTCAAAAAGGACTGAAATTGAAATATAAGTTCCTCAAGAGCCTTAATTACCTTTCACAAGATAAGTACACGCATATAATCAACTTTCTTAATCAAAACACCTAGGGTTAAAGCATAACCCAGGTCAGGGATGTTACAACATATAGGAGTACAAGTGCTCTAGTTAAATCATAAGATACAAGCTTTGGCTGAGGGAGTGATGGATGCCATCACTTAGATGGCTAGTGTCAGAGACCACAAATAAATAAGTTAAGGATGTCCATAGATTGTGATTTTATGAGGACATCCAGTCTAGATAAAGATGATATTTGGCTCCTTCAGACTGAGAAGATTTTTGAGTTAGCTTATGTACATGAAGATATCAAGGTTGAGCATGTAGTATACCATTTGAAAGGAATAACCAATAACTAATGGGGAATGGATTATATGCAATGGGAAGAGGAGAAGCTACCCAATAAGGGGTAGAGGAAGGTAGAAGAGGAGGAAGTAGAAGAATCTACCAACCGTACATACATGTGGAAGTAGAAGAAGTGGTGGCACCTCCACCTATAAAGAGTTCAAGGAAAGGCTCAAGTCATGATGCTACCTTGATATCTACATAAGTGATAAAGAGTGACATTCAAGACATTGAATAAATGAAAAATGTGAGTGACAAAATATGAGTTCCTAAACCTTTATGTTGTTCCAAAACTCTTCATGATATTTTGATAAGATTGAAGGATTTAAGAGGGACTTATCATGAGATACATGTGAAGGTAGTTACTATCAAATGTCTCATAAACTTCCATGTCTTTGTCAATGCAGCTAGAAGAGTGGAAACAACGAACATGGCCAGGAAGGAGGTCAAATCCCAAAATCTTCATTGAGTTGAGTTGTGTGAATCATGGTACTAGCTTTCAGTAAAGATATTATAGACTTCCACCTTCTCTAGTTAGATGGTTTCCTTCATTGTTCATTTCTCCATATAAAACACACCCGGTAAGGGGTAGAGGAAGGCAGAAGGGGAGGAAGTAGAAGAAGCTACCAACCTTACATACACGTGGAATTTTTCACCCTAATGAGTCCTTAAAGGACAATAGTTCCTAGTTTTTCCACAAAAGCTCCATAATACAACAGTTGGGGACCTTTACAATGAGGATAATTTTGGGGTCCCATAATTCATGATTCTATACTTGTAGGTAGGCTATACATTACTCTAGATATTTTTTGAAAAGGTACAATACCAATCACATAGAAATATATCAAGATAATAGTTTCATTAGCAACAAGAATCACAACACTGTAGTAACATAGATGCATTGTGAAAAACAAGATTGAGTATCCAAAAAATAATTTCATAGAATGCTTAATATAGAGGTTAATGGAAAGTTTCAGCAATGTGTTAATGTAATTAATAACCTAAAAGGGATTGTATTTATGTGTGTAATGACATGTTATATGCTTTAAGTACTTCTCCTTATTTTGTCAATGGTTTGATAGATCTAGGTTCTACACACTTTTTTATGAATAGGGTGATGACATCTAAAATTATTTAATTGCATGACCTCTATATATGAATTAGTTTTGGAATTTGAAAATAAAAAACCTTTCATCCTAGGAGAAAATGACCTAGATGTATGATTTTTGATGGAAAATCATTGTATCAAGATTATTTTTGTGCCACAATAATATATGGATTCAATTTTGTTTTCTGCATTATATATCTTGAATAGTGTAAGGTGAGATTGGATTGGTTCACTAAAGACTTTTATTTGAATGAGGTTGTATAATATGAATCTTTATGAAATATTGGAAGGTGTTGCCTATGTGTAAGTTATTTGTGATGATAGTTTAGAGGATATTGAGGGAAGGATGTCAATGGATCTTAGCATGTGTATTTGATAATAAGACAGAGAGCGCTAACATGTCATAGGTATCAATTGAAAGAGAGTTTGCATATCTCTAACATGAAAATATACCATGTTTACCACCATAAAAAATGATTGACTTTGATATTATCCTTACTTGGTACTTTGAAAGTAGAGTTTACACCTTATATGATGGCACCGGCTAATGTGGAAGAGTTGAAGAAGAAATTGTAAGCTCTATTGTAAAAACATTAATATATCATGGTGTGTTTCCTTCAGGGACACATGTCTTGTTTTTTGAGAAGAAAGATACAATGATGTAATTATGGAACAACTATAAGAAAAGTAATAAGGTTACTATCAAGAGTAAGTACATGTATTGTAGTATTGATGATTTGTTTGAAAGACCAAGACGAAAGTCTATATTTTCAAATTGGATCTACATAGTGGTTATCACCTGCTTAAAATCAATACTGAGGATGTGCAAAAGAAATGAAATGATCCTACATATGGTTATTATGAATTCACTATGGTTATTATGAAATATTAGTTATGTTTTTTGGAAATGAAATGATCTTACATATTTCATTGATATATGAACTGATTTCTTCTTCAATTTCTTGATCAATTCATGGTGGTATTCACATAGTCCACATATGTCGAGCGAAGTGACATCATTCACACTTAGAATGACATATCCTACATTAACATTTAATATATTATAAGTTTAGTAAGTGTAATTCAAGTTATCATAAGTTTCTTTTGTTGCCATGTTATATCTTTCCAAGGAATATGTGTAGATTACAAGAAGGTTGAATACATACTTTAGTGGGATCACCCAAATACATCTACCAAGTTCACAATTTTCTAAGGTTAGCTTTCTATTATATGAGACTTATTTAGAACTTTAGTGTAATTTCCATACATATAAGAAGATTTAATAGAAAGGTTACATTTTGTTTGGACAAGACAATGTGATGATAAATTTTAGGTTCTAAATGATAAGTTGACCACCATAAAATGGGAAAGGATATGTGACACTCCATGGTTCATCAAGGATGGGTATAGGTTATGTGCTAATGAAATATAGTATATTTCCTTTGCCTTGAATCAAAAAAATTAAAATGATGAGAATTGTCCAACACAACCTAGAATGGGCTCCAATTGTGTTACCTTTTAAGCCATTTGTGAGATTATTTATATTGGTAACTATGCCATGTGTTCACATATCATAAGATCTTGAAGTTCATATTTACATATAAAGAGATGAAACCAAGGTAGAAAAGGTGGCTAGAAGTATTTAAGGTCTATATTGCATAATATACTACCATCCAAAGAATGATAATGTGGTAGAAGATTCATTCCATTAGAAATAATCTATTACGCCAACAACTGTGTTGCATCATCTTGCATATTAAAGAATACATCTATTGAAAAATATGAGGGAGATGAATGTTTATGTGGAGGTAGCATTAAAAGGTGATTACTAAGATGATTACATGTAAAACCTACTTAAAAACAATATATACTACAACAATAGGCTATCAACTTTGAGTTGTGCAATATGGAAGCATTATGTCAATGTAAAATTAACCTTTTTATTTTTCAAGGAAGATTTTATGTACCTAACCAGGAAGATAAGAGATTTGTGATGTTATAGTAATATAATACATCAATGGTGTTATCCATCTAGCTAGTACTAAGATGTGCCACAATGTGTAATACCTATACTAGTGGTCTGGTTTGAATAAGGATGTCATTGAGTCTTCAACGATATGTAGAATATGTCAACTAGTGAAATCCAAATGTTAGAAACCTAATGGAACTCTACAACCCTTGCCTAATCATCAATAAAGGTGGTATCATTTGGCCATGGACTTTGTTGATGGTCTTCCTCACACATATCAAAGATACAATTCCAATAGGGATGTAATGAATAGTCTAATTGACTCTGTTCATTATTAAATTATACATATAACTTATTATAGATAACATGTGTCAAAATGATATACATGAATGAGATAATGAGGCTTCATGGTATCCCATTGTCTATTATTTTAGATTGACGACCTTTAGTCACATCTTGGTTTTTTGATCAACTTTATTATGCCATGAATTCCAAGTTAAAGTTTAATACAACCTTTCTTTCACAAATGGTCAAAAGATATCATATATCTATATAGATATTAGAATATATGTTAAAAGCATGGCATGCTATAATTACATGGAAATCAAGATGCACATATAAGCATGATC
This sequence comes from Alisma plantago-aquatica, assembly GCA_963693085.1. NCBI lineage: Eukaryota > Viridiplantae > Streptophyta > Magnoliopsida > Alismatales > Alismataceae > Alisma > Alisma plantago-aquatica. Next base: position 822,721,306 of record OY856410.1, read on the forward strand.
GAATTTGCATATTATGTTAATTATCAATAAAGTTTGGGAATTGACCCATATGTAGAGTTTTAGGGAAGAAAACACATATTGACTATCTATTGGAAAAAGATAAGATAGAAGAAGTTGTTAGGTCATGATATTATATAGAAAAAATTTAGAAGATCACAATGATTAGACAACAACTAAAGGTTGGATCATATAGACATAAGATCTATGCTAATAAGAGGTGTAGACCTCTAGAGTTTGAAGTGGTAATTAAATGTTTTTGAAATTATCACCAAGGAAGGGAGTTTTGGGAAGAATGGTAAGTTGACTTCCACATATATGGGAGCTTACTGATTATATAGAGACTTGGAATAATGACATTTAGGATAGAGTTGCTACCTGATTTGCAAAAAAAATCATGATATTTTCCATGTCTCTACATTGAGTAAATACCATCCTGAGATATAAGGAGTGCTTAACAATATGCTATATATATTACATAAGATTCCACCTATGAGAAACAACCAGTGCATATCATAGATTGTAAAATTGAAATCATGTTAAGATTAGAAAGTAATGATGGCAAGTGTGTTGGAGGTACCAAAAAGTTGAAAAATTTATGTGGAAGTAAGAGGATGAGATGTCAAAAGATTCACCCCAAGCCGATCTAAGTTTCATGGAGAAATTTTTTAAGGGAGGGGTGATTTGCAAAGACTAACTTCTAGTTTCAACCTAACCCTAGTTTAGTTCATATTCTTATGTCATATTCTCTCTATTAAATGAGTGACTTGAAATGCTACTTTGTGTACAATGGAACTTTTAAGAGAATGTTAAGATAATGATAACCTAATTTAGAAAATACTTGTAATAATAAGTAGCCATCCCAAGAAAAATCTAATTGTGTTGTATGATCATATGATGAAGATATGCAAGCCAATAACATTAATTTTTAAACTTATTTGATTGATTGATCATACTCATTAACAAAGTATGTAACATGTGAACTTGAAATCATATGAGAATTATAGAAAAATTGAGTATAAAAGTAACTACTTAACCTTAATAAGAGTGGAAAATAGGGTAAGGTATTCTTAGGAAGCATACATGAATATTGAATCATAATAGGATTTCATAGATAAATGTGAACACTTTGGAAGGTTGGCTCCAACCTTGAAAAGCCAGACCAAGAAGTGGGTGGACTTATGCAAAGGCCAACCCCACATTTGGGGTTGATGTGGTTATTATTTGTGACAAGTTGACCAATAAGTCAGACTATTTATGCAACAAGTCATAATGACTTGTTGGAAATGATATGATTATTATAGGAAGTGATGCAACTTTGAAAAAATGATATCGACATCCATCTTTTTAGCTCATTGACCTAGAAAGTTATACTGACTACATTAAAATTTGGGTAGTCATATTTTTTTTAGAATAAAGTAGTAAAATATGTAACTAAATGGATCTCAAATGTGTACGCATGTTAATTCCTTTAGAGCCAAGACAAATTTTATCGTGTTCACCAACCCTCACCCTTCTCACAAAAGTTACCCTAGGATAAAAAATCAAGGATGAATTCAAGTTTGTTTGGGATATTTTAGTTCAAGATAATCTTTAGGATAATTTGGGTCTAGGATTACAAGTAATTTTTAATTTCACTATCATCCTCTCTCCTATTGTCTTAAGCATCACCCTTTAAGTCAAGCAGAAGATTTATAAACTCCCTTATTTTTGTCCTTCATCAATAGTGTTTAGGAAAGGTAGGTGAAATAGAGGTGGAATTTACATCAAGTTATAGATTTTGGGAACCTTGGTGATCCTAAAGGGATGGATCAAGAAATCTCTATGGTCGCTACTATGAATGTGAGTACATAAATATATGTACAATAGATTGATTACAACTTCACCTTCATCCACCTTAATTTGTACAGTTTGATAATTTTAATAATAAATAAATTTAAGGGGAATATTTACAAATTGGTCCTACAATAATTTTCAATATTATTACAAAATATGCAAGTACATACATGATTTTCATATTTTTGTATATATATTTCTCTTTATTACATATAAATGTTGATTAATCTTACACTGATGTAAATAGGTATAGATGTGTGGAAAATGCACTATAGATCTTGATGGGTGGAATGAAAATGTTATTGAACGTTATGGAATGATAAATATAATGAAAAAGGTCCATATTAACACTTATACTATTATTAGTAATCATGTATATGATGTATGCCTTTCAAGTACCCTAATATAGTATTTTCATATTCTAGTATTTGTACAAATGGAAAACTTTACAATTTATACCATGTACTAGGTGTCGTAAATGCTCTAAGAGAGTAGGATACTTAATCGAAAAGGAGGATACCTAATTTCATTTTGTTAAGTGACCTAAACATCTTAAACTTCGCTCAATGTACGTATTGGGAAAAAACATCGAGTTTCTCTTATGTTGGTTTACATCCTAATGAGTAATAGACATAGAGTTAAGTGGGTTAAGTAGGTGGTTAGGGCAAAAGTTTATTTAATGTGTTTAAGAAAGAGTTGGAATTGGGAATAGAGACTGCAATCCAAGGAAAAATTTGAATATGATTTGTGATACAATGTATGGTATAAAGTATGACATAGCCTTCCACCCAGATGTGGGGATGAGAAGGTAGAGATTCTATAGGATCCTAACTAGCCATGTAGTGAACCTGAGATGTAATTGAGTGAGACCTGAGAGGGGAGCCACTCATTACTCAATCAAATAAGAGTAACCATCTACATGAAAAAACATAACACTTTTTTTTGTATATATGAATAAACCATTATAAGTGGAGTAAAAAACACATACGTATTACAAACTTTTCAAGATAAAAAGGTCCATCACCCACATAGTTGAAAAAATGAATGGAACTATAGAATTGATGAAACATGAATGAATGTAGAGAGAATTTTAGCCATCTCAATGTTATCTCTAAAAGTCTCTGGCTTCACTTATGCAAATTCAAGGCCTGTATGAATAACTCTTCCCTATACACCACCTAAGGAGTTGGATGATAACATTATAAAAGAAGAATGATGGAAATCATTAGCAATGATGATATGGATATATTTAGAAAATTATGTAATATAAAGGTGGGGGTACACTACTTAAGATACCAAGGATCCCATATAAGTTATAGGAAATGTATTGTTTAGACTAGTGTGTAAAGAAACTATTCAACACATGTGGTATAACATACTGTATATGAGATTTTTTATCTTGTCTTCTATCACACTAATTTTTATAACTATTAAAAACACATAATTTACTACTAAAAATGAGAATAAATAAAAAACATGTTCATGGAACCACCATGACAAACTAATTAGCCACCCAATATAAAACCAAAGAGGCATTACAACCTCGAATAATAAGTAAAGGGAAGAAACACTCACAACTAGTAAAGGGAATAAATACCCAATAACTCAGGAACAAACATCACCACCTAGTTCCATCAATAATTTTATGAGCATCACCACTCAACAAATAGTAAAGGGTATCACCACTAGATTACTCTCTAATATGAATCACCACCTGGTTTCATTTTAAATAATATACACACAATAGGAATTTGGTATGACTGAATACATTATGGTTGTCATCAAAATCACATGCATATTAACATGAGGGACCATTATGTATAGTCAAATTGATTCACAAGAAGATTTCATTTAGCATTACACCACAACAATGGAATAGTTAGGTAACATTCAAAATTATGATGCAACTTGTGATACAAATACAACCATCACGTGGAAACCAAGGTTTCCATCACACAAATGCAACAAAATAGTTCAATTTCATAAAATAGGGTATAACTTACATGTGATGAATAAGGCATAACTTTTAGATCTCATTTTACAATTCCAATAGATAAAGGACAATATATGATAAATTATAAAATGTGATACTCATATAGATCAAATAGATTCAAAAGGATAGATTCCAACATATATACTTCAATTAGTTCAATGAGAGAGACACTATAATAATTTCTTAATATGAATCATAAAAGAAATTACACATACTTGATTTACTACTGGAAGTAACCAAGGTTTAACCCTATCTACTGGAAAATCTCAAACACCAAATAAAATATTAGATAAGGTTAGGGTTCATGTCTCTTCATATACATAAACCATAAATATAACCTTTCATTTTGGTTTATCATTATGTTATAAAACTTATACAAATTAGAAGGAGAAATTGTTTCATTTCAAATTTATATGTTTGTAATTTGGTAACTTACTAAAAAGAACTTATATATACCCAATATTTTTGTGACAACCTCAACTTTTGCTCTATCATCTTTAGAAATCCTCCTCTTTCATGAAATGTCATTACTCAATTTTATGTCAGTTTCTTAATTTGAGTGTAGCGACCCCCCAATTTGAGCACATCAACGACTAATTTCACAACATTTGACTTTAATTTTTGAATTGAACCTAAAGGTCATGCTTTAGTATATATCACCATCATACATAAAGAAATTAAGCTACTTGATAGGATTTTCTTTATCTAAAATTCGTCCTAAGTTATAAACCTTTCAATGACAAATTTGTAGGCACACAAATCACCTCAATCGGACCCACGCGCCAAAAGTCATGATAATGTGAAATGGTACCATTTTATTCAATTTATTGGGAACTCTGCCCTTGTTAGGCCTTGTGGGTGTGCACTTCCCTTAACTTGTCTTTCCTTCCACACTCCTTTAGGGCGTGATCAAGGATTTCCCTTGGATTTTTTGTCCCATAGATCTCCCCCCTTGAACCAATGGTCAACTACCCATCATCTACCTAGCTCCATACATTGTAGCAGTGCTACATTGTACCTACTTTGCCCTCTGCCAATCACCACCACCATGACACCTTGTGCAAAATTGATGCTTTTTTCTTTGTTTCTCTTCCTTTTAGTCTACTGACCCCATTTTTTGCAAATGTTTATGCCTGGGAGCACCCCTATCCTCCCTACTTTTATTCTTCTTTTGGCAGCGTTACCATCTAGGGACTTTAGGCCTTCATTCCTTGGGCCATCTCGACACAAGCCACGACCACAACCAAGATCATGGAAACCATGTGGGGTAGAATGACTAGTTGGTGAGCCAAATATGGGCTTCATGTTGCATATACCATCACCACTGGCAGGTTCATTTGCCATGGAGGGACGGTTTTAGTTTGAGTTGAGGTCCACCTAGAATGAAGACCCTAGACCATCGGATCCCTAGTGGTCAAGGGGTGGTTGATTTCTGATCCAACCACATGTGGGTTCTCTCTCTCCCTCCTGATCTCTCTCCATGCATAAATGGGAATCGGTCGTGGTAACTGAATGGGGTCACGTATCCGCGAAGGACCCAACATGCGAGCTGGTGGCCAACAACTCTGGAGTGGGTAATGGTTGTTAAGAATCAGGGATTTCCACTATGAACCTCGAGGGTGGTCAGTAACATTGTACGGTGTAACATCACATGATTTGAGGATAGATAGATGATCTTAAAAGGAATGATTGGACTACCCATATCACCAAGGTGCACCTCCTTTTTAGGGAGCCCTTTACTAAAGAACTCTACAGTTAAGCATGTTCATCCCAATGTAGTACTAGGATGGGTGATCAGTTGGGAAGTTTATCTTGGCTTGCATGTGAGTGAGGACAAAGCACACAATTAAGGATAGTGGTGATCTGGGGGGCCCAATCATCCTTCTTGAAACTCTAATGAAGCCTTAGGCAGTGGGCTTGGGAACTACAAATGGTATCCGAGCCAATTCCCCTCTAGTAGGTGAGGCCCACATGGGCATGTGGCATGCTAGTCTTGAGTCGTGTGTTTCATGCACTTTTGAATGGGATGCCTATGGTGATGTAGCCACCCTTGTAGTGGTATTATGTGATTGGGAGTTGGGTGCCCATGGGCCATTCTGGGTCTGCACTGAAATGGGGTAATATTTTGATGACATACAATTGATCCTTGAAGAGGATGTCAAGAGTCTAAGTGGGGGAGATTGTAACATCCCATGATTTGAGGCCTTGAATAAATGATCTTAAAAGGAATGATTGGATTACCCATATCACCAAGGTGCACCTCCTTTTTAGGGAACCCAATACTAAAGAAGTATGTGGATATGTGTGCTTAGTCCAAAGTAGTACTAGGATGAGTGACCAGTTGTGACGTTTATCCTAGCTTGCACATGAGTGAGGACAAAGTGCACAGTTAAGGATAGTGGTGGTATGTGAGTGATGCCAGTCATCATTCCTAAAACTCTAATAGAGCCTTGGGTGTGGTCCCGTGCGTTACACAAGGCTGCAACCCACCATGCCCCATGTTGCAGCCTAGGAAGGTGTGAGATGCAAACATTACCTAGTCATTGGATCGAAGATCCACATCCTGCTTCATTCTTAATCATGGTCACAACCAATACTTCATATAGTTTTGATCAAAATGTTAGAAAAAGCATATCTCCTAACTCTTAAGACCAAATTAGGCAAATAAGTATACCAAATTGATCAACTAGATGATACCTACAACATGGGTATGGTTTTAAACACTAAAATATATTCCTTTTTCCCTATTTTTCTAAACACATGAACTTTTATGATGTTAACCTTATTAAATACATAGTGACGATAGAAGTTGTACCTTTTCTACTCAATCTACCTACTAGTCATCAACTCGGTAACTTATTTGTACCTTTGAACATATTTGAACTCCTAATCACCCATTTGCTCATGAATGAACTTATAGCACTTATGTGACTTGTTGGGCATGCTAATGACATACCATGCACAGTTTATCTGATTGTGTATCTTAGTGTTATCTAATGCTTAACTAACCTTGAAATAAGTATAATGTACTTCTATTTAACACAAGCATCAACCCCTAACTCTCTTTTGGGCTATGTTTTTTCAAAATGGCACTCAATGCATGTATGTGCCCCGTATATGTTTACATTTGATTTTACTTGCTTCAAATGATGACTTGACCCCCTTTCATACATAAAACCTCTTTCTATGCTTGAAATCAGTAACACCATGATTACTAGAGCATAATGTCTAAATCCACACTGTGTCTTGATAGGGTGGAGTATGTATGATGATACCAATGTTTGAAAAATGGTGCCTAGACCCTAGGGGGCATCCACCCAACTTTCAATATGTTTGTTATAAGTCCTATCATGCTGATCTAGTCTCATATTTTGTCTAAATCTCATGACTTGATAAACATTTGTCTTGTTTGCCCTATTATGAGTCTTTTGACCCTAATATGCAAGTAGTGAATCGAACCATGAAATGATTGTACAATATGAATGGAACATCAAAATTACATTCAAATTTAACCACACCTCTATAAAGGTCTCTAAATTAGTAAAAGACCCCCAAATATACTAATAAGAAACTTGTAACCGAATTTGATCAAAACCCTAAAAATGGACCTAAGTATTGTAATAATGAGAATCTTATGCATGTATGTAATCTTATGCTTAATCAGGTGTTGCTTATGTTTAGATAGTGAAGAATGAGTTAGGCTACATAATCTCTAAATTAGGTACGACCTTTAAGTAATTATATATGGCTTTCTTTCTTGAAACATGATATATTTGTATGCTTGTTTGCTTGCTCAAATATTTCCATGTAGTATTCTAGTATTGTACTTAATGTTTATCTCATTGTTGTTGTTTTATAACTTGCAAACATAATATAGAAACTCCATTACACAAACCTCGTTCACCTGCCTGATGTTTTGGGGTAAGGACATAAGGTTGGGCGTCCTACTTGAGATGTTAAGATAGGACATACCGTCAATAAAAGGGTTAGCTCTTAGTGATGGCCTTGAGGTCCCTTATGAATACGGTTAGCTGATCTTCAACACCAAAATAACTCTTCGAATGGGAAGTTAGTCAATAAATTTCCTTACGGCTACATGATATTGATAAATACATGTTAAGATGGTATAATTGGAGTAAAATGACATAAAACATGAGATTTCTTCTTGCTAAATAATAAAATTATTTATTCTTATTTATTACTTCTGCAACTCTTTTCAAATTATGCAACACTTATATATATGTATCTCTCAATCCTATACTCAACACATCATGCGTTGACTCACTTATTTCATGTATTTTATAGGTTTGGAGATCGCTAGAAGTTGATGGTCTTGGTGAGATATGTCATGTGTACTTGTTGTAAGATCCCTGGTGTACATGAGCAAACTTGTGTAAAATTGTAATCTTCAATATGTAATTGAAATCTTGTACTAAAAGGATGTTATGTAATATATCTTGTTGAATGTTGAGATTATGATTGGTTCTTTTATCTTTTCATATGTTCTTCCACATTCACGTTTTGATAAGACCATGCTAGGTACATACGCATAGGTCCTATTGCCATTGACTTTGTAGTCGTTTGGAGTCATAATTTGTGTAAGAAATGGTTCCATGTCAGTTTCCTCATAAAGGGTGTGCATGCAATCAATAACAAAAACTTAGATTGCATACTTGATTCCCTCAATATAAAGGGAAAATTATAGTAAAGTTTATGGTCATTCCACATAAGACAATTCCATTCCACACATAACTTATTCAATAGACCATGCAATTCATATAGAAAATTATTTGTTTGATTAAAATTTAAGTTAATACAACATGTCATGAAATATATCTATAGTGATTAATTCAAGAAAAATGAATTTGATTCCATACTAATATTGACCATATGATTAAAATTTATTTAAAACATATCAATTTCCTCATTGCTTGTATCTCAGACCAAATTATGATCAATGACTTATGTGTATTAAATTTTAGGTAACTAAATTGATATCTCTCCCAACTAACAATCTATCATATACTAATAATTTATCTTAAATTAGTTTAAATATAATTATACATCAACCTCCATTACTTTCACATGGTAGAAAATTAAAGCTCTAAATATCCTCCACTAGGTCTATTTCCCTTCTAAAAATGCCTAATAAGGGGATCTTAAAAATTTCCTAGATATAGATTTTCATACCTAATTGAATGCTTAGATACACAAAAGTGGGAATTTGTAATATTATAAAGAGTTATTAATAACATGACTAGTTGGTGCCAAAAAGGCACAAAATCAAAGGGAAACTACTTCTTATTCAAACATGACCTATAAAGAAGGTTACAAACAACAATTTAACAAGTTCTATGGATAAAATATTGAGAGATGAAGTGGAAGGAGAAAATAAGCATGATACACCACAAGTAGAGGAAAGATACCTACTAAGGATATACTATGAGAAGCTTCGCTAGATTGAAAAGGAAAAAGTTCATCCCCTTCATCTTCTTCTTATTCTTCTTTCCTCCTACCTCTTCTAGAGTGGAGTTTTTTTTCCAACTTTTTTCCAAAGTTAGAGTGAATCCAAATGGGAGATATCTCCTCATGAACAATCTCCATTACTTTCTATTTTTATAGAAAATGGTACATACACAATGTGTTTATGATGAGGCATGATATGTCTCTCGACAGTTGCCAAGATTTGGGCTCCATAACCATTTGACATTACGTTCCAAGTGGCCAACACACCTTGTTGAGTGAATGATGGTAAAATACATGCCATTTTGTTGGCCAAACACATCGTCTAATGATGTGTTCAACTTGGTCAAATTTTAAAAATGTTAGGCATGATGTTCTTAAGAAGAACACATTGTGCTTTCTAGAGTTGAGCTGAACTATTGCCACTCAGGTTAGGCATGACATGTAACGATGACAACACATTGTATCCTCCATTGGGAAATGTGAGAAATACCCCAGAGGTGGACAAGACATGTGTCGAAAAGTGCACATTGTGTACCGCTAAAAGAAGGCTGAGTTAGACTTATAAAGTTCCAATCATCAATAGTGAAGGTAGAATTGGTTTTGGATGAACCAAGTCTTATGATTTCTACATTTAAATGCCTTAGTTAGTCTATATGATAACAAAACAACTAATTACACTATTTGTAACATCCCTGAATTGGGTTATGAACTAACCCTAGGTGTTTTTCTTAAAATATGTGATTAGATGCTTGTGGTTATTTTGTGTAATGTAATTAAAGCTTTAGAGGAACCTATATTTCTATTTCAGTCCTTTTTGAACAATGTTGTAATACTGTTTTGTTTATTTTAGAATAAAGTGCAAATTACCCAATTAGAGGGGTTAACTTGAAAATTGCACATGTTGAGATGTTCCTCTGATGTTGAGACATCATAAGAATGCATATGATATGGTGGAATAGATTCCACAAGCTTGAGCACCAAGATACAGCTTGTAGAGCAATCCTTGTGCTTTAAAACCTAGTTTTGGTGTAATGTGCAAATTACCCAAAACCTAGGGTCCAACATGAAAAATGCAGCCTCTAGAGTATCTTTAATGACTCTTGGCATCAATTAGGGTGAAGAAAATGAGTAGGGCACCTCATTTGAATGATCAAATAATAATCCAATAACCAAGTTTTAAGCAAAATGGCCCTTTTATACATGTATAGATTAATAAGGTGTTTGGTTTCTTTTCCTTTTAACCTTGGATAAAAGAGAGGTTTTGCATGATAAAAGGAGGAAGAAACGTGACCAAGGGTGGAGTGTGCATGATTGGATGGGTTTAAGAAATAAAAGAAATAGCTATCTTTTTCTTTGCTTTGAAAATACCCATAAAATATATAAGCACCTTTTTTCCACAAAGCAAGGGAACGTTTCCCTTAGTTTCTTTTCTCAAATTCTTGCCTTGGTCGACTAAGGAGAAGCTCAGGAGCAGAGGAGGACGACCAAGCTGGTTTGGGTAAGCTTTGATCATCACCTAGCTCAAATTCTTGGAGGAAACTCTAACACAAGGTTGGTTTGTTAGTTTTCCTTACACAACTCTTCTTTCTAGCCATCTTCTCCATCCAAATCTTGAAGAACGGACCTTGGAAAACCTTTGGAGCTTCATCCACCATTAGAGTTACGAAGCTTGGAGCTCTAGATCAGATCTAAAGGCGGGTTTTATAACTCTAACCCTTAAGCTTTGCTCTTGCATCTTCTTTCCTTAGAATCATTGCTTGTTCTTCTTCCTTTAGACACTTCTAAGTGTTCTTGCTAGGAATTCCGTGAAGAACAGCCCCTATTCTTGAGGTAAAAGATGATGACTTTAAAACCAATGTTTATCCAAAAAGTAACTTTAGCAAGCAGTCTTCCACCTCTTTCACAAACGGTTTCCCAAACCGTTTGAAAGCAAACGGTTTCAACCAAGAACGCATGGAAGCAAACGGTCTAAGACCGTTTGGATGTGTTGACCAGGCTTTGACCATTTGGAGGTCTGTTGTAAACAAAATGGATTAATCTTCCACCAAAAATAATCAAGAAATTCCAAGAGAATCACCAATTGAAAGCACATTAGTCACCTAAACCCTAATTGGGTCTATTGTTGATTTCAATAATACAATCATGTTGAAGTTTAGGTTGAGTGGCCCAAACGGTTTCAAAACCATTTTGGAATCACCCAAACGGTCTCAAGACCATTTGGTGATCACCCAAGACCATTTGGAGGTCTAGGGTTAAGTGGGGTTGACCAATTGAGGGTCCAATGATATCAATTTGTTGAACAATTAAGTGCTGATTTTGTGACCAAATTTAGGGTTCAACCTTTAAGTGAATGACTTGGTTTTTGATGGAATAATGGGCAAACGGTCTCCATACCATTTGGAGGATGCCCAAACGATCCCAAGACCGTTTGGGGGTCACCCAAGACCGTTTGTAGGTCTAGGGTTGACTATGGTCAAGTGGTTGAAGATCTAAAGGCAATAAGTTGATGTACAATTGATTAGTGACCTAATGATCAAATCAACGAATCAAACCTTAATAGGTTGAGTTAGATTTTGGTGTTGACTTGAGAAAACGGTCGCAAGACCGTTTGGAGGACATCCAAATGATCCCATGACCGTTTGGGATCAGGTCATGACCAAATAGAATGATGGTTCAATGGGTTCAATGTCAATCAGACTCATGTTGATACATGTTGAAGGGCGATCGATTCTAAACCATAATTCAATTGATCCAAACAATAATTGGTGATCAATTGAGGGTCAATTGAGTGTCAAATCAGTTGAGGGTTGACCTAATTGACTCAATTGATAAGTGGCTAACTAGTGCATGAACGATTGAGGGGTTCAACATTGGAAACCCTAACTCAATTGGAATGGTTGAGACACTTTTTGGTCCATGCGGTTTTGAGATGGTTTGGACCAAACGGTCTCAAGACCATTTGAGTCCAAACGGTTTCAAGACCATTTGGGACCAAACGATCCCAAAACATTTGGTGCTCATGCGGTTTCAAGATCAATGTTTCCCATGTGGTTTCAAAGTCAAAGTTGGCCAAACGGTCAACGAGATCAAACGATCTTCACCTCATCTTGGGCAAACGGTTTTGAGTGTACATTTCAACAAACAGTTTCAAAGTCAAACTAGACCAAACATTCAACACCACCAAATGGTTTCAAGGCACTTCCAAGACCGTTTGGGGGGGGGTTGGTGTGCAAGACCGTTTGAGGTCTAAAAATGTCAAGATCATTTGATACCTGAGTGGTAAAGACTGTTTAGTAGTTGATTAACCTAAACCCTATAAATACCTAAAGTGATTAAGGGACCAAGTAATTAGTGGATTGATGCATGTTATGATCAATGGTGAATATTAAAAAAGTACCCTTGATGGGATAGAGTAACCTATACCCTTTGATCAAGTAAACCCTAATGACCATAATGGTGATGACATAATTTATGTTGTCAAGATTGATTTGAGTTAGTCTAATCAAGAGTGATGTAAACATCATTCAATAGTAAGAGGAGAGAGAAAACTCTTAACATGTATGAGAATCAACTAACAAACTCCCAATGTGTATGAATGTACCTAATTAGGGTATAATCCTTTTTAGTGAGATCATGAAAACCCTAATTATGATGATTAATGAACCTTAACCTAATTTGAGGGCATTAATGGAAGTAACCCTCATACATGATGATGGTATGATCTCAATTCATTACAAATGTGATGAAAAGTGAATAGTAAACCCTAATCTAGGGTAATGTGATGTAATGTGAGTAGTAAACCCTAATCTTAGGTAATGTGATGATATGAATAGTAAACCCTAATTCTGGGTTATGCTTTTAAGCATGAAACTCTATGATTGGATTAGGAAATAATTTGTACTGTGCTCATATGGATAAAATTTGCATGTTATCATTTGTGCTAATCATGCAAGTTTTTATATAGAAGTGATTATAGCCAGGTAAGGGTTATGATGTCATATTCATTAAGAGAACTTTATGAGCCTTGAAAATAATAATATGCTATGTTGCCTAGTAAGAGGTGACATATGAGATTGATAGGTTGTGATACCCATGAGAAATATTTGCATTGTCACAATCAAGGTCATATTATTAAAATGACTTAATAGCAATATGTTACTTGGTAACAAGTGTTTTGATAATCTAAGGGTTTGAACACCCATGTTCCTGAGTCATAATGATGAGATGGTTAGGGATTGATATCCCAATGATAACTGTATGAAAAATGAACTTGATACAATTAGTACTCCTTCTTTATAGCAATTGCTTTAATGTTTTATGTTTGAAAACATGCCTGATGCTAAACGAATTCTATAATAAACTTAAATAATCAAGTATAATGATATCATGTAGAGCCCTGACCATAGATCATCATTGTCAGAAGTTAAATGATGGTGAAATAGGTTTTCCTAAGGGAATTCCTAGAAAGCATACTTTTGAGTATGTGGGGGTTATGGATGTGAATATCCTTATGCCCTAATGTAGGATTTGATGTGAGATGTATTTGTAATCTCCCAATCCTGAATTATATGTTTATGCCGGGATGATGTATCACTAATCTCCTGATGATGTTGTTAATGCCGCATCGATGTAAGATAAATAAGAAATCCCTCAATGGCGAAGAGAGTATAGAACACAACTATAACTCTAATAGAGAACTTGCCAGGATACCCTGGAAAGCTATTATAGCAGAGACACAAGATGTCATGCATGTTGTTCCTCATACTGACTGAGGAGGATGAGGTCATAGGAATCCAGCTCTTCTAATGACCTATGTATGGTACCGATTGCGATTTTGTAATGGTCGGTTGGAGTATGAGATGTGTAACTCATCTCCTCAGGGCATAAAAATGTTTGTAAAATGTAATCAGCCGTGTAGTATATTTGCTTAGGTTGAACTACGAGAAACAATGAATGATTTTTCATTGTTTTTAGTGTTCTAGTCAAATAACTAGTATACATGTTCTTCATATCCCTTATTGATATATGTCTTGTCATTCAAGTAAGTTATACTTGAAATTATTTCTTAAAAGAATGTTGCTTCACTTAGTTTATACAATGCTAAACCTATTGTTGAATGTTTATAGTTTTATTGCTTAATGTTATTCCATTATTGCAATAACAATGCTTCTGGTGGAGAGTTATTACTCTCGCTGGGACAATTATTCAAATTGTCTCACCCCCGTGGGATTCAACTTTTTAGGTAGACGCCGAGGACGAAGGAACCCATCAGTGGGTGAGAAACAACAACAGCAGCGTCAACAACATCAGGGACAACAGTGATCCTCAGGTGGAGACACTGTCTGTCAAGTCTTTTTGATAGATTGTCCTATGTGTCATCTCTGTACTCTCAGGTCCTAGGAGTCAGTAGATGTTTAAAAGTAGATCTGAGATTTTTGTCTTAATGCCTCAAAATTTTTGTATCTTACCTTGTACAGCTAACAAGGTAGTTGATGTTTGTAATACTCAAAATGTGATATTACAGAGATGTAATGATGAATCAGTCTGTAAACAACTTATCATGTTTCTTTATGAAAAAGTTTTAAATTTTTGTGATTTTTGATAATTCCGCTGCTAGTTAATTGCTTCCGCATTCATTAATCTTGTTTTCACGATTCGATCGTCTCAATTTAGTGGTATCAGAGCTCTAGGTTCGTTGAGTCTAAAGAGACATAGGACTTAGAATGTTGAGTATGTTCTAGTGTCTTCCAGTATATTTGATAGTGTCTTTTGCTCATCAGGAGGAGAAGATAAAACTAAGGATGTATGGACCACACGAAGAACACGATGAACACGCTGCAGAGAGTAGCGTTGCTGCACCTAGAGAAGGTGCAAGAGACCCAGATAGAGAAGAACATGTGCCTGAACCACCCCAGTTCAATCCAACTGACATGGGGAACCCAGCCGTCCAAGCCATGTTTGGGCAGTTTATGACTGCCATGACACACGTGACTGATAGGATGCCTATACCCGCACCTAGGGCACCTACCCATCCTGAAGGACAAGGAGTCGACAAGACGTTTGAATGACTTCACCGAGTTGGAGCCACAAAGTATGCTGGAACAGCTGACCCAGCAAATGCTGACTTGTGGTTAACTGAACTAGAAAAGGCCTTTAGAATCCTGAACATTCCAGAAACTGAGAAGGTTAGACATGCTGTATATCTTCTCAAGGGGAGTGCTGGTCATTGATGGACCATGGAAGAACAGAAGAGGCCTGGTGTAGAGGTTGCATGGGAAGTTTTCTGACGGGAATTTATCAACAAATATTTCCCTAAGATGTTTCTAGATGAGAAAATCTCTCAGTTCGAGAGGTTAAGACAATGTCTAAGGAACATTAGCGAGTACGAGGCTAAGTTCATGGAGATTTTGCGGTTCTGTCCGCATATGGCAGCTACATATGAAGAAAGGATTAGGCATTTTGAGAAAGGGCTAAATGCTGAGTTACCTACTTTTGTGTCTGCCCTAGAGAATAGAGAAAGGTTAGCTACCTTTGTAGAGTCTGTCAGAAGGGTAGAAAGGTCTGTAGCAGAGATGTGACAGACCCAGAACAAGAGGATGTATCCCCAATTCCAAGGATCTTCATCTAAAGGTTTCAAGAAACCTAGATTTTCTGCGCCTACACCACCACCTAGATTCAGTTGCCAGACACAGTGGATGTAGAATAGCGGTAGAGGACGCAGCCTACCACTAGAAGGAGCTTGCAGTTCAGCATCGATGTCGGTTAGAGGACCACCCAGACCACAACAACTGAACAAATGTTGTTACATATGTGGAAAGATGGGATATTTGATGAAAGATTGCAGAGCCAGAGAAGTAAGTGTGACACAACCCCAGAGGCAAAGTCAGCAAGGACCTCAAAGGAGACAGTTTCCAGGAGGAGCTAGAGGACGTGGACAAGCGTCCCAAGCTGGATCATCGACACCTAGTCAACGAGTGCCGAATCAACCACATGCAACAATGAGATTTTATGCGATGAATCCACCTGATGCAGTAACCAACCCTCGGGTTGTGGCAGGTCATATGGAATTGTTATATTCTAATATGTCTACATCTTGCGTTGTATCTATTTTAATTGATCCGGGTGCTACGCACTCGTTTATCACTCGAAGAGTGATTCTTGACTGCAACTTGACTATAAGTCATAAAGTAGATAGTTTGTTGCTAGAAACTCCGTTGAGGGGATCTGCTATGATGTAGGAGGTATGTTCTCCCTGCATCCTTTTCTTTTCTGAACATCGCATTCAAGTGGATCTTATACCACTTGAGATGCATGGATTTGATATAATCCTTGGGATGGATACCTTAGAAAGGTACAAGGTTGTCCTGGATTGTGAGTCTAAGCAAGCTGTGTTTGCTGATGATAGTGATACATGGATCTTTCAAGGAGAGAGAAAGATTCTACCCACCTGTCTTGTGTCAGCGATGGTTGCTGAAAAGCTGATGAGGAAAGGATGTTATGCATTCTTGGCCCATGCGGTAGATACTACCATGGATAGTCCTAACCCTGTTGAAGTTCCAGTAGTCAGGGAATTTGAAGATGTATTTCCTGAAGAACTTCCAGGTGTGCCACCGCCTTGGGAAATTGATTTTGAAATCAATCTAATCCCAAACATGCAACCTATAGCACAAACACCATATAGGATGGTGCCTGCTGAAATGGAAAAACTCAAGAAACAATTGCAAGAGTTGCTCGAGAAGGGTTTCATCTGACTGAGTACTTCACCCTGGAGTGCTTCGGTCCTCGTTGTTAAAAAGAAAGATGGATCAATGCGGTTGTGTATTGATTATATACAGTTAAATAAAGTAACAATAAAGAATAAGTATCCTCTACCGAGGATTGATGATCTCTTTGACCAGTTGCATGGTGCAACCATCTTCTCAAAAATAGATTTGAGGTCAGGATATCACCAACTGCGTATTAAGGATAGTGACATATCTAAGTCTGCCTTTAGGACAAGGTATGGTCACTATGAGTTCACAGTTATGTTGTTTGGACTAAGAAATGCACCAGCTGCATTTATGGAACTCATGAATAGAATCTTCTGACCTTTTCTCGATCAGTATGTTGTTGTCTTTATAGATGACATCCTGATCTATAGTAGAGATGCTCAGCAGCATGAACATCATCTTTGTCAAGCTCTAACTTTGCTAAGAGAGCATAAGTTATATGTTAACTTTAGAAAGTGTGAGTTCTGGTTGCCAGAAGTTTCTTTTCTAGGACACGTAATATCTGCTTCGGGTATACATGTTGACCCTAAAAAGGTAGAATCTGTCCTACAATGGGAGCAGCCGAAGACATCGACTGAAATCCGTAGTTTCTTAGGGTTGGCTGGCTATTATCGGAGGTTCATTAAGAACTTTAGTTCTATAGCCTTACCCTTGACTAAGTTGACTAGGAAGGATGTTCCTTTTGTTTGGAGTGATAAGTGTCAACAATCTTTTCAGATGTTGAAGGAGAGGTTGACAAGTGCACTTGTACTTGTTTTACCTGAGCAAGGGAAAGGATATATAGTTTTCTGTGATGCCTCCAAGAATGGACTAGGATGTGTGTTGATGCAGAATAAACAAGTGATTTCTTTTGCTTCCTGACAACTTAAGAAACACGAGGAGAATTATCCGACACACGATCTGGAACTGGCTGTTGTGGTTCATGCCTTGAAGATCTGGAGACATTATCTTTATGGAGAAACATTCTAGATTTTCACGGATCATAAGAACCTTAAGTATATCTTTTCTCAGCATGAGCTTAACATGAGGCAACGCCGCTGGATGGAGTTAATCAAGGACTATGATTGTACAATTGATTACCATCCAGGGAAGGCCAATGTAGTTGCTGATGCTTTGAGTAGGAAATCAGCAACACCAGCCCTAGATAGAGCACAACTGAATTCCTTAGTGTGGTCAAGGAAAGATATGCTTATCTCCTTATGGCAAAACAATGTATAGTTAAACGTATCATTGTTAGTCGGGTTGTTGGCTGAGATGCATATAAAACCCACTCTGAGAGAGAAAATCAAGGAGGAACAACAAGTTGATGCTATAGTTCAACAAATTAGATCGGAGTATGGAAGTGAGAAACGAGATGGTTTCCATGACTCAGATGATCAAGTAGCCTGTTATCATGATAGGATGATAGTGTCAGATGTGGATAACTTAAGAAATTTAGTCCTGGAAGAAGCTCATTCTTCAATGTATGCCATGCATCCAGGAAGCACCAAGATGTATCGAAACTTGAAAGATATGTATTGGTGTCCTGGTTTGAAGAAAGACGTTGCTGAGTTTGTTATGCGGTGTCCTGTGTGTCAGCAAGTTAAAGCTGAACACTAGAAGCCTACAGGAACAATGCAAACTTTACCCATACCACAGTGGAAGTGGGATCACGTGACCATGGACTTTGTTGTTGGCCTACCCAGGACAGCCAAAGGACATGATTCCATTTGGGTAATAGTTGATAGGTTGACGAAGACATCACATTTCTTGCCTGTCAAAACAACCTATTCTGCTGAGAAGTTAGCATAATTATATGTAGATGAGATAGTGCGACTACACGGAGTTCCAGTTACCATTATTTCTGACAGAGGTCCCCAGTTTACGAGTCATTTTTGGGAACGACTTCATAAAGCTTTAGGCACATAGTTAAGGTTTAGTACAACCTTTCACCCTCAGACTGATGGACAGTCAGAAAGGACGATACAGACCTTGGAGGACTTGCTTAGAGCATGTGTTCTTTAGTTTACAGGGAGTTGAGATCTGCACCTAAGCTTGATAGAGTTTGCCTACAACAATAGCTATCAACATAGCATTGACATGGAACCTTATGAAGCTTTATATGGTAGACATTGTAGATCACCCTTATGTTGGTATGAAACCGGTGAACACCAACTTTTAGGTCATGATCGTCTGCAGCAAACCACTGAGAAGATTAAAATAATACAACAACAGTTGAAAACTGCATAGGATAGGCATAAATCTTACACTGACAAGCGTCGTAGACCTTTAGAATTCCAGGTTAGAGACATGGTATACCTCAAAGTCTCACCTTGGAAAGGAGTTCTGAGATTTGGAAGGAAAGGGAAGTTAGCTCCTAGGTTTATGGGGCCTTATCCAATCATTGAACGGATTGGAAGAGTAGCTTATAAGCTAGAGTTACCACCAGAGTTACAAAAGTTACACCATGTGTTCCACATTTTCATGCTTAGGAAATGTCACCCTGATACAGAATCAGTTCTGCAACCTATGGAAGTAGAACTAAATGTTGATGTGTCTTATGAGGAAGGACCTATGTCAATCCTTGATAAAAAAATTAAAAAGATGAAAAATAAAGACATAAGTCTTGTGAAAGTCCTCTGGAATCACCGTGGTGTTGAAGAAGCCACATAGGAACTAGAGGAAGAGATGAGAAGGAAATACCCTGCTCTTTTCTCTTAATATGTTTTGTTGATTTCGGGGACGAAATCCTTGTAAGGGGCGGATAATTTGTAACATCCCTGACTTGGGTTATGAACTAACCCTAGGTGTTTTTCTTAAAATATGTGATTAGATTCTTGTGGTTATTTTTTTTTTGAAACACACAACATTCATTATATTAAAGCCATACGACATCTACATATAAAGGGAGATACACCAACCGAACACAAAAAAGTAAAGAGCAGATACAATAACCAGAAACTCATATCGGAACATGAGAAGTACAATGATGTATTGATCTCTCTTTTATATCGCTGACTAAAACAACTTTTTATGAGAGTTTCCTTCAACCTGAGATTATATCTGATATAAAGTATATGCTCCAAACCAGTGACCGAAGAAGTGATCACATTCGCACTTGTTGCCATATAACAAAGAAACAAAAAAAGACCTAACATGAAAGGAGGACACAAACCACACGACAACATAGAACCTATAACTCACTAAAGAAAACTTCAAACAAAGAGAAAGATAACAGATAACAAGCCGCACTACGACACCAGCAGAAAAAGCCACTACAGATCCCTCTCAAGGACAAGAAAAGGAGCAGAAAAGGCCGGAGAAAGAACAAGGATGGGGGATAGAAAATACAGCAGAACCCCACCACCACTCACCAAGAATCCTAACTCGATCACAATAGAGAGAGGAATGGAAGCAACACCTCAAAACCCAAGACTCGTGATTATCCCCTACCCCAGCAAGCCGATAGGAAAAATGAGGGCACACCCACCAGGCCTCAGACGGCAAAATAGACACAGACAAGACACACCAAAAAACCAGTTAGAACTGACAATGGCCAAACCTCCACCACAGCACCAAAACCTGAGACTAGAAAGAAAAGAAACACGAAAGCCCGTGGAAAGGGGGGAAACCCAAACAAATGTACCAGGAAAAAGAGGTCACCGGCGGTGCCCTTTTACAAGACCGCACACCTAGCTGAAGATGAGAGCTCACAGTACAAACCCAGGCAGCGCAATAGTGAAACACAAAGAAAAAATGGCAAAGGAGAAAACAAAAGATAAAAAGGAAAAAGGGAAGGAGAGTCGTGGTCGCTTCGAGCCCCAGGCACCAAGACAGCCTTGGATGGAGACCGCCGAAGCTAGGACCGACTTAACAGGGGCACGAACACAACAACCACTATGGGTGGAGAAACCACCACAAGGCCCCAACGCCGAGCACCCTAGCTTTGCCGCCGCCTGCACAGGAGCACGCCCAATCACACCGAAGAACCGCAGTCGACTAGACCTCCACGGAGATAGAGAGGGAAAGGTGGGAGGGGAAGCGAGAGAGGGCCCGGGGGGAGAAAGGGCGAAGATCGGCCGCCACCCCTCTCCCCCAAGTCAGGCGAGTTCATGCGGAGCCCTAGTCGCCTGGGAAGCCACAAGAGTAGCGCCGAGTAGTGGTTATTTTGTGTAATGTAATTAAAGCTTTAGAGGAACCTATATTTCTATTTCAGTCCTTTTTGAACAATGTTGTAATATTGTTTTGTTTATTTGGAACTAAAGTGCAAATTACCCAATTAGAGGGGTTAACTTGCAAGTTGCACATGTTGAGATGTTCCTCTGATGTTGAGACATCATAAGAATGCATATGATATGGTGGAATAGATTCCACAAGCTTGAGCACCAAGATACAGCTTGTAGAGCAATCCTTGTTCTTTAAAACCTAGTTTTGGTGTAATGTGCAAATTGCCCAAAACCTAGGGACCAATATGAAAAATGTAGCCTCTAGAGTATCTTTCATGACTCTTGGCATCAAGTAGGGTGAATAAAATGAGGAGGGTGCCTCATTTGAATGATCAAATAATAAAGATAACTTTAATAATCAAATAACCAAGTTTTAAGAAAAATGGCCCTTTTATACATGTATAGCTTAATAAGGTGTTTGGTTTCTTTTCCTTTTAACCTTGGATAAAAGAGAGGTTTTGCATGAGAAAAGGAGGAAGAAACATGGCCAAGGGTGGAGTTTGCATGAGTGGATGGGTTTAAGAAATAAAAGAAATAGCTATCTTTTTATTTGCTTTGAAAATACTCATAAAATATATAAGCACCTTTTTTCCACAAAGCAAGGGAATGTTTCCCTTAGTTTCTTTTCTCAGCTTCTTGCCTTGGTCGACTAAGGAGATGCTCAGGAGCAGAGGAGGATGACCAATCTGGTTTGGTTAAGCTTTGATCATCACCTAGCTCGAATTCTTGGAGGAAACTCTAACACAAGGTTGGTTTGTTAGTTTTCCTTACACAACTCTTCTTTCTAGCCATCTTCTCCATCCAAATCTTGAAGAACGAACCTTGGAAAAACTTTGGAGCTTCATCCACCATTAGATCTACGAATCTTGGAGCTGTAGATCATATCAAAAGGCGGGTTTTATAACTCTAACCCTTAAGCTTTGTTCTTGCATCTTCTTTCCTTTGAATCATTGCTTGTTCTTCTTCCTTTAGACACTTCTAAGTGTTCTTGCTAGCAATTCCATGAATAACAGCCCATATTCTTGAGGTATAAGATGATTATGTTAAAACCAATGTTTATTCCAAAAGTAACTTTAGCAAACGGTCTTCCAACTCTTGCACAAACGGTTTCAACCAAGAACGCATGGAAGCAAACGGTCCAAGACCGTTTGGATGTGTTGACCAGGCGTTGACCATTTGGAGGTCTGTTGTAAACAAAATGGATTAATCTTCCACCAAAAATCATGAAGTAATTCCAAGAGAATCACCAATTGAAAGCACATTAGTCACCTAAACCCTAATCGGGTCTATTGCTGATTTCAATAATACAATCATGTTGAAGTTTGGGTTGAGTGGCCCAAACGGTTTCAAAACCATTTGGGAATCACCCAAACGGTCTCAAGACCGTTTGGTGATCACCCAAGACTGTTTGGAGGTCTAGGGTTATGTGGGGTTGACCAATTGAGGGTCCAATGATATCAATTTGTTGAACAATTAAGTGCTGATTTTGTGACCAAATTTAGGGTTCAACCTTTAAGTGAATGACTTGGTTTTTGATGAAATAATGGGCAAACGGTCTCAATACCATTTGGAGGACGTCCAATGATCCCAAGACCATTTGGAGGTCTAGGGTTGACTATGGTCAAGTGGTTGAAGATCTAATGGCAATAAGTTGATGTACAATTGATTAGTGACCTAATGATCAAATCAATGAATCAAACCTTAATAGGTTGAGTTAGATTTTGGTGTTGACTTGAGAAAACGGTCTCAAGACCATTTGGAGGACATCCAAATGATCTCAAGACCGTTTGGGGTCAGGTCATGACCAAATAGAATGATGGTTCAATGGGTTCAATGTCAATCAGACTCATGTTGATACATGTTGAAGGGTGATCGATTCTAAATCCTAATTCAATTGATCCAAACCTTAATTGGTGATCAATTAAGGGTCAATTGAGTGTCAAATAAATTGAGGGTTGACCTAATTAACTCAATTGATAAGTGGATAACTAGTGCATGAACGATTGAGGGGTTCAACATTGGAAACCCTAACTCAATTGGAATGGTTGAGACACTTTTTGGTCCATGCGGGTTTGAGATGGTTTGGACCAAACGGTCTCAAGACCGTTTGGGTCCAAATGGTCTCAAGATTGTTTGAGTCCAAATGCTCTCAAGACCATTTGGGACCAAACGATCCCAAACCGTTTGGTGCTCATGCGGTTTCAAGATCAATCACTACAAAAAAATGGTCTTTAACTATAAAAAAATTGTAGCGAAAACCCCATATTTTGTAGCTAAAGGCTTTAACTACATATTTCTTTACACATACAAATTGTAGTATATGCTCGTATAGCTAAAGGATTTAACTATATTTTTCAAATATGTAGTTAGATAATCCATTCTCTACAAATTCATATCTATCCAGAAGCGTAGCTAGATATTGTCCTTACATATTTAAATATAAGTATAATTATAGCTAAATGTATGACTACAATTGCATGTATAGTCAGTATATAGCAAAAAC
This sequence comes from Alisma plantago-aquatica, assembly GCA_963693085.1. NCBI lineage: Eukaryota > Viridiplantae > Streptophyta > Magnoliopsida > Alismatales > Alismataceae > Alisma > Alisma plantago-aquatica. The sequence continues at coordinate 822,745,075 of OY856410.1, forward strand.
ATGAAGTTAATACATTTTATATGTATTTAGTGTGTAGGGAAAGGCAGCAGTTACTATGTACATATATATGTAGTTGATTATGCATCTTGCTACATATGTAGTGCCATTTAGTACACATACATATATGCTTAACTCGACTATATATATATATACACATATATATATATGTATATATATATATATATATATATATATATATAGTGTAATTTGTTAGTACACAAGCTCTTTTAGTAACAAAATTGTAGTATTTAAAGCAAGTTATGCTCATTATGACAACAATCTTACTTTCATTTATAATGAAGTGTTGAATGTACATGGGGAGGACGTATACCTTGCCCCTATTACACAATGTGTTCAAAGAAAAATATATACATATATCAATGATTCAGGGGTCTACTAACATCTTTGCAAAAGAGTTGTGTCTTTCTCGGCCAGTTTTAACATCCTTATTGTCTTCTTTTTTTGTTCGAGCTCTTGTTGTTCCGTCAGCATCGTCCAAAAGCTCCCAAGATAAGAATCTGAAAGGAACCCTCCACACATAGATAGAAGGTATATCGTCCCTATGAAGTTGATCACTATGTTTGCAGCTTTTGACAGTGGTTGTTCAAATATATATACATAGGTCTATGCAATGCAGTCTTCTCATAGTAGCAAAGCGCCATATCAAATTGCAACATATCATGATACATTGTTGTGTCTGTGGCTGTTGTTGCAGCTGTGACTGGGCGGGCCTGGACTTCAAATGGAGCTACATCGTCATGCTTCACAGGAAAGCACATGTTGCGTCGGGGCTATCTTAGATACTTCTTATACTTTGTATCTGAATTCTTGACGTTGTTAAGCTCAATCTCTAATTCAGGTAATGGAAGTTACTACGATGGCGAAGCTAGCTTGTACTTCTCTTAATCCTGAAAATAAGGTTTTACAAATGGGGAGGCATTAAAAATAAGGTAAAGATCATCCAAATAGTTTAATAAATATATATAAGCACTCATACATGGCATAAATGAAGGTTGCTATTAGAATAAAATGACAAAATTAGTACCTTGAAGAGACGAGAAGTATCTAGGCAGTTCATCCATGTTTTGTTGCAGCCCAAACATTGTATGGGAGAGTTGTAAGATAGTTCACTTGCACCATTGAGGCTTGCCATGTCCAGAATTTTTAGTCTATAACCTGCACAATAAGGTCATTCATTTTGACCATTTGAAAGTACAACCCAATAACATTATTGTCGGTATGCATCTACAGTAAATTCAAGCTATAACAAAGTGATATGAATAGAATTATGGTTATCATGTAGGAAGTGTGAGAAAAAATGACAAGGGAAAGTCATGCCTATGATGTAAATTAAGTATCTTGAGGAGAATATGGTATAAATATTTTTGGTTCAACCTCAACTATCTGATTGGACCAAAATGCCTGGAGTTGCTGCTGCTGCTGTTATTGTTGCAGGCCAAACCTTGCCACCTGCGGGCCTCCCTAAGTCCTCATGTGTGTCACTCAATCACCAAGTGCATGATCTAAAAGATGCAATATACCCAAAAAATTAGAATCGGGTGGATCTCAGTATAGTATGTAGTATAAGATATAAATTATGGTACCATCTTCTAAAATACAAGAAATGTGCTATCCCAAGACTAACATGGGGAAACTAGCTAGTAAGGTAAGTCTCAGGTCAGCAAATGAGCTCTTCCTGCTCAAGTTTTCAGTGAAATAAAAACATGACTCATAAGAGATTCTCACTCTTAGCTTGTAAAGAAATACCTAGCCTTAGTAACTCAGGTCATTCAATGTGATGAGAAACCATTAACCTTGAGTGGAAAACAATTAAAGAGAACCAAAAACATAAAACTGTTAGGAGTTATACTCACCAAAATATAACACAATCATATCCATATCAAATTCAAATAATTGAAATGTAACATGATCACTTCCATAATCCATTTGGGTCACTTTAGGCTTCATTGTGCTAACTTTGACTGTAGTCGTAGGAACAAATGCCAGCCTACCTGCAATCATTTATCTTTTTGCCATTTTTTCCCTATAAAATTTCCAGTCGGCAACAACACCTGTGGCACAAAGAAGCAACTTCAGGGTTTAAACAACAACTGTGGGAACAAAATGATTTACAATGGTAGTATCTGTGCACCTTGGTGGAACATGTTCTAACCAAGTAAGAATAGAAAAGTACTGACATCACAGTGATAGATTGAATAGAATAGAACCCAAGAGCCCTATAAATTTTCCAGTCAGCAACAACACCTGTGGCACAAAGAAGCAGCTTCAGGGTCTAAAGAACAACTGTGGGAACAAAATGATTTACAATGGTAGTATCTGTGCACCTTGGTGGAACATGTTCTAACCAAGTAAGAATAGAAAATTACTGACATCACAGTGACAGATTGAACAGAATAGAACCCAAGAGGGCATATAAAGAAAACAGAGATCCTATCATAAAAACCAAGTAGTTGAATAGCTATGGAACATAACCATATTGCTAGACTCCAAAAAATAGAATTTGCTTGGTTCCAAAAAAAATAAGCAGCTAGAATGTCATGGGTAGCCCATGTATACACCAGAAATGAGTATCACAATTGGCTCGTCAACGAGTAATACAGTATACTAACTCACATTGTCCAGTATTTTCAGTAACTCAATTTGGACAGCTAGCAACTATTTAATGTGCTCCAAAGCATGAAGAACACCTTCTCGAGACCCTGTCATTGAATTCATTATGCTTCGTAGAGGCACGGTCCTCTTCCTAGTATTAGAAAACATATCAAAACACCAGAATATAGGGATAGACTAGAGCAAAAGGCTAGAGTAGATGATGTCATTATTATTTGTAAAGATACTCACCTCTTGTTTATGTGATATGAGTCTGCCACATAGTATTATGAATAAAAATGTGCAGAAATGGATATTAGGATATGTGTAACATGCTAGCAACAAATGCATTTGAATCATGCACCAAAAAATTCAGATATTCTAGTGAGCAGATCAAGGTTCATTGTCTAACCATTGCAGATCAATGCTTGTAGCAGGGACATTGGATGTTCCTACATACCTCACTGGAGGAGCATTTTATAAAAATAGAACCTTAACATTTTATTTTGAAAATGGTAAGCCTTCCATCAAGTTCCAAAATCTAGGAAGCAAATGTACAATATGTGATAGCAACAAAACCAACAAGTCAATTCAGAAAACCAGTAGTATGTCAGGTTGTCTTCCACCAACCCTTGCACCTCAAGAAAGAACTTATAACCAAACTAACAACATTTTGCCAACTGGCAGAGACAAGTCATCCATCCAACCCAAACAATTTTCTAGAATAATAAATTTTAAGAAATACATGAATATAGACACAAAGTTATTGATTACTAAGCTATCCTACAGCATATAATCAAGATTTGAATAGAAAAACAAGTTATGCCATAAGAAGGATCTCATGATCTGAAATGAAGTGATCTGGCTTTGAAACCAACATATGGGAGCATGTGCAAAATGAATTATTGCAAATGGATGACTATAAACAAAACAAGAAGATTTAGTACCTCAGTTACGAATGCCCCAAAAGTTTGGTTCAGATTTCAAGGGTATGCGAATAGGAGAGCGACAATCTGCCTTTGTGATGTTTAAATCAGGTTTCTTTTAGCTCTGAATTACTTTGTTTCTTCTGGCTACTGCTGGTGTCCTTTGCTTGGATATTTAGATTCTACTTCCACTAAAGTACCTATAAATATAAATGTGTCAACCTTTCATGAAGCCTGAATGGTGAGTTTGGTTCAGATTTCAAGGGTACTTGTGCTTTTGGCCTAAATCCACACAAGTACTTTGTACAATCACATTTGTCTAGGCAGTCACCTCTAGGAAAATCTCACAATGAATAAGCTCATAGGAATTAAGAGGCGTGTGGGGTAGCAAGGCCAATGATTATAAGAGTTCTATCCATGAAATCTCACAACTAGTTACAAAATAAGCACAATAAAGAATCTATAGAAAGCTGTTTGGATTTTTTCTATATAAGCACAACCGATGTAAGTAGTCTATGATCTCATAGATAAATGACAAGTGAATCATTGAATGGCATATGGAAATAGCCAATATAGGCTTCCAATTCAACTATACTAGAATGAGCTACACTTATTCATGCTTTATGTTCAAATATAATGAATTTAAAAATCATTTATTAAATCTTCTCATATTAACTTAGATATACCTATTCCCCTTTAGTTTTTGTTTGACTTTGACTCAATACTATAGTGCTTCAAACTTCACACTGACCTGGAGAGACACAACCACGTTGACGAATCATGAACCCATTAATTGATGACCCAACCTTCGCAATAGAGTTGGCAATCTGCTGGTTGTAATTAAATTCATTACATGTAATAATGATGTTGTTTATGAATAATACTAATATGCATTCCCTGCGTGCTTGCATCGCAGCCGGGTGATGGGAGATCCTGCGTCCACAATTTCATATTATGAAGAGAGTGTTGACTTCCTCTCTAAGTTACCTACTAAAGATAAAGAGGTCAGCATGTTACTTTGTATGTATATTGTACTTGAGATGAGGCTGCAATATTTCATACTTTTTTATATGCTACTAGGTTGTGCATACTCTCTCCGTTTCACTGAACAAGATCAGAGATCTCAAGTATTATGAAGGTGACTTGAATTCTGCAAGAGTATATTATGCTCGATCTCTTGATATTCGGAAAGATTTTGCAAAAGAACAACAAAATGTCTCAACACAGGTTATATTTCTTGGGAGCCTTATCGTCTGCAATGTGTATACTGCTATCTTTGTCTAGTGATCCTAATCAATTGGTGTCTTTAGAAGTTTCTGTCATCTGCAAGTGTCTTTAGCAGTCAACAATCTCTGTAGCGTTTGGCTTTATAAGATACAACACTACAGTTAATGAATAAAACAAATAATGTCTACCTTTTCTGCTTGTCAACTTTCTCATTCATCCTTTTCCTATTTTTGGCATTTGAAAGTTATTACGCTACCTTTCTTCTAATTATTTTTCTGACATAATATTAGACGTTAAGACTTATGTTATTACCATCAAATTACTGTAAGCTCAGAGATTGATAACTACGTGCCTCAAATGGAACTTGACATCACCACATTATAGAGGTTCACTGGATTATTGACACAGTTCCAAGTAGGTTGATTCTAAAGATTTTGCCCCAGCTCAGACTTGAGACCAAGTACCTAAAATTGTAGTGGTTTAAGCTATGAAGTCCAAAAAGTCTTTTAATTAAGCACGCCCAAAACCTACTAGTAGTAATCTTAATCAGATTGCTATAAAAAATATGATATCATCCTTTATCGAATACACGTCTAACTGAAGTATCTGAGACTTTTTCTAAAAAATAGATTAGTTTATCTTAAAATAACACGGTTTTAGGTCACTTTCAGTAATCTGGACGATGATATTCAAACACCATTCTCCAGGAAAATTGTATAATTCTGGTCTTGGTTTTAATTGGCATTTGAACAAAATATCAAACATGAACACTTAAAACTCTGCTCGATCTAGAGTTTGAGACCTCTAGCACATTATTCTTGTTTACATTGCCAAATGTTCACCGTGCTCACTTGGTATGACAGTGTCGGTGTTGTGAGAAATTTATTTTATGTGCTTAATTAGGACTAATGGGCCGCTCCTTAAGCCCATTAGCACCAGTGTAGTTGATCATATTATGTTCTGCTTGTATACTGTACCTTGAGTCAAGTCTGTACTCATTTTACTCCTTCCATTGTTAATAAGATTTCTCTCAAGTTAATCACATGGTATCACAACAGTCCCAAACCCTAAGAGTTCAGAAAGAAACCAAGAGGAGGGGATAGCAGTCGGGAAACAACAAGCAGCCCGAAGGCTACCGCTGTTGGAAGCACCTCCTCCATCCCCGCTCCTCTCTTCCTCCCCACCTATTACCACCTCACCCTCCTCTCTTCTCTCCAAGGTCAGCTGTAGGCCGCCGCCCTCTGGCTAGTTAGGCAACATCCCACGCCTAGTCATTGACCTTTGCCAGCCATGTGCAACGCCTAGTCGCTGCAGCCACCGCCAATGCACACTTTGGGGTAGTTGCATTGCTCCGAGGAGGAGCGACAGGTGGATGTCTCCATCGAAGTTGCAACCATTGCCCCTTAACGGGTGTAAATTGTTGTAGAGCCACCAAGGGAGTCTAAAGGGCACTGTTGTCTGTCCTCCATCAACAACTGAAACATAACAGACAAGTATTGATTACTGCACATGTCTGGTAACTTACTAAAACTTTGTAAAAAAAACTAGAATTCTCTCTCACATCCTCATCCACCCTATGTAATTTCCCTATATAATTGGATGAGTTCTTCTAATAGGGAATCACCTTTCTTCTTCCTATCAACTTTTTTTCTTGTGATAGTGCAGGACCATACATCTGTCTGGCTTTCTCAATCCCACCATACTCTATACTGGCAGTTTCTCCTCTATCTCACCGTGCTTCATACCCCAATGTTTATTCATCGACAATGATTCTACCGGTGTTATTCTCTGTCAAACATGTCTAAAGGCAAAGAAACACCTCAAAAGATTCTCGGCAACAACAATGCTCTAACCTCTATTATCAAATGAAATGGAGATAACTACTTACTCTAGATGAATCAGATGTATACGTTTCTTGAATCCAGAAATAAGTTGAAATTCATTTAGAGGCCTACCGATGTCACCTCCAAGTGGAAGAGGGGAAACAACCAAGTCAAGAATTTGGCATAGAATAGTATGGAACCCTCCATCTGTTCTAAATACGTGTTCCATAAGAATGCCAGAGATTGCGGGAAGCTACTCGCTTTCACTTCGCCCAAGAAAAGAATACAATGTGCATCTATAAGATCTAGGACAAGCTCTTATAATTTCCCTATATAATTGGGTGAGTTCTTCTAATAGGGAATCACCTTTCTTCTTCCTATCAACTTTTTTTCTTGTGATAGCGCATGACCACACATCTGTTTGGCTTTCTCAATCCCACCATACTTTATACTGGTGGTTTCTCCTCTATCTCACCGTGCTTCATACCCCAATGTTTATTCATCGATCATGATTCTACCGGTGTTATTCTCTCTCAAACATGTCTAAAGGCAAAGAAACACCTCAAAGATTGTCGGCAACAACAATGCTCCGACCTCTATTATCAAATGAAACGGAGATAACTACTTACTCTAGATGAATTAGATCCATACATTTCTTGAATCCAGAAATAAGTTGAAATTCATTTAGAGGCCTACCGACGACACCTCCATGTGGAAGAGGGGAAACAACCAAGTCAAAAAAATTTGGCACGGAATAGTATGGAACCCTCCATCTGTTCTAAATACATGTTCCGTAAGAACGCCAGAGATTGTGGGAAGCTACTCACTTTCACTTCGCCCAAGAAAAGAATACAATGTGCATCTACAAGATCTAGGACAAGATCTTTCGAGCAATAGGGGGACAAATCGCTTGATTTTTACGGGGGAGCGCCCAGGCACGCCTAGGCGGCCCAGGGCTCGCCCCAATCCAGGCACCCAAGGAATGAAGTATTGAGCTAGACGGCCTAGGAGTTCCAGGCTATGTGATTTTATATTTAACATTCTATCTTCCTAATAACCAATTTTATAAAATAAGATTCATGTGTGTTTAAGTTACATATAAACATATGAATTGGGTTTTCATTTATGATCCATGTGCTCTAATATTATCCCCTTCTCTATAATTATATACTTTCATCAAGTCCATTGAGTTCCATTACATTCATGTTACAATTTAGTAACAATTTTCATTTCTACTTCATGAATCTTTAACTCTTATTTTCATGAGAATAGTTATCAATATTTTTGGATGTGAGCAATAATAAATATTGAACTTTAGAAAATATATCCATGTGATGAGAATATATTTTATATATAGTATTAAAAATAGATTATTAATAAAATTCCATACTAGTGATCTAATAGTTTCTAATACACTAAGGCATACTTATATGTAGTGTTACTTGATTTGTAGTTAGGGATTGGTAAAGAAATTTATATCAATGCCATTGATATGTTTTGAGATTTATCTAAGTTATTTTCTCCTTACATACTATTATATATTCATAATATAGGTTTAGATGGTTAACATAATAGCTAGTAATTTCTCTCTATCTTGTTAAATACTATTCATAGTTATAGAATTGAATAGAAATAAGTCAAGGATAGCGTACCAGTAGTATTGAGGATTTTTTGATTTCTCACAGGCATGCTTCATAAAATGGATGAAGTAATCGATGCTTTGATCTAACTCAGAGGCGAACCCACCTATCCCTCTCTTTGACAGCCAGGTTAGAATATCACCAGAGTTTAGCAGGAAACATTATAAAATGGTGGCCTCTACTTTCCAGTAGGTGGTGTATTGCTTTCAAGGCTTTAAGGAGGCCGGACAGAGCCAAAGATCTTCAAATCATTTGATTTTGAGTGGCCTTTTTGCTGGAAGGAGGAAGAAGTAACATTGAGGTTGAATTCATATATGTTCAATGTCAGATATATGTTGTTGAAGGGATGAAGAGTTGTTGGTGAGTTCAACTCTTGGTTTAGTTGTAGGTCATATCTATGGTTGAATGTTGGTGATCAGTCCATAGGAGGCATCTTCCTCATCCCTTATGTGGGTCTATACGAGCAGGCTAGCTATATGTGTGGGCAGTTCTCATATGCCTCATCGAAACTCCTCTCTTACAATTTCCATTTCCATCTTCACCTTATTTTAACATGTTCCACCCAGTGCATATTGTTGAATAAATGCTAGATTTGATAGAAAAAATCCTATCTAGATGCATGAGCTGTAGCATAGATCCCAAGGGAGAACTGCTAAGTTGGAAAATAGAGTGGCAATCTTCATAACAGTGTGAAAAAAGGGTTATAAAGGTAAGCCAGTCACTCAATCAGAACCAGTACATGTAGATTGTAATCAAGTCATTTTGGATGCTATCTTAGTTTGAACTAGGCCTGTAAGTAAAAAGTATTAATATACAGAATTCCAGAACTAGATGCTCTAGGTGCAGCCTATATCCCAGGGAGCACTACCAAGTCGAAAAACAGAGTGGAATCCTTCATAACTAACAATGTGACAAACAATTTTTCTTCCGAGAGATTAAAAGGGCTATAGAGTGAAGCACCAATTAGAAACTTAGAACCAGTGATAGGATTGTAATCCAATAATTTTGGATACTCTCTCAAAATAAACTAGGGAAGTAAGTAAAACTGGAAAGATCAAAGAACCAAGTACGACACTAAAGAGCTAAGAAACTAGAATTCTGGAGTTGCTAATAATAACTCGATATGCTTTACAAGTATCAGTATAAAACATGGTTCTCAATAGGAAAAATGGGAACAAAAAAGTCAGAGAAAGAAAATCGTGAATACAAGATAGCATAGTCACAATCCTTTTGCTAAACTCAACTCTGACCACAATGGAAGGCGTAACTCCTGCTGCACAAAAAACATGTCGAAGTTTACCATATTGCAAAGCCGCATAGCATTATGGGATCTTGGTTTAAGAAAAGAAAATGTACCCAATGCGCCGACGGCTATTTCCCATGTCAATGTCAACGAACAAACTGCAAACCACAGCCTCCTCCACGATGTGAACCCATATAACTCCTCTGCCGCAATGCCTTCCGGCCACACCCGACGGCAGATTGTTGAGCACAGAGGCCGGACGAGCACATGTAGCAGGTGGGGAAAGGTGCAGGGTGTTTGAAAACATGGTAGTAGTGACACAGAAAGATACCAGAGATAGGTAATGGAACTGGGGGAGCAGTGTCTGTCCTCCCTCAAATTCTGGGTAGATTTCATATGGGACCCTGGAATTATATCAAAGTTACAATTGTTCTGCAATTTTGGTGGTAAGAGTTGAGGCCTCGTGTTTTGTACATGTCCTCTCGTCAACTTCATGTGTATCTCGATCGTGGTATTATAGAGGTTTCATCAACATTTTTTTTTTGATATGCCCACATCACAATACACTCATCTACATTTGTAATCTAACATATTCTTATAAATCAGAAAGCATATGCATACAACAATAAAAAGTAAAAAAATGTTGAATACCTGAATCTAAGATATTCCAGGGTGTGGTGAATTGTAGTTGTCCATCCATATTTTAACTAGCACTTCGTTCTTCCATTTTGGTCCCCTCTTGAGGTTCTGAACTAGTAATTCTGATTTGTGTTCTTGCCGAGCACCAAGAGTCGTGTCTGTATGAATAAATTGATCCAACTCCTTTATTGTACCACCAGATGTTAGAACAAACTAAAAATAAAATATATATTTCTTGAGGTCTATATCCTTCACTGCAAGTAGACAGTTGCAATGTAACCAAATTTCTCAACCACGGAAACAGAATACCCATTGTGCCAGCTGCTAACACTGTGATACTTCTACATACCAGGTGAAAGAATCATAGCTTGAGATTGAACATAGAGAAGAGTATTCATCTTGTTTCCATGAGAAGGGATTAGGTGCGCTAAGGATCACTAAAAACAACAACAGAGAAATGAAATTCCTATCAAATTTCTAGAGTTACTATAATGGAATTCGTTGAACCCCTTCATAACATGTTAATGAGATGGATATCCTATAACTACTAAATTGAGACAACATTTTAGATACTTTAGAGAACCCTATGTTGATTAATTAGTCCCAATGTAACAATGTGATTGGTGGAGATAGAACCTCAGGAAATATGATAATTCTATGGGCATCCTTATAGCTGAAACAAAAAATGATGTCAAAGAGGTGAAGAATGAAATTTCTCCTGATTTGATGAGTTGTCCAGGGAGACATTGACCTTTATAGTAAAGGCTTAATCCGAGAATAAATCCAAGAGGGAATAGAGAACTTTAGGTTTATATAGTTTAGTCTTAGAGGGAATAAATCCTTGGCCTAATCACCGGCTCAGCCAGTCCTACATCTGCTCGACAGGAAGGGTAATCCTTCTGATGACTGATATTAAACAAGGATTACTAAGTTACACAAAATTATTAATGAACACAAAAATAAACTCGTATTAAACATGGTTAAAAATAATCCAATGGATCCTTGGCGATATGAGTGCACTACACTACTGAATACATTAATTCAAATCTAACTCTGTTTTGAATTCACTATCCATGATTGGAAGGGCTATCCTTATGAGCTTAGACATGCAAGACAGCAGATTAGACATGTAAAACATGGGAAGTTTGGATGCCAACCAATAATGGAATGACACTATAGTTTTTGTATTAAAGCTATTTAATAAAAAGCATACCCATTTCCACTGTAGAGTTACATATCTGTTGTGCAATGCGGTCTGGAAAAGATACAGCAAGAGGAGGCAAGTCATAAAGCTTCCGTTGATTTTCCTCGCGATTCCACAGCTTCATTCTTCCACTAGCCACATGAAGGACAGCAAGCGCTTTCTCATTGGATCCAACCGCTGATTCTCCAGAGAGCATTAAAGCATCAGCCCGCTACCAAACAGCCTCAGAGACATCTGCAACCTTTTTAATTCAAATCTAACTCTCTTCTATCCTTGTCATCCCACCTCTCAGTATTCCTCACGGGTTTCTGAATCTAAGCAGTTCTTGACTTCTTGCATATGAAAGTTTTGACAACATCTAATGTTATTTTCTTGACAACTGTGTATGCATTATACTAGAGTTGTGAGATGAATTGAATGAGAAGCTCCATAAAAACAACAATAGTTCAAAACAAGGAATACAACAGATGGAGAATTCAAAATATCATCTTATTAATGGACAGAAGCAAGGTCTTCAACTAAATAAATAAAAAAAGGTTCATTGAATAAAATTAGTTATTCAAAGTTAAGCAAATAAGCATCTAGTTTAGCAATCCTTTTATAATTAATAGATTAACATAAATCCAAGCATGTAGACTACATATTGAAATCAATAACTTATTGATTCAAAAACTACATGTTACAATTTAAAACTCACCTAGATTCCTGGATATGGAAGGCCAATCAAGCAATGCTCATGCCTATGTGATGTATGGTCAGACATCTGGTGAAGATTGGAGTAGATGTTTTGATCAATTCAATGGAAGGCATGTACTTCACTATTGCTAAAAATTGTACTTCATAGCTCCTGAATTTGGTAGTGTTTAGGATCTGAATTAGATTCTCATCAAGAGCACACTTGAAGTTGCATATTCTGAAAAGTAGACACCCAATCGCCTGAAATAAACCAAAAGAACAGTAGATAATGTTAGTGAAGATTACTATGTTGTAATAAATAATAGCTAAGTAGCTGGTGACTATTACACAATTATACTTCTCTTAAAGTCTGATGCAAGTGCCATCAATCTAAGAATCATCACCCTAGCATTGATTACCACTCTGCCAACCTATGTAGAATTTCCTTTTGACATTTTTCTTTCTCCTTGCTTTCTCTCACAGAAACATCTTCTTTCCTCCTATTTCTATATCTATTTTCAGCCCCAAGAAAACTCCATCCCATGCCAACTGTAGGTCCAGTCCTATCAGCAACAGAAATGAATTAATAATTAAACCACTAACCACAAGTCAAGTACACCAAATCCCTCTACCGTCTAAAATTTTAACTGCCATAGGAACCAAGAAAAGAAACCAGCTCATCCATTATAGTAATAGGCTTCAAGGAGATCATACCATCAAAAAGAGCCAAGATCCAATCATTAAAAAACATAGATCATAGATCTACCTCTCACCAACAACATAACACAAAGGATACCATTCAATCATCATATCCTTCAATCAAAAATAGTATTAAAGACTTTTGGTCAAAACTTTTTGAAAATAGCAGTAACACCTTCTTTTCTCCAACATTAACTGGATATAATATGGTGATGGAAACAACAAGTTCTTCCACACATTTGTCAAAGCAAGAAGGCAACACAACAAGATATCAAGGCTTCGTGATGTTGACGGAGCCTGGATCACTTCTCCAGCACACATCAAGCAGTACGTGTGTGACCTCTTCAAGTGAATCCTCTACACGCCGAGTCACACCCCTTCAGACAATAACGCCATCGGCAGGTACGTAGGAGAGTTCAGGGACATCCTGAATGCACACCTTCTCAACTGGGTTCCTGATGCTGAAGAGATCAAGAGAGTCATGTTCCTCATGGCCCCGGCTAAAGCTACAGGACCAGATGGTATCCATAATGGCTTTGTGCAACTCCATTGGTCTCATGTGGGGGGGATCCTTCGTCACTACAGTACAAGAGGCTTTCAGCACCAGCACAGTCGACCCACAAATCGCAGACTCCCTGCAAGTGCTCATTCCCAAAATAGTAAGTCTGCAACATTGCAGTGACCTAAGGCCCATCTCTCTCAACAACTATTGTTTCAAGCTTATTTCTAAGGTTATTGTGGAAAGATTAAAGCCCTTCCTCAATGAGGTCTCCTTGAACCAATAAAGCTTCATCCCGGGCCGGCCGATCAGTGACAACATCATCCTCGTGCAAGAAGTTGTCCACTCGATGAAAAGCAAGCATGGCAGAAAGAAGTCAGTTACCATCAAATTGGACCTATCCAAGGCTTTTGACTAGATCGATGAGTTGGCCCTTCATAGAGGACACCCTTAAGAAAACGGGTATCCCTGACAATCTATCCAAGCTGATTATGCAGGTCATCTCCATCGGTAGCACCTCGATCCTAGGGGAAGGTGCACCCATGGAACCCATCAAATCCACCTAGGGTGTCCGGTAGGGCGACCCCATCAACCCCTACCTATTTGTGCTTTGTATGGAATGCCTTAGTCAAGCAATCTTAGCAGAGGTAGTGTGGGGTACCTGGAAGCCGATCATGGTCACCAAGGCTGGCCTGTCACTCTCCCATGTGATGTTTGCCGACGATCTACTGCTTATGGATGACGTGTCTACTACTTGGGCCTCTACTATCAACAAGGTCCTAAATGAATTGTCATTAATGTCCGGTCAAGTTGTCTCAAAGGAGAAATCATGTTGTTACTTCTCACCCAACACTACCACAGCAGAGCAGCGAGCCTTCTATTGTCGCATGGGTATTTCTAGAACTACTGATTTGGGTCGTTACTTGGGAATCCCATTTCTACACCGCAGGGTGAACAAGCAAACACATTCTCATATTCTACAATCCATCAGAGGCCGCATGGACAGTTGGTCAACCCTGCACCTGTCGTTTGCGGGCAGCATCACCCTAGCGAAAAGCGCTTTACAAACGATTCCTTCATACACTATGCAGACTGTGAAGCTATCTCTGACGCTATGTGATGATATCAACATACATATCTGGGATTTCATCTTGTCCAGTGGTCGTGAACAAAAGAAAATTTCATTGGTCTTGTGGTAGAAACTAACCAGAACTTGACAGACTCAGGATCAAGGCCGCTAGAGATCAAAATGCGGTGTTGATGATGAAGAATGCATGGCAGTTCCTTAACAACTCTCTAAGTTTCTTTTGAATATAGCCTCATACTCTTTTTATCTTCATCTTGTGATGAACCCAAGCCTATTCTTATTTTATTTACTTATCTTGTTATCCTAGACTAGTTTTGTGACACATACCTTGTTTTCTTTCCCCTTTTGTTGGGTTATTTCCCAACCACCCAGGTGCTGGTGCTGAGCAAGGATTAGGACAAGTTTGAAGGAAGTCATCTCAGGATTAGATCTCAAGCAATCTGAAAGGATGTCTAGCTTTCTATAGCTAGATCCTTTTCTCTTATATTTTTCTTTTGGGAACAATCATGTAATGAACAATGAATACCATGTAATAGGCTTAGTACTTTTATTTCTACTTCTATAGACATTTTATAATGTATCTAGTGCATGCTTATTTACTTGGAATATTATACATGCATCACTCAATATCTTTTGTCTTTCTAAAAAGATGGATGTTTTGTACTTCCTTTAAATTTTAGTAAGGAGGTGATCTCGCCTCCTTACAATGTCGATCATTTGATCCCACATCTCGATACACTCATCATCGAGATTGTGAAACCACAACTTTGCACGGTCTGCCAAAGATGATGAGAATAGTTTCAGATATATGAAAATCACCAATACTTTATCTATTTTGACCATATCATAGTTCTCAACAAAGTTACTGATGTGCACCATCGAGTCTTCATAACTATGTCCATTAAAAGCTTGGGATTTGACTAAAGAGATAAACCTTGGATCTATCTTGTAGCTACCCACATTGATGGCTTGTCTTCTGATTGGACCTTTTTTAGCTATTGAGGAAGAGGCTTTGATCCTCTCCCATATCGTTTGCTCTTTTGCTCCATCACCCATTTTTGCTTACTCAGGTTCCTCTGGTGTTTCAGGTCCTTCAGGAAAAGGTGTTAGTGGTGGATTTTGATTGAATTTGTCTATAGATCTTCCAAATTCCCTTTCTCTATGAAGGAATTTTTGTTGCCCAAAACCTAGTGAAGATGACTCTCCATAATCGTGGGCTCGAGTATGCACCATACACTAGTACCTAAAAGTATCAAAATTATTATTAGAACACGATAGTGGAGCTCAAAACAATAATCATGTTATGATTCATATTTAAGTGAAATAGAACTAAAAAAAAGGTTTGGCCTATAGTGGTCGACCACAACACTTGTAGTGTTGGATGTTGTCGTTACACCGGAAATGGAGCCAAAAGCTTGACATGTGTTTATTGTGTGTTATACTCAAGTAAACACATTGAAGTAATATATGCCTTTTTGAGGCCCGATTCAAACATAGGGAAGAGTTTTCCAGAATACTACTACTAACTAGGATCTAATCAGCTAGGATGGTAGAAGTGAATTGGTTTGATTGAACAGAAACAATTGTAGAAACAAAACAAGCTTAAGATTAAGTTACTCTAAATTAAGGGAATTCCTCAAGACAATGGTTTCACCTCAGATAACATTGCAATTTACTCCACACACTAATATCTATTGCCCCTATACCTGGATAAAGAGCATGTAGCTAGAACTACCCACTCATGTAGTGTAGTTCACTACCTATTCTAATGTCGATCCCATTTCCATTGTAATTGGTTGATTAGTTAGGTTCTCTACGATTAAGGTCTGGGTTTATCCTCCTGTTTATTCTCCACCTTTCCCAAGGGGTGTAATAAATGGGTAAATATATATTTTTCCAACCCTTAACCTCTATCCCAAAATTATTAAGGATCTGATAATCTATCTATGGTGATCAAGCATAAATTGAACAAGACAACTTCATAGATTTATATCCAAAAAATAGGGATAAAGATGATATTAATGAATAAAAATCAATTACAATGCATATCCAGGCTACTCCCAGATCCTAAGAAATCAAGGGGTTTAGCCCCACATGGTTTGCATTGAAACAAACATGGAAGAGAAATAGAAAAACTTGGGAAACAATTTTAAAACTAAAGTAATCTCTGGAGAATGGATGATCCGGATGATCCCCTATGTCGTGCGTGCAATCTGTTGTCTTTTGGCTATAGATTCACCTTTTGGAGGTGCTCAGATCATCTTGGGTGAAGCCCTGAGTTCCTTGCTCTTCTCTCCTCTCTCTCCAGTTTCATGCAATGAAAAACAACTTCTCTCTTAGGTCTGGCCGAATTCCCCTCATGTCATAAAAATAACTTAAGGTACAAAATAAAACCAATCGTTCGATTACAGTGCTATCTTCAAATTGCTTGATCGAGCAGACTCAGTAGTACAGACTGGAAAGTTGGTAGTACCAAGCTTCTAGGTAGCAATGATTCATCACAATTTCGATACTATTGACTTGTCATGATAGCACCGAGTCTTTAGGTTGCTCGAACATTCCCCTCTGATGCCATCTCGGTAGTACTGAGTTTGTGGTCTCAGTTGTTCTGAGTTTCCATGATTCCTTCTTGCACTTTACTAACATGGTTTCAGTACTACTGACTTTGAGTGTCAGTAGTATCGAGTCTAGGTGAGTCTTCACCTTCATCTTTGGGTGTTGGTGGTATCGAGTCTGTGAGGATCAATTGTACTTGAAAATGCACAAGAGTGTGGATAAGTACTTGAGATAAATATTAAACCATTTTAACAATATTATATCATATAATTTGATGCATTTATATAGAATAATCCATTGATAGCATTTCATGCATAATTAATCAAATAACTGACAAATCCACACATAAAATCAAGGAAAATATGCCTGTGAAAATGACTAAGAACCCATGCATCAACAAGGTCTTCCATATAAAGCTTCACAAGCTGGCATACCAATACTAGGTTGGTAGCTATTGTTGTAAGAAAACTCAACCAATGTAACATACTTATCTCGTGTATCTCCCCAATCCATAACACAAACCCAAAGCAAATCTTCCAGAATTTCCATTGTTCTCTCAGATTGACTATCTGTTTGTGGATGATAAGCAACACTGAAATGTAAGTTGGTTCCCATTTCTTCTTGAATCTAATTCCACAAATGAGAGGTAAACTTCAGATCAAGATCAGACACAATCATGTCAGGAATACCATGTAGACAAACGATCTAATCCACATACAAGTGAGCCATCTCATCAACCTTGTAAGTGGATTTGACAGGCAAAAAGTGGGCAAACATAGTAAGTCAATCACCACCCACATCGTATCATGTCCTTTCCTGGTCTTAGGGAAACCAATGACAAAATCCATAGTAATCTTTTCCCATTTCCACCCCAGAATCACAAGAGGGTGAAGAAGACCACTAGGTCGTTGATGCTCTATCTTGACTTGCTTGCAGGTCAAACACTTTGCAATAGACAAAGCGATATCCTTCTTCATGTTCTTCCACCAAAAACTTCATTGTAGTTCCTTGTACATCTTAGTCATACCAGGGTGAATAGTTTACTGAGACCCATGGGCTTCACTCAGAATTTTCTGTCATAGATCACCAACTTTAGGAATCCACAACCTTTTTAAGAAATGGATATCACCGTCCACTCCAACTGAAAAGTCAAATTGTGGTTTCTCAGCTAAGGCTGCCATGGGTTAACAACCTAACCCCAATCTACACCTTAGACCCCAAAAGGAAAATTTGCACAAAAGGGTTAAAGTTGCTCATCCCTGAGTGGATCAAACACACAAGTATATACATCCACCAAATAACAAAGCTTCCTTAAATAAACCAAGTGTTAATTACATAGGGGCCCGAAGGCATAGGAGTTCTACTGAAAGAAAACTTAATACATGAGATAACTAATTGTTGAAGAAAAAAGGAACTTAAACTAATAGTCCCATTTAACTTTAGCATCCCCATGAAAGATATTATTTTGTTGAGCCATCATATTGAGTTGCATCATCATCATCACCATAAGTAAAAGGTACCTAAAAAGCATTTGAAATTGGTACACATCAACACAATATATAAATATATTATACTGCGTACGCCTACATGTCTTTAATTATACCACTCATAATTTCTTGGCAAAAATAATAAACTAGTACTTGGTAGTAAGATGGAACTAACATTTACTACAAAATAAGCATTTATAATCAAAACATATAATTGAACAAAGATGTTTATAAAACAAGAGAAGACATGTTTTATGCTTATTTTTCCATTATATACTCATGCATCTACCTACCAATGGGATAGATGCTTTAAGGCCTCATGATTTGCTTACCAAAGAGATAGATCGTTACAGATGGTGATATGCTTACCAAAGAGATAGATCACTCTCAAGCACTATGCTTACCAAAGAGATATAGTGCTATAATATAATGGACCAAGCATTTTATGTTCAGGCGTGGGATCATACATAAGTATCTATTTCAAACAATATCATATGCCAAGCCTTTTACAAGTATACTACAACCATGTACAATTGTAAGCCAAGTGAGGGTAATGGCATACCTTCTACTCAGAAGTGGGGAATCTAGAGATGCTCCTCACTAGAACCTTTGTATTCCTGAAAATATAAGAGGTTTGGTACTAATTAGCTATATTGGCAAAATCACCATTTAGTTCTAAAATAGTATAAAAGGCCCTTATCTTAGTTAGAGTCATGAGAGTAGAACATGAGTCATTGAGTATGCATTTTAGTAAACAATTGATAGTGTCATGTCAGAGTAGAATTTCTAGATCAAATTGGTGGCCTTTAGATCATGATGGATAATTATAATACTTTTGGTAAGACAAAAATAGGGAAAAAGAGTAGTAATTTATCTTTGCTGATATTTGAGTCACCTAAATTAGAAATGAATATCCCATAATTATCTAGGCACAAAAAGAAGATAATCACATGAATTTGGTGATTTTATCAGACTCGAGCATTTTCTAAATAATTAAACAAGATAGAATCATATTTGAGTATGAGTATTCATATGAGTCTGATTTAGGGTTAACTGATATCATAATCATGATCCTCATATTTTTCTGATCAGAAAGGTGGACTGGTTCGCAGTTTTCTGACAAGATCAGGGTATTTATCGTCAATTATTGAAAATCAAGGATTAATAAAAGAAAAGGAGTAAAGATGGGTCATTGGATGCTTAGATCCAATGCTCAAATCCAATGTTCAGAGCCACAACTAAAAGAAAGAGGCAGATGAGGTGGATTTACCTCACTGGTCCAAATTGGATCCAGTCAGCAGTGTGCGTCCTGCCCCTTCTTCTCTTTCTTCAAGCTTCCTTTCTCTGTTGTGGACTCCGGTGAGTTGAGGAGACTGGCAGGGAGTATCTCGTGCTCAATTTCTTGCATGTTCATCTTCGTGGAGGTCTTCTAGGTTAGGGTGGCAAGTCTTGGAAGCTTGGCTCCCTCTAGAATGCAGTTTCCTTGTGGTGACCGGAGAGGTCAGGCTGAGATGGAGGAGAAGATGAGGTAGTGCTCCGTTCAGGTGGTTTTGAGCTCTCTTGAGGTGTCATTGAGGTAGTTGGGATCTCCTCGAGGCTAGAGGAAATGCCAATTCATGGTGAAGAGGGGAGAGGAAGCTCGCCCAGTACTTATTCCATGGCGGAGCCGATCGGAGTGATTGGCTCGAGGGTGGAACTATTGGGACAAGGAACGATTGAATTGAGAGGTGTGGAGGACTAAAGAGGTCCAGGCAAAGGTTTGTGGGGGGGGGGGTTGAGTAGGTGTGAGGGAGAGTGGTTTGTAGATGCCCAATTTTATTTGGGCAAGCTTGAAGAGGGTGGTCATTGGTGGTGGTCGTGGGGCGGTTCTAGTGATCTTTACATATCGTGTGAGGGCTCACTGAGTTTGTGCTGGCTAGGTGGAAGCATTTCCTCAGTCAGTTTTCCATGAGGAATGTCATAGAGGGAAGTAGTGGTCGGGGGTCGTGGTCTCTAGTCATTGCCACAATGTCGTGGATCAAAAGGAGGTTCAGGATGATCCCTCACCCATCTAATCTGTCTTGGATCTGTGGCTTCACCATCGGGTGGCTACAATTTGGTTCTAGGGTGATCTATGTATCCCTAGGTTTCAATTTCTCGCATGACAGGCTGATGGATCAATGTGATTAAAGGGGAACATTATATGAATCTTTGAAAAAAAATTGTAGAGAGAGCTAGGAGTATCAGATTGACATGAAATTTGAAACATAGCTCCACATTAGTGATCCTTAGGTGTTGGGAAAGTTTGAGCATGAAAATCACAATTGATTGGTCAATGTATCACTTTATGAAATTAGGGTTTTAGAGTTAAGATATTATTAAAGAACAATTATAAAAGAGATAGAAATACCACTTTATCAGAAAGGCCTTCATCTAATCAATATTAGGACATGCTAACTAGGTAGAAACAACTTTTGATATCCAAGAGGGTGTAATGGACAAACTAGCCATGTAAACAAACAACTTCTTGGCATCTTCATCATCAACAGGTTGTGTCTACCAACACGAAACAAACTCTAGATTCATAGTAGCATGAACTGCATCTTGCTTTCGACTCAAGGCATCATCAACTACATTCTCTTTACTAGGATGATAAGTGATGGTAAAGTTATAGCCCTTCAGGTATTTAAATCCATCTTTTCTTTCCTAGATTCAGATTCTTTTGAGTTAAAAGTTACTTCAAACTTTTATGATATGTGAAGACTTCAAAATTCACTCCATACAGATAGTGTCATCATATTTTTAAAGCATGGGATGATAGCGGCTAACTCTAAATCATGTGTAGGCCAATTCCCTTCATTAGGTTTCAGCTGATGTGAAGCACATGCAATCACCCAATCTTCTTGCATCGAGACACACCCTAATCCTTTCTTAGAAGCATTAGAAAAAATGGTATAGGATTTGCTTTCAACAGGTAATGCAAGAACATGAGAAAATGTCAAGCATCCCTTCATCTTTTGAAAATTGTCCTTGCATTCCAGTGTCCGTACAAACTTGACTTCTTTTTGTTTCAACTTTGTCACTGGGAGAGCTAACTCAGAAAAACTCTTAATAAACCTCCAACAGTAACTAGCTAAACTGAGGAAAATATGTATCTCATACGAAGTCTTTAGAGCATGCCACTTGGTCACAACTTCTACCTTTATAGGATCAACAACAATATGACCGACAGAAATCACATGACCCAAACACATCACATCTTTTATCCAAAACTCACAGTTTGAGAATTTAGCATGGAGTTCATTTTCTATAAGTGTGTTCAACATGAGTTACAGATGTTCACAATGTTGTTCCTTGGACTCAGAGTAGACCAAAACATCATCGATGAAGACCTCCATGAACGGATCGAGATAAGGATGAAATACTCAATTCATCAAGTCCATGAAAGAAACAGGGGCATTTGTCAAGCCGAAAGGCATGACCAGGAACTCATAATGCCCATAACGAGTTCTAAAAGCTATCTTTGGGAAATATTCATCTTTCATGTGTATTTGATAGTAGCCACTTCACAAATCCATCTTTGAGAACACAATGGTTGACTTCAGATGATCGAACAGGTCATCGGTATGCGACAAAGGATAATGATTCTTTATCAATACTTGGTTAACCATACAATAATCCATGCACATCCAAAATGAACCATCCTTTTCTTTACGAACAAGACAGGGGATCCCCAAGGTGAAACACTAGGGGTGAACAAAACCCATGTCAACAAGCTCATGAAGCTACTTCTTAAGCTCAGTGAATTTAATAAGGACCAGGCGATAAGGTGGCTTTGAGATAGGCCAAGTTCCAGGTGCAAGCTTGATGGAAAACTCCACCTCACGAGTTGAGGGCAACCCAGACAACTCCTTAGGAAAAACATTAGGAAAGTCCTTCACCACATCTATATGATATTGAGAAGGAGGTGTGGCATCAAGAATAATATGTGCTAAATATGCTCTACACCCTTACAACACAAGCTTTTCAGGTTTGATAGAAGAGATGATGAATTAATGATTCTTTCACTTCCTACCCTAGATACACATCCTTTTTTCTTCAATATGTAACAAACTAGCTTTCGATTCTTCACAAAACAAAACTGCCTTATACCTCTTCAACCAATCCATCCCCAGGATAACATTAAAATTGGTCATATCAAGTAGGATAAAATCTAAGGGAAACATCTTCCTAGAGATACAAAGGTCCAAGGTAAGGAATTTGAGATAAGAAGAGTATATTCTACCACTAGGGTTTTTAAAATTGAAGCAAGTTGAGTTGATATGAAGTTATTCGATGAGTGAAAATAAAAAAGTGCTTTAAGTGGATGCATATTAAGATGTAAAGTACCTTTGATGACTTCATTATCTTCTCCAACTTCTTCAACATTCAAAGAAAACACTCTACCATTCTTCCTTTCCATAGGCAGCCGATGACCCTACTGGTTCTGGTTGTTATTGTTCATTGGAGGAAGATTCTATTGTTGTTGTGGCTATTGAGCTGGGGCTTTCCCATGCTGAAGTTTAAGACTATTAGGTGGATGTGTTCAGCTTGGACACACTCATAGAATATAAGTGTATGTCGATTATCTCTGTGGGGTGGGGCATTACCAACTGGGCACCTCCCATGAGCATGAGAACATGAACAATGATTGCACTTGTCACATCCTTGGTTTCCACCTGAGTTGTTCCTCCTATTGTTGTTGTGCCCGGAAGACTGAAATCCATGATAGGACTCTATCACAAGCTCCTTGTCCACCATTTGTTGAAAAGTAAGAGGTAGTTGGGGAACAATGTTGCATCCAACATTGTAGCTAAGTCCTTCAAGGAAAAGGGTTGATCTTCATTCAACTCCAAGATCAACAGCATAACACTCCAGAAGAAGGAAACATTGAACGTACTCAGAAACACTCATGCTTCCTTATCACAGGATATAGTAGTCTACTTCCTTACTCTTTAGATTAGTGGGACAAATGTAATTCTCATGGAATAGCTTGTGGAACTGCTCCCAGTTAATGCTCAAGGTGTCGTGGGTATGAGCCATACCAGTCCACCAAAATTGTACTGGCCCATCCAACACATAAGTTGGAAAGCAAACCTTTTGATGAGGAGAACATGCCATGCATTCAAAAGTATGCCACAGGGCCAACACCCAATCATCAGCCTTATCCACAATGTTTGGCTCACTTTCACCCTTAAAGTGTGGTGGTTGCATCTTGATGAAGTCCATCAGAATGAACTCCATAGGCTTGCTTGCAATGGCTGCAACATTGGAGAGTTGTCCCACCAAGGTAGTTGAGAGAAGTGGGCAAAACATGGTCAGCTCTAGTTTTGGGGTCAAAACAGGAGTGCCTACAGGAGCAGTAGGGGTTGTTCTATTGTTTTGGGGAGTCATCAGGGTGTCCCTATTGTTGGTGTTGCTAGAAGAAGCACCCTTGGATGAGTTATTCATATCCCCATACAAATCACACCTCCTAAAAGAAAAAGGTATAAAATAAGATTACAAGGAGTAGACCACAAAGATATATAAGGCTACTATTGCCTCTAGGCAAGCTATTTCACACATTCAGTATCAGCTTAGGCCAGGCAGGTATCATATGGATCCAAGAGTCCTCATAAACCAAGGTAGTGGTGTGGATGAAAGTCTTGCCAGCCCCCAGACCCTGATCCTTTCTAGACACCCTTGCTTTCAACTTATGCCCTACTAGTAGCCCAACCTGGCTCTAATACCATGTTGTAAAGAGGTGAAATCACCTCCTTACTAAAATTTAATAGAAATACAAAACATCCATCTTGAAACAAAAACTAATAGATATTGAGGGATGTATGTATGATATTCCAAGTAAATAAGCATGATTTATGTACATGTAAAATGTCAACAATAACAAAAAGGAAAAGAAACTAAAGCGATTACAAGGCTTTCATCATTGTTCACTACACACTCTTTTAGAAGAAAAAGATGAGAAGACTAAGGATCTAGCCATAACAATGTAGACATTCTTTCAGAAAGACTTGGATCTACTTTTGGTTCTAGTTTCCTAGACCTTGTTCAACACCTTGTTCCAAACCTAGGTGGTTGGGATCACCCAGCAAGAAAGAGAAAAATAAGGTATTTGTCAAAATAATGAACAAGGACAAAAGATAAAGAAATAACATGGAAATAAAGGCTAAGATTTCATCATACGATGAAGAGATAAAGAGTATGAGGTAATAATTAAATAGATGATTTCCATAACAAGAAAATAGTAAAATATTTTCATGCAATTAATATTGACTACCTCAACTAAGTAGGCTTGAGGCACCTATCGGACCTCAACCTATATGTGAGGGGAAAACAACACATTCCTAGTCACCTACAAAATAATTTTATAAGGGGGAGAGTAACACATTACCTAGGGAGAAATAACACATGCCCTACCTATGGGTTGTTGTACAATAGTACCACTAGATTTTCTAAATAGTCTAATAAAATCAATAATGCTAAAGAGAAATATGACAAGTAGAAACATCATATATTTGAAACATGAAATTCAGGTACAAGATCCAAGAAATAGAATATCATTTGAGGCAATTATAGCAAAAGAGATATTAATAGAGAGAGTAGGGTTCATGTATTGCCTCATTAGGGAATTTAGGGTATAGTTTGCAAATATCCCAACTTAGTGTGTAAGAATGCACATACCTATCTTACTGAGTTCAATTACCAACTTTCACCACCTTTTGATGATCCCAAGTTCAACTTTGCCTATTTCAATTTATTAACATGTATCAGAGCACATAATCCTTAATGTATAGAAACCCTAATTTTGGGACCTTTTTAACAAAACTTGGGTTTTGCTTCTAAAAATCTCACCAATCAACTTATTAGGGTCTCCTGATCAAGAAAACATATTAATATGTTAGTTTTAGAGTTCACATGATTAAGTTATAATTTTTATGGATTTTATGTATTAAATTCATTTTCCAAAAATCATCCTTCTATAAACCTTAAAATCAAGCCTTGAAACTATTTTCATTTGAAAGATCACATTTTTCCTATTTCAAAACATATTTTTAATTTTTTTAATAAGTGGATTAGAAGATATGAATTTTACAAATTGGGCCAATTAGAAAATTCCACATAGGAAAATAAATTCATGAGAAAAGGATAAGAGGGTGGGGCCGACCCACTGAATTGGCCCAATTTAGGGCAGCCAGGTCAAGGAGTCAACCCTTGGCTTTGACCCATCCAAAACAATGAAAAAAAGATGAAAAGACAATTATATCCTTGCATGATAAAATGAAGAAAATAGAAAACTAGAGGGGTAAATGAGTAAAAGCACAAGGGTGAATCATCCATCCCATCTCGCGTGAGCCATGGATACTCGAAGCAGTTTGCTTCTTCGGTCGATATTAGGTGAAACATGATCAAGCCATAACTCAAAAAACTGAGAATAGGAAAAGAAAGAAGAAGGGTCGACAAACTTACTGCCAGAAGCAATTGACCAGAAAAGAGGAGAAGGAGCACTGGCCACCGCAAACCCTAGACCCAACCTTGATCACTGACAACTGAAACATGAGCATGGAAACCATTGGTGCAAGAGGAGAGTCAAGCAAGGAGAGATGAAGGCTTTGGGGGTGCTATTTATAGGTGGGGGATCGTGAAACATGGGGTAGCTATGTCGGCTGAAAGCCTTGTGGTACAAGAATTTGGCATTTCCAAGTTTCTGAAAAAACACTAAAAATAAAGGATCAGTGGATGCATAATCAAATAAGGAATTCTTAGGAGGAAAAATCTCGAGCAAAGATAGACTGGAGAGAGATAAATTCAAAATCAAAAATCATATTTGCATAGCTCCAATTTACTATTTTTTTCTCAAGTAAGAGGATGATTGGGAACCATCTGATCAAAAATCTAACAACACTGATCACACACGATAAATTAAAAAGGAAAATAACTTGTGTGACACACTAAATGAAATTCTAACCAGATTTGAATAATGTGCTGATATAATTTGAAATTTGATAGCTAAGCTAATTTGGGTATATAGAATCTAAATATACAATTAGATTTTCCTTATGAAAACTTTTAATTCGTTCAAATCTTGTTTTCACTTGCCCCATGCATTAACAACTCTAGGATTCTCCAATTTTGATGAAACTTCCCCCTTAAGTAAATTTTGTATGTTGGATACAAATTTTCCACTAATTTCACATGTTGAAGTTGTTTATATATTATTTAATATTTAGAGGGTTCTACACATTTTCTCTCTCCTATTCTTCATATTTTTATCAAAGATTTTCCAAATTAAATGCAAAATTCACCCAAAGGTTTATTTTAACATTTAGATTATGAATTTCATGTCAACTGCTACTTTTGGAGTCATTAATAGAATTATTTTATATTTTTGGGATAACTCCTATTTTCCAACTCCAATTAGTGCATATATATTTACTACTTTTCCAAAATTTATGAAACTGGACCTCCAAGCCGAATCGAACCCATTGAAAATGAATTTGGTCTTTGAATTATCTTTCGAGTTTTTCTTATTCCAAAAGTCCATAGAAACTTCTACTATGAATTTATTTACCATTATCCCAATTAAGTGAATATTTTTCATTTTAGATCCTTATATAAACTTTCACTGAGGTATTTGTGTATAAACCCTTATATTGGCATAAATAGTGAACATATGTACACATTACGAGTAGTTCTAATGATGAGCATACTTTAATTGTTGATTCTCTCATGCATGATACTAATGTTAAAGACTTGGACTTTAGCTTAGCCTCAGAACACTTCTTGGCTTTGCCTTTTCCCTTGGGATCACTTTTTCTGATCACCGTCATGGGTTTGTCCTTCTTCAATATTGTTTTGGCATTCATCAACATGCTAAGAAATTTATATAGTGGTTTGCCCAAGTTACTCAAGATATAGAACTCAATAAACTGGCTATATGATTCAGGCAATGATTGTAGAATCATATTTGTTGCCAACTCTCAGGCTATAAGAAATCCCAATCTTTCCACATGCCCAAACATATTTAGCACATGGGGCTCTACTAGATCTCCCTCTGCCAGTTTGCACTGAAACAATGGTCTGTAGACATTATATAATTCTTGCTTTGCATGATTCTTAAGATGTATTACCATCTCCATAATGTCTATGTTTTCATATTGTTCATGCAGCTCATAGTTCATGCAACATAGCATAAGGAACTTAATGTATCCAACATCATTGAATTGCTTCAAGTAACCATCCATTTTATCCCTAGGCGCATTTGGAGTGGGTTCCTCTAGCTCTGGTCTTTTAAGGACATAGAGCTTTCACTCATTGGTGATAACACTTCTCAAAGTCCTAAACCAGATGTGTAAGTTAATCCCATTTTTCTTTTTCCCTCTCAAGGACTAATCACAATAATAAGGTGTTTGTGTTTGCTATTAGTTTCTACAATGAAACATTGCAATATTTTAAGACTTTTTTTGTGTAATTAGATAAGTTAACAATATTAATTAGGCTTTAATTAAATATGCTTTCACAATTATGTTCAAATTGATAACCCTCATGTATCAATTTGGAAGATTGCAGCATACAATCTTCTAGTGAGACAGGATCCAAAATAATTCAACTATTACCCAACCAACACCAACATTCATAGTCAATTGTTAAGTTAGGCAAATTTTACCAATTGTATCATATGCAATTCTTGGATAGATGATATGTGCAACTCCTCCATTAGTCATATGCATGCTTCTAGTGCTTAATCTCATTAAGGAAACACAGTTAAGCCTGACCCAGAATCCAAAATGATAATAATGCACCCTGCTTGGCAGGACCACATTATTACCATCACAGTTCCATGAGATAGACATCGCACCACCCTTGTGGTGCCCACTCTTAGTTGATCAAGATTTTCATGTGTGTTGCTAAAGGAAAACATATAAGACTTAATATTGTATTGAGGGATTTGATATAAAAATACATATACATATCCAATCACCACATACTTAGTACTTATCATATACATGTTATAACCACAAGAAAGAAATATGAAACACACAAGAGGTATTTATGGCCATGCTATTGTAATTCCTTAGAGCCACAAGGAACTACTACAACCTAGCATCCAAATCATATGCAATATGTTGTTGATAAATATTTATTCTCAAACCAATCTAGGTTGATCAGTTCAACTCTTGAACAGGTCGTCTTGCCTATTGGTCACTTAGTTGGTCTCTTGAAGTAGTCGTCTCATTCTTTGGTTCAACTATTGTATGAACTACTCTAACAAATTGTTTGGTCCACCAATCGATCAGTTCATACTCCTATTGACTGCTTTCCTGAATCCTCTAGTTGATAGGTTCGTCTCAACATTCGGTCGATTCATCTGGTGCAGAATGTATTCTCATGACAAAATATAAGTATCCTATTTCTTATTACATTATATAAGGGAAAATAGGAACAAGAACATGAATTTACATTTGGAAAGGAGAGAGAGAGGCTCAGTATGAAAACTGAGATATAAAAAGGAATAAACAACTACAACCATGCACACACAGATCTAGGGTTATTGGCCATAACCATGCTAAACATCAACCATCAAAATTGATTTTAGGGCGACACATGCAAATTGCATATTTATTTTATATATATATATATATATATATATATATATATATATATATATATATATATATATATATATATATATATATATATATATATATATATATATATAGTTAGGCTAGAATACACTCGAGCGTATTCAGAGCAGAATACACTCAAGTAGTTTTTCACGATTCAATAACTTTTTTCAAAAATCTAATATGTTAATCTTCTTAAACATCTTGTGAATAGCTCATACAAAAAATTTGAGCACATTTGTACATTTATAGGTCATATCATAAAGACTGCAAAAAATATGCATTTCAAATTAGTTTCACACATCGATTTTGTTGCCCTTGGATGAGTGACTTACACTCATCCAAATGGGCTCAAAATTTTCATGTAGTCTAGTTATAGTATGATGGTGAAGATCAATGGTTTACATTGTGCGAAAAATATTCTTGATATGCAAACACACTTGAGTGTATTCATGCAATTTGTACACTCGAGTCTCTCCTATTCTTCATATTTTTATCAAAGATTTTCCAAATTAAATGCAAAATTCACTCAAAGGTTTATTTTAACATTTAGATTATGAATTTCATATCAACTGCTACTTTTGGAGTCATTAATAGAATTATTTTATATTTTTGGGATAACTCCTATTTTCCAACTCCAATTAGTGCATATATATTTACTAATTTTCCAAAATTTATGAAACTTGACCTCCAAGCCAAATCTAACCCAATGAAAATGAATTTGGTCTTTGAATTATATTTTGGGTTTTTCTTATTTCAAAAGTCCATAGAAACTTCTAGTATGCATTTATTTAACATTATCCCAATTAAGTGAATATTTTGCATTTTAGATCCTTATATAAACTTTCACTGAGGTATTTGTGCATAAACCCTTATATTGGCATAAATAGTGAACAAATGTACACATTATGAGTAGTTCTAATGATGAGCATACTTTAATTGTTGATTCTCTCATGCATGATACTAATGTTAAAGACTTAGACTTTAGCTTAGCCTCAGGACACTTCTTGGCTTTGCCTTTTCCCTTGGGATCACTTTTTCTGATCACCGTCATGGGTTTGTCCTTCTTCAATATTGTTTTGGCATTCATCAACATGCCAAGAAATTTAAATAGTGGTTTTCCCAAGTTACTCAAGAGATAAAACTCAATAAACTGGCTATATGATTCAGGAAATGATTGTAGAATCATATTTGTTGCCAACTCTCAAGCTATAAGAAATCCCAATATTTCCACATGCTCAAACATATTTAGCACATGGGGCTCTACTAGATCTCCCTCTGCCAGTTTGCACTGTAATAATGGTCTGAAGACATGATGTCATTCTTTCTTTGCATGATTCTTAAGATGTATTACCATCTCGATAATGTCTATGTTTTCATATTGTTCATGCAGCTCATAGTTCATGCAACATAGCATAAGGAACTTAATGTATCCAACATCATTGAATTGCTTCAAGTAACCATCCATTTTATCCCTAGGAAAATTTGGAGTGGGTTCCTCTAGCTCTGGTCTTTTAAGGACATAGAGCTTTCACTCATTGGTGATAACACTTCTCAAAGTCCTAAACCAGATGTGTAAGTTAATCCCATTTTTCTTTTTCCTTCTCAAGGACTGATCACAATAATAATGTGTTTGTGTTTGCTATTAGTTTCTACAATGAAACATTGCAATATTTTAAGACTTTTTTTGTGTAATTAGATAAGTTAACAATCTTAATTAGGATTTAATTAAATATGCTTTCACAATTATGTTCAAATTGATAACCCTCATGTATCAATTTGGAAGATTGCATCATACAATCTTCTAGTGAGACAGGATCCAAAATAATTCAACTATTACCCAACCAACACCAACGTTCATAGTCAATTGTTAAGTTAGGCAAATTTTACCAATTGCATCATATGCAATTCTTGGATAGATGATATTTGCAACTCCTCTGTTAGTCATATGCATGCCTCTAGTGCTTAATCTCATTAAGGAAACACAGTTAAGCCTGACCCAAAATCCAAAATGATAATAATTCACCCTACTTGGTAGGACCACATTATTACCATCACAGTTCCATGAGATAGACATCGCACCACCCTTGTGGTGCCCACTCTTAGTTGATCAAGATTTGCATGTGTGTTGCTAAAGGAAAACATATAAGACTTAATATTGTATTGAGGGATTTGATATAAAAATACATATACATATGCAATCACCACATACTTAGTACTTATCATATACATGTTATAACCACAAGAGAGAAGTATGAAACACACAAGAGGTAGTTATGGCCATGATATTGTAATTCCTTAGAGCCACAAGGAACTACTACAACCTAGCATCCACATCATATGCTATATGTTGTTGATGAATATTTATTCTCAAACCAATCTAGGTTGATCAGTTCAACTCTTGAATCGGTCGTCTTGCCTATTGGTCAGTTAGTTGGTCTCTTGAAGTAGTCGTCTCATTCTCTGGTTCAACTAATGTATGAACTACTCTAGCAAATTGGTTGGTCCACCAATCGATCAGTTCATACTCCTGTCGACTCCTTTCCTGAATCCTCTAGTTGATAGGTTCATCTCAATAGTCGGTCGATTCATCTGGTGCAGACTGTATTCTCACGACAAAATATAACTATCCTATTTCTTATTACATTGTATAAGGGAAAATAGGAACAAGAACATGAATTTACATTTGGAAAGGAGAGAGAGGCTCAGTATGAAAACTGAGATATAAAAAGGAATAAACAACCACAACCATGCACACACAGATCTAGGGTTATTGGCCATAACCATGTTAAACATCAACCATCAAAATTGATTTTAGGGCGACGCATGCAAAATGCATATGTATTATGTATATATATATATATATATATATATATATATATATATATATATATATATATATATATATATATATATATATATATATATAGTCAGGCTAGAATACACTCAAGTAGTTTTTCATGATTCAATAACTTTTTTCTAAAATCTAATATGTTGATCCTATTAAACATCTTGTGAATAGCTCATACAAAATTTGAGCACATTTGTACATTTATAGGTCATATCATAAAGAACGCCAAAAATATACATTTCAAATTAGATTCGCATGTCGATTTTGTTGCCCTTGGATGAGTGACTTACACTCATCCAAATGGGCACAAAATTTTCATGTAGCCTAGTTATAGTATGATGGTGAAGATAAATGGTTTACATTGTGCAAAAAATATTCTTGATATGCAAACACACTTGAGTGTATTCATGCAATTTGTACACTCGAGTGTATTCTAGCCTGACTATATATATATATATATATATATATATATATATATATAAGTTTTGTGGAATCTTATTTAGAATTTTATTAGATATGCAATTTAACCAATTTAATATTTGCATCATATACAATAAAAATAAACCAATCATAGCAATTTAAATCCAAATACACTGTAAATTGACGTAGATCTAATACCACTATAGGGAAATCGGGATGAAAGATAAGGTATAGGAAAAAAATTAAAGCCTGATTCCCCTTAACAACAAGGTTATGTCAAAAAAAATGCACCTAGAAAGGAAAGTAACAAGAGTTATACCTAGTGGAGAAAGTCAAGCGATAACTCTTGATGTACTTCTTCTACAAGAAGCCATGTACTTCTTCTTCAGGAAGTAACATGCTCCTTCAACAACACTCGAATAGTCATCATCAACGGCCTCCTGGTCTGGCCATAATAGACTATGGTTGACGGAGTTGTCCTAGAAACAGAAGCCTCTCACCTCTAGAGAAGTCCACGTGGACCACTGAGAAATCCACGTTGCGTTAAGAGAGCCAATGGGAAGGATTTGTCCTTTTGAACGTCAACTTGCTAGAGTTGATACACTCTCCCACATTTGTCTCTCCCTTGTTATCCCTCCCTTTATCGGGTAGGACTTGCTCTGTCTCTCTATTGGTTACCACAACTAGAGAGGACAACAATTGTCAAAGTAACTATTGTGTTCTGTAAAGGCCCAAATACCCCTCCATTTATGGGAGAGGATAGGGTCAGGGTTCCCAGTCAATGTGGGAGTTGAAAGGGTCAAATTCATGAATTTTGTAGAACATGTGTATGGCAAACCGGTCGGTTCGCATACCCAACTGTTCAGTTCATGCAGTTTCCTTTTCCGAATAACATTGTTATTCCATGTTCAATTAATGCACAACATGACATAAACCTCAATCCTTGATCCAATAGAATTGATCATTGAACTGAGTGGTTCATACCATGAACCGGTTGGCTGGGACCTATGAATTGGTTGGTTCACTATGTGAACTGGTCGTTTCACACCTAGCTTCAGCCATTGATCAACCAATGTTGGTCTGAATTGACCTGACACTCCAACTGATCAGTTGAACACTTGAAGTGGTCGGTTCAAAGTCATGTCAGTCAATTTTGAACCTAAGTTGTTTAATTGAATACCTAAACAACTTTAGAAATCAATTTAAACATAACTCATGAATATACTCCTTTAATCCAAGTGTATCTTATGTGTGTGACCCTATTGGTCTAAAACTATGTTGGCAGTGAATGTCCATGACATCAAAAGCAATGAGCAGTATCTAGAAATACATCATTTTGAACCAATTGATTCAAAAAGTTGAAGAACAAATTCAATCTACAATTTTTTATTAGTGTTATTGTGATCGTATAGTCCTTTATCTCTAATGTCGAGATTGAACTCGAGGCATGGAATCATCATCCTCTCAATGTTCAACCCATGTTACTTGAACTAGTACAGCCTGTATAAGATGCGTGTGATCTCACATATCACATATTGTGTTACATTAGTATGGACATAAATTTCCCAATCTTTCTTATCAAGCGGCCTTGAATATAAATCTCCAATAGGAGGGACAAATCCAATCTACATTACTCACATTCTATCACCATGTATCACAGTGCACCCACGAACAACCTTTCTGCCAACCCTTATCCAAGATCATGGTTGATGATATCAAAGTACATAAAGACCATGTGATGAATGTAGTAACTTCCAGTCTAAGAACCACAATCACCACTATCAGTATGCGAGTTGATTTTGATTACCATTCCATGGTCTTTGTGTATCACTCTCATGTTGGGTCCGTCCAATACACTATTCTCTAACATGTATTTGTGTGCTTCACTTGATATCACATTTCATGACTAATGAGACTCTGTCATTAGTCAACACACACTCTAGTCTTATGTATTACTATTGTCTATTTTTCTTCCATAGTAATATCTAACTAGGGACATAACAAGAATGTACGTACTCTTAACATTCATAGATCTCCTTATTCAAGTCATGTACTTGAAGACATACGTCATTGAGTTACATGATTCTTTAGACATCTACTATGTATATGTATTCATATCATGATTGAGACAAACATAATAGACAAAATTACCTTTATTATTATCAAATCAGGTATCTAATGCCATACTCCAATCATCATATAATTAGCTATATGGGCATACATCCAACATTTTTCTAGTGGGAGTTCTCTCTTGTAGTCCCACGTAGATTAGAGTACATCCATATTATCTATAATGTCTTTACAACACTCAGAGTCATCTTCCATAAAGTCACTCCCCACTAATATTTTTAATCATTTCCTATCACTTTGGGTGAGACCATAGTAGAAGGTAGTGATTAGATATCCTTTACCAAACCTCATGGTGAGTACATTCCTTCCAGTAGGGCTCATACCTTTTCCATACATCACTCTGATTTTCTAAATACTTTTGGTTAAATCCAAAGATCTTGTATATGTGTCTGATTATCTTCTCAATTGAAATGAGTTTGATAAAAAAACATTATCCAGTCCTTCACCATCTTGTGTTCTTCCATATTTCAAAGTATGGTACCATGAAAGTGCCTTATCTCTCAAATAGAAGGATAAGTTTTCATAGTAGATCACCTTTTAAGGGACCATGTTGTTCTTCAAGGTGTCACAAACATTCTGGAAGGTGTGAATGTGATGGTAAGGGATGTCCTCAATGAAATTTCCATTAAAGATTTGATGTTGAACTATGGCTATGAAGGCTAGTCTGAAATGAAGTTGGTCACATTAATAATTGAAAGGATGACAAGTTGTCCTACTACATTAGCACATGTTGCTTCTAAAACCAAAGAGACAAAAGAACCAATGGTGGGTTGTTTTGTCCACCTTCAACCCCTCAGCGTGTGGTGGTCGGCTTGTTTAATCCTTGTTTCTATTTTCTTGTGTATCCAAAGCTTCTCTTTAGATGGAGAAATAGATGGTTCACATTTAATACCAAAAAAATATGTACAAGTCAAGGTAAGATACCATACACTCTTTGGGATTTTTAGTGGTGCACGCAATTCCACACGAGTGGAAGCTCCATCAAAAATTGGCGTCGTTGCCGGGGAATTGTGTGCACCACTAAAAATCCCAAAGATAGTAAGTCTTTAGGTTTAGCCTTGCTTATACTAGGTTAAAACTCCACCCACGTATGTTGAGACACGTGGAAGTCTTATCGCAGTATAGTTAAGGGTCGAATCCACAGGACAACGGTCTTGTTGGCAACAACAAGATGGAAAACGTAACAATTCCACTTAACTCCTTAATAGTTGATATTTAGTCCAAAGATTTGATTTGGTTGTTTTAAACTAAGTGCAAGTAAAGTAAAAGCAAGAAAGTAAACTTAGGTTGTTAACAATGATAAGGAATCACTAGGGTGTGATCGGTTTTCACCACCACTACGCATGGATCAAGACATGCAACATAAAAAACATAACCTGCAATAAGAGTTAGATCAGTTAGTATCTTTGTAGACTTAGCTTCCGTCGGAGAACTAACTACGAGGAGCGTGGGAATGTTGTAACGCCATCCATCCTTGTAGGAATGGTCACTTACTTTACAACATTCCCTCCGCAAAGTGTGTTCCTCGACTTATCAAGGTTGTACTTTCAAGGTTGTACTTTCATACGTCAACTGATTCCATTTCATGGTATGAAAGTGCAACAATGTAAGTGAGTTTACTTCACTTCTTGGAAAGAACTCCTAGATACCTAAATAGGTGCATGGTGGATACATGCACCAAAAACCAACATACAATCGAGTTTCGAATCTAATAGTACAAACATAGATAATTCATACTAAAAGATAAAAGATAACACAAGTTGTTGATCAAGCAACAAGCATTCATTAAATGATTGATGTCGAACTTAGAAGAAAGTATATCTCTATTGCAAACTATGGATTACATTGCATGATATGAAACATGGGTATCGGGGCTACTCCCCGCACCCTAGTGAAATGAGACTACTCGTTCATAGCAAGGACAAAGAAGGAGGCGAGAAGAGAGAGAGAGAACGTCATCCCCATGAAGGAGAGAGGAAAGTCAACCCCTTGGAATGAGAGAGAAGGACGATCTTCACACTTCATAGGTTGCTCAATGATGAGGACTCCCCTTCCCACCTTCTTTGGCGATGAGAGAGAAAGCAGCTTGGGAATGGACCGTGGATCTTAGACCAGCAGCCTTTGGGCGGAGGATGGAGGATGGAATAGCTCTGGAGTAGGAGAGGCAGCCTCTGGGCGTCTGAAACTTGATGTCTTTGGGAGGACCCCTTGGGTCTTATTTATAGGCCTTAAATGAAGTCCAAAGGGTTTGGTAAATTTTGGGTCCAAACGGTCTTCAAACCGTTTGGACCCTGAGACTGTTTGGACCCCGAGACCGTTTGGACCCCGAGACCATTTGGACTCCATGCGGTCTTGAGATCGTATCACTCCATGCGGTCTTGAGACCATTTGGCTTCATGCGGTCTTAAGATCGTATCACTCCATGCGGTCTTGAGATCGTATGACTCCATGCGGTCTTGAGATCGTATGACTCCATGCGGTCTTGAGACCGGTTGGCTTCATGCGGTCCTGAGACTGGTTGTCTTCATGCGGTCTTGAGACCTGTTGGCTTCATGCGGTCTTGAGACCGGTTGACTCCATGCAGTCTTGAGATCGTATGACTCCATGCGGTCTTAGGACCTTTTGAGTCTTTTGTGATTTTTTTTGTGTCTTTTTCTATAAGTAAAAGGGAGAAAAGTTAATCTAGCAGTATGTTTGCAATAAAAGAGAATAGTTAGAGATTTTGTCTACTTTATCTGAGAAAGAGTGTGGAAAACTGAAGAATATTACTAAGATAACATCACAAAATTGGAGTTTATCACCCCCCTAACTTAGAGTCTAGCTTGTCCTCAAGTTAGATAGAGTTGAGGCATGTAATGGCAAGGCAATTTTATTCAGTTAAGATTTCCATACTCTTTCTTCAATTCTAAACCTGATATCTCTTAAGGTTGTATCGGAGCTTTTTGCCTTAACTCTTTCAGGTATTGAGAGTTGCTTGGATCTCAGGTTTTTTCCATATCTTAGCCCGCATTGGGACCACTTTTTCTTTATTCGGTGCATGTTGTTGACTCTAACCAGTTTTATACTCCTCTGAAAATCCTATTGGAAACTAGAGTGGGTACACGGGTCAGCTAAAGGCTT
The DNA here is from genome assembly GCA_963693085.1 of Alisma plantago-aquatica. Classification (NCBI taxonomy): domain Eukaryota; kingdom Viridiplantae; phylum Streptophyta; class Magnoliopsida; order Alismatales; family Alismataceae; genus Alisma; species Alisma plantago-aquatica. The sequence continues at coordinate 822,782,551 of OY856410.1, forward strand.
AGTGTGTAACTCCCCCTTCAAGTGGGGGAGGGATTGTCTATGATTTTAGGATCTCACTACTGGGCACGATACATCTGCCTTCTTGAGGGCAGCTGAATGTACCGGTCGGGCGAGTCCTTTATCAGCCTTTCATATATTTAGATACCTTAGGGTTTCACTACCGGGCACGACACATCTGCCTTTGTGAGGGCAGCTGGATGTACCGGTCAGGCGAGACCTGTGTTGGTTCTTCATATAGATCCTTATTTATGGCACAACTCTCATGGTTTTATTCAACACTCTGGCTTTTATTCGTAAACTCACAGGCTTGGGATTTGGATATATAGGGATTTTGATTTGGGCGGCCAAGCCTCTTTTATTTGGAGAGAAGAAAACTGTTCTTAGAGTTGTTCGACATGCACTTATTTGGTTTCTACTAGTGGTCCACTTGCAAGGCTTCATGATTTGGATGTCACCTGATGTCCCTCTCGTCCTTGAGATTGTTTTGGCTTATTGCAGCCCTGATGTTGTCCTGCGGAGAGTCAGATATAGAATTGAAATAGAAGCATGAAAATTGAGTGAAGATGATTTATTAACTCGCCATTGCATGTATATGTGCTATTCTTGTTATTGCTCTTGAGGGCTACTGGATTCTAAAGTTAGTTGGGGATGACTTTGTTCCAAGTAGGTTTTATTATCAGGAAAGAAATTAAAGCAAAAACTAAGTATGTGCAAAGAAAACTAAAAAAATTTATACGGAATTGAAAAAGAAGATAGAAAGGGAAGGATTTAGAATTGATACTTCGCCCTTGTCCAGTGTACTCCCCCCTTAACTTATCACTCACTCTGTCCTCTAAGTGTCAAAGGGAATAGGCTGAGAGGTACAAGGACAAGGGCATCAGGCGTCCGTTAGTCCTTTATTTGCGCCATGTGTGCGAAGGAGATTAACAACAAACTTTCCACATAAGGCATGGTAATCTACGTCTATCATATCCTCTATTGGTTTTTGAAGGGTCATGATTGTGTACATCCAGTAGAGGACGTGGAAGCCGCAGTCCTTGTATTCCCGAATTTGTTGGGGGCATTTGTGGTTAAAGGATGGGCGATGAAAGTGTTCCTTGTCGTATGCCCTTGTGTGCTGACTTAGAACATCGATTAATCTATCTGCACACTCCTTCGCCACTTCCTCAGTGGGCATCTTTGGTGTCACTACGTATTTCTTCTGTCGTGGATTGAACTGGCTGTCGGAACTGTTATAGATAGTAGTTGTTCCTTAGGGTAGGTTTGTTTCCAGAAGCAACCAATGCTCATGGTCAAGGAATGGTAGCATGATAAACTTCGATGTTGTGTGTTGGAGGAAGGAGATTAGCATTTCAGTTGTTCCGAAGTTCTTTAGCTTTAAGAGGTTGTCCTTCATGTATGAGGATGCCATATAGGTTGTAGGGTGATTCCATCCTATAAGAAATTGATAGGCAGCCATCAAGCTCATGGAAAGAGACCCTTTGAACTGTACAATTTCTCGTAAAGCGTCTGCCATTACTAAAATGTCACCAGACATGAAAACGAGCTCATCTTTCTAGGCGTAGAGTCATGACATGATGATACGTAGTTCATTGTCAGAGAGACTTTTACAAGCACTGAGGTCGAAATCTGGGAAGGTTGGTTCTATGGCAGATAGGGGCACCATTTGTGATGGTGATCTCCTAATGGTTGCCCCTGACAAAAGATCTGTTTCCCCTTTATCTTGTGCCCCATTTTCTTTGCTCGGGAACTATGGCTGGTTGTTTGTTTTTTTCCAATTCTTTTAAGGTTTGTCTGAAAGGGCACCGTTGTGGACATTGGATTGCTGAAAACAGGTAGCGGGGGACGTCATCTGGTGCCATTTTTGGGTCCTTGAAGAACCTTCTATCACAAATAAGCTCCATGGCATAACGCCCTCGTAGGGAGTGATAATCTTCGGCGATCAACTCTGTAAAGGGGATTTCGTGGTTTAGTGCTTGAATGTGACGGATAGTGCAAAAAGCGCAATCCCCAAATCCCTCAGTTGTTTGGACTTGTAGGTTTATTATTTGGAACCATGGTTGGCTCCAGTCTTGACGTAGGGACGGGTGTGCATCTCAAATTAGCTTAAGAAGCCAGAAAGGTATACATCATGCCTCTCCTGCGTCATCTCCAACAAAGTTTATTGTTCCGGCTGGTAGCTCAGTGGCACAAAAATTGTACACCTTGGCATCCCAAGCCTCAGTGTCCAAAATCATAAATAACCAGTGATCGGAAACTTGAAATGGCACGATAAGATAACGTGCCTTCCGTGCTAAACCAGCGTGCAACCGCTCTATTGACTTTGCTCGTATGTTCTTGTATAAAAATCCTATAGATAGAGCAGGTGAGGCGTTAAAGACTGGCTGCTGCCTCTTAGAGTTTCTGTAAACTTCGATGCAGTTGGCAAGTAGGACGCGGCAGATTGTCATTGACATCGTTGACCGTGGTCGCAGGATGTTGTAGAAATCTTCGCATGTCAACTTGCGTTTAGTATTTGTGTTGTGGTAGATGATGTCTCCCCCCTCTTTGGCATCATCGACAATAGTGTTCAGGATAAAGATGTCCTGAGCATCTAGTGTTGAGATGGCCGCCATATCTAAATCGTGCATTTTATGCGGTAGAGGTGGTGGCGGGGGAAGCTCCTGTGGAGGGGGTGAAGAAGTTTGTTCCAAGTCACCTACATAGCCTTGCATATCTTCATCTGAATCGGAAGCAAAATTGAGTTCTTCGTCTGTATCTAAATGGACTCGTTATGATTCTTCCTGTTCTGGCGGAAAGGGTACTGATTGGTCAGGTGCGGAAAAAGGGTGAGTGGTTGTTGCTGGTGGGTTTGTGCTGGTTCCTAAAATACATTGATCGAACTCAGCAAAGGCCGCATCTTTCGCAGACTCCCCTATAGATCCCAAGGTAGAGTAATCGAGGAATTGGTCCCCATATGATATGTTTACATTTTCGTTGTGGGTGGGGGACTTGGGATGATGTCCACCTTCCTGGTAGTGTTTGACATATCTTTTCTGAGAAGGTGCTGCTTTTTGGCTTGGGCCCTCCCCAACATTTTATGGGGCATCGGATTTGTCATCTGAGGAGGTTGTATCATTTTTAGAATCTGCGGAGGAGTCGGAGTCATCTTTGTCTTCATCATCGCTGTCTTTGTAAGCTGCTGCTTTGTCTGTGAGCTTCTTATGTGTTGTCTTTTTGCACTACCGATGGATGGTTTGCAATTCTTCAAATGCCACTTGCACATGCTCATGTGTTTCGAGCAGTGTGTCATGTGTTTCCTTGAGATCTTTGTATCGGTCTTCGGCAGAGAGGAGTCATGCTGTTAGATCTGTTACTATAGCTCGTAATTGTTGGATTTCATTGTTCGTCGACTCCTCTTGGCTATTGCGGAATTGTGTGAGAGTGTTTCTGATGTTATCCAGGCACGTGCTAAGATCTGTTTGTTGTTGTTTGAGCTCACGGAGAGTCTCAGGCAGAGGCTGAGTCTACGTAGAGATCTCATCGACTCGCTTGGTCATTGCTTCTTGCTGGCCTTTTACTCAAAGGGTCAGCTCGAGCAAGTTGTTGTAGTGGTTGTCGATGTGATCAACTTTCCTGGGCACTATATCTTGTTGTTGCTGAAAACCTTGGAGTATGCTTGGCAAGCCACAGTTCTGCTCATCGATCTTGGCTACCTGTTTAGATAGTCCCTGCACACAAGAAAAAATGGAATTCAAAATGTTAGAGGGGTCGGTGAGGAGGTTTCGGATGGTGTCAAATTGATGTCTGAATTCCTCACCGACATTTTTTAAGGGGATCCCAGGTATGGAAGGGTAGGATGGTTGGGGTCTGGATGGGAAGGATGTAGTGTCCTATGGAAGAGATACTGTTGATGGTGCGGCGAACTGCGTGGTGACGATAGATGGTGTCACCAGTGGTGTTGGGGTGGTGGTGGATGGGAATGGTGGTGATGTTGCTGGTGAAAATGGTGGGATTGATAGTGGTGGGGGAAAGACTGCAGGGATGGAGGCGAAGGTGGTGAAGTCAGGCATAGGGGTGGAAAAAGATGGAAGAGTGGTGGATTGTGGAAAGGTGGAGGGTGGTGAAGTGGTGGTGGTAAGGTCAGCGATTAGACTCATAATGAAGGAGTCTAGAGATGAGGTGTTGAATTGTTCATCGGGGAGGGGGGTGTCTGTTTCTGGATGTGGTTTAGATGTTGGTGTTCCAGACAGCTGTTGTTTCTGTGAAAGTCTTGTGGAGGGTCGTTTCACAAGAATTTTTGTCAACCTAGCTGTCGGGGCGATGATGCTGAGTTCTGTCTGTCCCGCTTGGGTTGGCTTAGTTTGTTCTTTGATCGGAGCTAAGAGTTTAGTAATGTCACACCCCGATCTCACACTAACCACTAATCACGAGATTAGGGCGCGACGGAGGGATTATCACATAAACAAATCATTGAGAACTTTTTCTTTTTAAAACCTCGTAATGATATCCAGATTGTTGTTGTAAACTAAAACATAATAAACTATTACGGAAGCATTTCAATTAAACTGGCTAGAGTAAGTAAACAGAGTTTTCAACATGTAACATTGTTTAATAGAAAGTAAACATAACAGTTAGTTTACATCTTTACACATTCTCCATACATACTCTCTCTCACCCACACCATGTCCCAAAGATCGAGGGGAAAGGACTAAGAGACCTCTAACTAGACTAACTACAAACCTTTTATAAACTAGGCGTTAGGATGAAACGACCCTTCCGATTCCTGATGCTGATGCTGACCTGAAAATGTTTTGAGTAGAGGTATGAGCCTACTCGCTCAGTGAATAGCATTTCACTTAGCTATCACTAAACAACTCATCAGGTTTATAAATTTAAATAAAACATAAGTACAGTACTAAGCAGGGCAGTTCTAATAACATAACAGATTTGCAGAATATAATCACATTTCCATGCAATAACAGATAATTTGAACAGATAAACAGATATAAAGAAATAGCACAAAAGTTCGAATACTTTAATTTACTGTGATCCTATATGAGTACCAATTTATATCATTATTATGCCCTAATCATATGCAGTGTACCCTGCATATAAAGATCCGTAGCGAACTACGATCCCACCGTACAAGACTTAGCGACACACCCGGGAAATGCTAAGTCTGACGCCAGCCCTGCTCTGCCACAGGACCCCAGGCTCTCCGACCTGACTCATAGGCTCTACAGCCTCAAGGCACTACTCTGAGTGCTCTAGACTTCTCCTCTAACCTGAGTACACAGGCGGAGAGTCTCACCGGGTTACTTCTGTGACACAAGCACGGATGATGTTGAATAACCCCCATTTTTCCTCCAGTGCCATCGTGACACAAGCACGATTGTTGTTGGACACTGCCTCTCTTTCCTCTTGTGTCCATGACACAAGCACGGATGATGTTGCAACACGAGTTTCACCCCTAAGAAGCAGATCTGTCAAAGGGGTTCTACGGTGTTAGGGCACTTAAGTCTATTAACTGATTAACATATAAACATTTAAACAGGAAAATCACATTTACTGATTTCATATCAGATCACAATACACTGTCATTCTAAACTGACAGAGAAATATATTTTAAATCATTGTAATTTCTGAAAAATTCTCATACCATGCATTCAGACAAATTAGAAATGCATAAATAACCCAACTTATTTCAATTTGGCACATACATAGCGAATTTACGCAATTGAACATCTTATTGCACAAATTAAAGAAATTTACTTCACATATCAGAATCATACTCAACAAATTTTCAATTCTCTAAAATTCTCGAAAAACGTGCACATTAACCCAAATCCTGGTTTGTGCATCACTTAACTCAATTAAGAGTTAATTACATATCACAACATAATTTAATAACAATACTTGAGAATTTCTGGTAATATTTCAGAGAAATGTGCCATTTCATGTAAATATCAATTTACACATATTAATGTCAAAAGATATATGCAATTAGGGTTTTCATGCATATTTATTTTTTTCATATCAACTTTGAAATCGTACATCTGATAATTTATCAGAAATCTTCATTGTCTGGGTTCATACCCAAACTATACCATTTTCAGACATGAATTTCTAATTTCAACATTCAAATGAGCAATTTAGGTTCCAATGAACATATAAATTCACTGATTCAATCCATACTGTTCAAATGCTAAAATTAATCATCTAACAGTGTCTAGAAGCATTTTATGAACTAAAAAGGTCGGGCGACGCCAAACGCTGCCCGACACCTGATAACGCCCATTATCAGCGTAGTTCGCGCACAAAATAGAAAATATTCAAACGCCTGAGTTTATTATTGATAAATAAATGAAATCCTACTCACCGCGATTTGGACTGTCCGGATTCGTCCGGAAATGCGTCCAAGTACCGGTTTCTGGCTATTTCTGGTTCGTCTTCTACCTTGAAATAGACCCAAGTTGAACCTGCTTCATGCAAGCAGCTCTACGCTTGCACAGGTTGAAGATGAACTCTGTTAAGGCAGAATCGAAGAATATGAACAGCGAGTTTGTGAACGGACCTCTATACCGAGTTCAAGACGGTTGATTTGAGTGCTTACTTACCCAAGTATGTTCCTCATTCAGACCTGCTGCTACCAGCGGCAGTTTTTCTTCACACACAGATTGAAAAGGATGCTTTTAGTTGGGTGCCAAAACGCATAGAGCTGCGGATCCGGATCTAGGCCTCAAGGCCGAAGCTAGTCATGCCATTATCGTGGTACTGCTCACGCCCTAGCCATCCATGGCTACTTCTTCGTGCGGTAGCTGCTGTTGTTGCAAGGTGGGGCGTCGCCCCTTGTCAGATGAGCTACGGTTGAAACGCTAGATGTAGCTGGAGCTGCAGATTTGTGCACGAACCTCACAAACGGAATGACCCGCACCTTCCTTGGTGCTTTGTGCGCCCAAAACGGCCCATGGCCGGCGCCGTCCGTGCAGCCGCAACTGCTGCTGTTAATGCTGTCCGCCGCCCAGGCTGGTCGAGGTGCTGCGCACCTAGGGCGAGGAAGAAGAAAGGAATAGAGTAGGAAGAAGGGTGGAAGGCTAGGTGCAGCTGGTCGGAGCTATGAAGCCCAAATCACCCTCGCTCATCACCCCTACAGCAGGTCTCGGTCGAGCTCTAAGTTTGGGGCGCCGCTTTTGTGGTTCCCTATTCTGTCGGGAAGAAATAAAAGAGAAGAGGGGGCAACCTACCCTCTTAAAAGAAATAACAAAAAATCAATTATTGGGAAAATTGCAACCAGGTCCAAAATTCTTGAAACAATCATAACATTTTCCTCGAATGTCTGATTCGAGTGATTTCTCTTGCAAACTTTCAAGCATGGGATTCTCTACAACCTCGAAGCACAAAATTATGATTATTATCTTGTCACAACTAGTCAAAACACAAATTGCATCTTGGCATTTAACTTAACTCAACAATTAACACTGCTATTGTCATTAGTTTCCTCAGATGACTCAATCTCAACTATTGATTCATGAAGTAGCTTATCTTGATTAACCATGTTGTTTAACAGGGTGATTAGCACTAATCAAGGTGCTTCACGTTATTCGAGGTATATCTTGACTAACCCTAACATGGGTTGTAACAATCTTCCTCCCTTATAAGAATTTCACCCCGAAATTCCTAAAAGAGAGAAGGAAACTTGTTACGCATCTCTGACTCAAGCTCCCACATAGCTTCCTCTAGGTTATGATTCCTCCACAAAAATTTTACTAAAGGTATCTCGCGATTCTTAAGTTTCTTGATTCTCTGATCAACTATCTGAACTGGTCCTTCCACATAGGACACATCTGTTCTGAGTTGTGCCGGTTCTGGGTCTACTATCTTCTCTGTACCAGGGTAACATTTCTTAAGCATAGACACATGAAACACATCATGAAGATTAGCTAACTTAGATGGCAATTCCAACTTATAGGCTACAGGTCCAATCCTCTCAATGATAGTATATGGGCCCATGAACCTAGGAGTCAGTTTGCCTCTCTTACCAAACCTCAACACTCCTTTCCATGGTGAAACCTTCAAATATACTTCATCACCAACCTGAAACTCAAGAGGTCAACGCCTCTTCTCAGCATAACTCTGCTATCTGTCCTGAGCAGCTTTCAACTGTTCTTTGATCACTGCAATCTTTTCAGTGGTCAAATCCACTATCTCTGATCCAAGAATCTACTTTTCACCTAGCTCATACCATCATGTGGGTGATCTACACTTTCTGCCATATAAAGCTTCATATGGGGCTATACCAAGACTGGAATGGTGACTATTGTTGTATGCAAGCTCTATAAGGCTCAAATGTTCTTCCCAACTTTCACAGAAATGCAAGACACTTGCTCTCATCATGTCCTCAAGAGTCTGAATGGTCCTCTTAGACTGACCATCCGTCTGTGCATGGAAAGTTGTATAGAATCTCAACTTTGTGCCCAAAGCACGATGCAACTGATTCCAAAACCTAGATGTGAACTTAGGATACTGTGCAACCTAACTATCTCATCTATGAATATCTTATCCAACTTCAGAACATCAAAGGTTGACTTAAAATGAAGAAAGTGAGCAGACTTAGTCAGTCTATCCACAATCACCATATCGAGTCACAACCTTTAGGTGTCCTGGGCAACCCTATCACAAAATATATTGTGATATGTTCCCATTTCCATTCTGGTATAGGAAGAGATTGCAAGGTACCTGCAGGTTTCTAATGTTCAGTCTTAACCTACTGGCACACACTACATTTAGCCACATACTCAGTTACATCCTTCTTCATACCAGGTCACCAATACAACTCCTTGAGATTCATGTACATCTTAGTGTTACCTGGATGCATGGCATACATCGATGCATGTGCCTCCTCAAGAATCTTCTTTTTCAAATCACTGTCTTGAGGTACACAACATATCATGCTAATACAACAAACCATCATCTGAAAACCTAAACTCTGGTCTTTTCCCCCTGTCATGTCATGCATGATCTGCTTCACCTCACTGTCACTCTGCTGAAGTTCCTTGATCTGATCATAAACAGATAGGCTTGACTTGCATATGTGCTATCAAACCACTTTGCTCTGTCACTCCTAAGTCTAAGTTCAACTTTCACATTTCTACTAGCATGTCTCTCTCGAAACATGCCATAGAGAATGCATCAGCTGTTGAACTTGACTTCCTACTGAGGGCATCAGGCACCACATTCGCCTTTCCAGGGTGATAGTCTATCGTCACATCATAAAGATAGTGATGTTGTGTCATAAGAGCATGAATTACATCAGCTAAATTTAGATCATGTAAGGTAGTATTCCTCATTATATACTACTTGCTTCTTGTTATTACTGCAAGAATTTATTTCATATCGCACTTCACTTATTTTTGTATTTCTCCTTTTATTCAACACACACTTATTACATTTCAAATTTATATCTTACTCTTTTCTCCGAGTCATTTTCATATTGTTTATCTAACTTTCCATATTAACTACCTTTAAACCCTGAATTTTATTAGCACTAGCTTACCTATCATAGTGCAAATCTCATGATTTTGTTTTATAGAGATGCTAGTATTCAAGGTCAAATCACTAGCGACATATCTTGAACTACTACAACTCTAAACATTTTAGGGTTTGATCCTTATCAATAACACGATGTTATTGTGATGTAATTTCACTCCCTTAGTTTGAAATTCAAACTTTGGATCTCATAAGTTTTACTAAAGTCGTGCTTATCTTATCACTGGAATTTCCTTTCTCTTACTTGGACATTTAGATAAATTACATTCTCAATTTACCTTGCTAGGGTTTCATCATCATACTGTGTGCCATTATTTCATTCATTTAGACATCTCTACCTTGGTAGTTATGCAACATATATGATGCATTCATTTTCTAAGTTACGCGTTTGTTCTTTATTTTTGAAACTAGTTTGTTAGTTTTTAGAGACTCGGAATCCCAAGGTAGTATGTATGAATGCACTAAACTTTATAATAAAGATATACATGCCATACTCTTAATTATGTCATGTAATCCTCATTCCTTAATCAAGGTCATCCTTTCTAACATTTCTTTTGATCCAACTAAGTTCCTTGTCCTGGTCTTATGATTTACATAAGACTCTTTATTTCTATGTACTTATTGTATATTCAACTCTTTTCTTCTATTTTCCTTTGTTTTGAAGTACATAAAAATATTTTACTCTATTACATGCTCCATTCCATGTTTGATTCTTACTATCTTAGCCCTTACATACCTTTCTCATTTCTTTTCCACATTCTCAGAGTTCTTATAATACTAATCATTGAATTTAATTTGAACCTTATATCGTGTTCCTTAATTTTCAACTAAGGATTTCTCATATGAGGCTTCAACGTTAAGTTTCTGATATCAGTTCCAGCTACTCCTTAGCTGTTCTAATCTTTCCCTTATATCTCAACATCTTATTGTATGTACATTCTTACTATGATTCAGGTCTAAATCATCCAGAGTCTATTCTAATTATACTATTAATAGGAGTCATTAGATCCCAGTAACGCATCCTGCCAGCCGGACCAGGCCAAACCTATAGTCCTGAAGCTAAGAGCTACTCGGGATTAACTAACTCCTATTGATCTCAAACATGTGGAAATAATTTCCATTTAGGGAAAATACATTTAAACAATCATCTAGTCTACTTGATACAGAGAATATAAATAATAAATAAATCATTTCATAACACACAACAACATAAAAGAATCATGTTTACTTTACAAACTGAAAATCTAATTTCATGCATATAAGAGCAATTCTAGTGATTTTCCAATCAAATAAACAATAATAAACAAGAGATGTATCACATCTTATGTTTAATCTCTTATTCCTACATAAATTTCCGGTTTCTTAACCCTAAAATTTCTAGAGTTTCTCTCTAGCCTATCCTACCTCTGCATACCTGGCCAGGGCATCCAGAGAAGAATAGACAGAGTAGCTCGATACTGGTCAATCTAAGTACTCAGACACCTGGCCAGGGTATCTAAACACTCAGACCTTCTAGAGCTAAAGACACATCATTTCCTATTTATCTCACTTATAATTCTATCTTTCGATTCTAATGATCCCTGATGATTCAGCCTAAGCTTTCAACTTGGTCCTCGTGACCACATCATCTTCCTGCCATCTGCAATAGTATAACAGAACCCTTCCTGTTATAAAAGTGCAGTTAGAAGGAAGACACTTAAGTCCTAATCCTATTGGTCTCTTATCGTCCCCTGACCTTGACTTAGAGTAACTATGTACTCAACCTATGCTCTGATACCAAAGCTGTCACACCCCGATCTCACACTAACCACTAATCACGAGATTAGGGCGCGACGGAGGGATTATCACATAAACAAATCACTGAGAACTTTTTCTTTTTAAAACCTCGTAATGATATCCAGATTATTGTTGTAAACTAAAACATAATAAATTATTGCAGAAGCATTTCAATTAAACTGGCTAGAGTAAGTAAACAGAGTTTACAACATGTAACATTGTTTAACAGAAAGTAAACATAACATTTAATTTACATCTTTACACATTCGCCATACATACTCTCTCTCACCCACACCATGTCCCAAAGATCGAGGGGAAAGGACTAAGAGACCTCTAACTAGACTAACTACAAACCTTTTATAAACTAGGCGTTAGGATGAAACGACCCTTCCGATTCCTGATGCTGATGCTGACCTGAAAATGTTTTGAGTAGAGATATGAGCCTACTCGCTCAGTTAATATCATTTCACTTAGCTATCACTAAACAACTCATCAGGTTTATAAATTTAAATAAACATAAGTACAGTACTAAGCAGGGCAGTTCTAATAACATAAAAGATTTGCAAAATATAATCACATTTCCATGCAATAACAGATAATTTGAACAGATAAACAGATATAAAGAAATAGCACAAAAGTTCGAATACTTTAATTTACTGTGATCCTATATGAGTACCAATTTATATCATTATTATGCCCTAATCATATGCAGTGTACCCTGCATATAAAGATCCGTAGCGAACTACGATCCCACCGTACAAGACTTAGCGACACACCCGGGAAATGCTAAGTTTGACGCCAGCCCTGCTCTGCCACAGGACCCCAGGCTCTCCGGCCTGACTCATAGGCTCTACAGCCTCAAGGCACTACTCTGAGTGCTCTAGACTTCTCCTCTAACCTGAGTACACAGGCGGAGAGTCTCACCGGGTTACCTCCGTGACACAAGCACGGATGATGTTGAATAACCCCCATTTTTCCTCCAGTGCCATCGTGACACAAGCACGATTGTTGTTGGACACTGCCTCTCTTTCCTCGTGTGTCCATGACACAAGCACGGATGATGTTGCAACACGAGTTTCACCCCTAAGAAGCAGATCTGTCAAAGGGGTTCTACGGTGTTAGGGCACTTAAGTCTATTAACTGATTAACATATAAACATTTAAACAGGAAAATCACATTTACTGATTTCATATCAGATCACAATACACTGTCATTCTAAACTGACAGAGCAATATATTTTAAATCATTGTAATTTCTGAGAAATTCTCATACCATGCATTCAGACAAATTAGAAATGCATAAATAACCCAACTTATTTCAATTTGGCACATACATAGCAAATTTACGCAATTAAACATCTTATTGCACAAATTAAAGAAATTTACTTCACATATGAGAATCATACTCAACAAATTTTCAATTCTCTAAAATTCTCGAAAAACGTGCACATTAACCCAAATCCTGGTTTGTGCATCACTTAACTCAATTAAGAGTTAATTACATATCACAACACAATTTAATAACAATACTTGAGAATTTTTGGTAATATTTCAGAGAAATGTGCCATTTCATGTAAATATCAATTTACACATATTAATGTCAAAAGTTATATGCAATTAGGGTTTTCATGCATATTTTATTTTTTTCATATCAACTTTGAAATCGTACATCTGATAATTTATCAGAAATCTTCATTGTCTGGGTTCATACCCAAATTATACCATTTTCAGACATGAATTTCTAATTTCAACATTCAAATGAGCAATTTAGGTTCCAATGAACATATAAATTCACTGATTCAATCCATATTGTTCAAATGCTAAAATTAATCATCTAACAGTGTCTAGAAGCATTTTATGAACTAAAAAGGTCGGGCGACGCCAAACGCTGCCCGACACCTGATAACGCCTGTTATCAGCGTAGTTCGCACACAAAACAGAAAATATTCAAACGCCTGAGTTCATTAATGATAAATAAATGAAATCCTACTCACCGCGATTTGGACTGTCCGGATTCGTCCGGAAATGCGTCCAAGTACCAGTTTCTGGCTATTTCTGGTTCGTCTTCTACCTTGAAATAGACCCAAGTTGAACCTGCTTCATGCGAGCAGCTCTACGCTTGCACAGGTTGAAGATGAACTCTGTTAAGGCAGAATCGAAGAATATGAACAGCGAGTTCGTGAACGGACCTCTATACCGAGTTCAAGACGGTTGATTTGAGTGCTTACTTACCCAAGTATGTTCCTGATTCAGACCTGCTGCTACCAGCGGCAGTTTTTCTTCACACACAGATTGAAGAGGATGCTTTTGGTTGGGTGCCAAACCGCATAGAGCTGCGGATCCGGATCTAGGCCTCAAGGCCGAAGCTAGTCATGCCATTATCGTGGTACTGCTCACGCCCTAGCCATCCATGGCTACTTCTTCATGCGGTAGCTGCTGTTGTTGCAAGGTGGGGCATCGCCCCTTGTCAGATGAGCTACGGTTGAAACGCTAGATGTAGCTGGAGCTGCAGATTTGTGCACGAACTTCACAAACGGAATGACCTGCACCTTCCTTGGTGCTTTGTGCGCCCAAAACGGCCCATGGCCGGCGTCGTCCGTGCAGCCGCAACTGCTGCTGTTAATGCTGTCCGCCGCCCAGGCTGGTGGAGGTGCTGCACACCTAGGGCGAGGAAGAAGAAAGGAATAGAGGAGGAAGAAGAAGGGTGGAAGGCTAGGTGCAGCTGGTCGAAGCTATGAAGCCCAAATCACCCTCGCTCATCACCCCTACAGCAGGTCTCGGTCGAGCTCTAAGTTTGGTGCGCCGCTTTTGTGGTTCCCTGTTCTGTCGGGAAGAAATAAAAGAGAAGAGGGGGCAACCGACCATCTTAAAAGAAATAACAAAAAATCAATTATTGGGAAAATTGCAACTAGGTCCAAAATTCTTGAAACAATCATAACATTTGCCTCGAATGTCTGATTCGAGTGATTTCTCTTGCAAACTTTCAAGCATGGGATTCTCTACAACCTCGAAGCACAAAATTATGATTATTAGCTTGTCACAACTAGTCAAAACACAAATTGCATCTTGGCATTTCACTTAACTCAACAATTAACACTGCTATTGTCATTAGTTTCCTCAGATGACTCAATCTCAACTATTGATTCATGAAGTAGCTTATCTTGATTAACCATGTTGTTTAACAGGGTGATTAGCACTAATCAAGGTGCTTCACGTTATTCGAGGTATATCTTGACTAACCCTAACATGGGTTGTAACAAGTAATCTCTTCGTTAGTGAAGAGAAATTTGTCTTTGTCGTAGTCTGCTAGTTCCGGAAGTGGTAACAAGATTCTGGAAGATCGGAATGTTGGGCAGAAGATGTAATGTAGTTTTGCATCCTTCTCCTTGATAATGTAGGAGTTCTTCAAGGTTTGTTTGTTTGTTAGGATGTCACCCTTGATCTGCGTGCAGCGAGGGAGTAATTTGTCCATTTTGAGGTATTTAATAATGGAGGTTATGTGTCCTCCCATACAAATTTCTTTTCCTATGGCGTAGGTGGAGAATTTTTGTATCAAATGCCATATGATGTTGACCAGCTTTTCATTGAAGATAGACCATAGGATTAAGATGTCGGCCGCAATAATGTTTCCTCCCTATGATCTGGGGAACAACGCACTGGTAATGATTTTGTGAAGCGTGTGCACAAATCCTGATTGAATATTGGAGGCTTTGCATGTCTTTGCCTCGTAACTGGGGTTCCCTGTTAGTGATTTCCAGAAGTTATGTTTATTGAACGGGTAGATCTCCGTTCCTGTAGTTGTAGCTTTTTTGAGCTGCTCAGAATTGTCAATGAAGATTTCGTTAAGAAGATTTTCTATGATGATGATGTCATTGCCAAAAAGCTTGGTGACTAGCCGACGGTCACCCCCATCCCTTGCTCTGTGCGCAATGTCCACCGTCTCTTTGGTAAGATGGGTAAAGAATTATGTGGTGGGTTCAACATATGAGATTTCAGGGATGAAACAGAGTCTGGATAAATTGGTGTTATCGAGCATTGTGAGGATTCTGTCGTAGATCCCCATCTTGAGTAGTACGCTTGAGCAAACGTACTTTGTTGGTTTTAGTATTTTGTCGATGGATGGGATGGTGTGGATGTAGAGGTTTTCTGGTGGGGACACGGTGGTGGTGAGAATTGAGAAGATGGGGGTGGTAGTAGGATGGTGGTGGCAGGTGTTGCCAGGGTTAGTCCCCTAGCAGAGGTGGGGTGGACCTATTTTCGTGCGTGTTTCTTTGAGGGTTATCTGGTTGCAGTTTCTTGGACCTTTCATTTCCCCTTGGTTTTTTAGGTGGGGATTCTTCCTCGGGGTTTGGCTTATATTCAGAGCCTTCATCACTAGAGGAGATTTCTTGCACTTCTTCTTCAGGCTCCTCAGCTATGCATTCGTTAAGGTGATCAATTTCACACAGGATATCTATGATTTTGACCTTTGGTGGGGCATGTCCAGTTGTGTTGTAGTTATCTATGATCTTTTGGAGTTTATTGCGGTCTTCCAGTAATTGCTCCTTTGTCCAGAAGGGTGCGTCTTTGGTTCCGATTGGTTGCTTTGCTGGTGCAGCCATTTCTGAAAATGAAAAAGTGATGTGTTAGCATAGAAATTGGTATGAATGAGTTTAAATATTTTCATGTTTTAGCGAAAAACAAGCGGTGTTTAAAAAGACCAAACGGTTTTAGGACCGTTTGGTTCCAAACGGTTTGAAGACCGTTTGGTCCCAAACGGTTTGAAGACCATTTGGTTCCAAACGGTTTGAAGACTGTTTCGTCCCAAATGGTTTCAGGACCATTTGGTTCCAAATGGTTTGAAGACCGTTTGGTCCCAAACAGTTTGCAGACCGTTTGGTCCCAAACGGTTTGGAGACCGTTTGGAAGGTGAAACGGCGGGGAGCGGCCGGCGATAACAAAGATGGCGGCGATAAAGACGATGGTGGTGATGGAAAAGAGGCTCGCGGTGGTGCCGTAGACGGCGGCGATGGTACAGAAGGTTGCGGAGGTGGAAAGATGATGGTGCGATAAAACGGGGAACCGCGGTAGTATTACAGTCTTCGGAGATGGCGGCTCATCTACCTTGCAACTGGTGGAGATGACGACGACAAGCGAAAAGCGGTGGTAATAAGGTGAGGTCATCGCGAAGAAACACGGGGACCAGATCGACGGTGGCGGAGGGAACCGAGCTGCGTAGGAAGCCAGAGGCGATGGAAGAGTGCTTGTGCAAGGGTTTTAGAAAGCTCGGGAGTTGAAAGAGAGAAGAAGAAGAAAGAGGGGGGCTAGGGCTATATTTATAGGATTCGGGAGGTTGAGCTTGCAAAACACTTAGGTCAAATGGATTAGCGACCGTTTGGACTCCAAACGGTTTCGAGACCGTTTGGGAGGGTTAAGGGTATTTTGATTTATATATATATATATTATATTTGTCTTGGTTATGTGAGTTTTTATATTTTCAGAAGATAAACCTATGGTAGCTTAAAAGAACAGAAGAAAAAGTGAAGATCTTAGGTTGCCTCCCAAGTAGCGCCTGGGTTTTACGTCGCTGGCTCGATGAGGTTTTGATGTGATTATGATGATGTTGTGGTGTCTCTGATCTCAATATTTTGTCTGGGCATTTTATCTGCTGGAGTGTAGTATTTTTTCAATCGATGGCCATTGAGTTTCCTTTCTCCTCCATTGTCGTCAATAATTATGATAGCTCCAGTCGGGTATATATGTTTGATAGTGAAAGGCCCGGACCACTTTGTGCGGAGTTTTCCGGGGAACAATTTGAGCTTGGAGTTGAACAGTAGTACTTTGTCACCGATGATGATGCCTTTCCTCTTTAGATGACCGTCATGCCACATTTTGTTCTGTTCTTTATAAATCTTGGCACTTTGATAAGAGATCATTCGGAGTTCTTCTAGCTCTTGTAATTGGAGTTGTCTGTTTTCTCTGGCACTTTTAAAATCAAAATTCAGTTGTTTGATAGCCCACCAAGCCTTGTGTTCCAGTTCCACTGGAAGGTGACATGACTTCCCGTATACCAAATGGAACGGGGTTGTTTCGATTGGTGTTTTATAAGCTGTTCGATAAGCCCAAAGGGCATTGGGAAGCTTGGTGGCCCAGTCAGTGCGATGTCGATTGACTCTTTTTTCTAAGATAGCCTTCAATTGTCTATTTGAAACTTCAACCTGACCACTGGTCTGTGGATGGTATGGCGTGGCAAATTTGTGGTTAATTTTGTATCTCTTTAAGAGGGCTTCAAAGCTTCGTTCCAGAAAATGGGTCCCTCCGTCGGATATGACAGTTCAAGGGACTCCGAATCTGGGAAAAATGATATCTTTAAACATCTTAATAACGAGTTTGGAATCGCTGGACACTGTGGGTATGGCTTCGACCCATTTCGAGACATAGTCTACTGCAACCAGAATGTAGGAGAAGCCGTATTAAGAAGGAAAGGGGCCGATGTAATCTATCCCCCACACGTCAAAAAGTTCGATCTCTTGCCACATGGCGAGTGGCATCTCATTCCTTTTAGATATGTTGCCAGAAAATTGACATTTGTTGCAAGATTTGACAAAATCATAGGAGTCTTTTTCTATGGTTGGCCAAAAGAAACTTGATTGCAAAACCTTCATATCAGTTTTCTTCGCACTCATGTGCCCCCCAGTGGGGCCAGAATGGCAATGTTCTAGGACGGGGGTAATTTCATCTTTAGGTAAGCAGCGACAGAAAATTCCGTCTGCACAAAGGTGAAAAAGGTAAGGTTCATCCCAATAGAATTGCTTTGCATCGTGGAGGAATTTCCTCTTGTCATGATGGGAGGTGGAAGGATGAATGATTCCTGTGGCTAGATAATTAACAATGTCGGCGTACCAGGGGAATCCATTGGTAATCTTCATTAGTTGGTCATCTGGAAGAGAGTCTCAGATAGGAACTTTATCTTCATCTTCGACTTCAATACGACTGAGATGGTCGACTATGACATTTTCCACTCCGCTTTTGTCTTTGATTTCCAAATTGAATTCCTGAAGCATCAACACCCAGCGGATAAGTCTGGGTTTTGCATCTTGCTTCTGAATTAGATATCGTATGGCGGAGTGGTCGGTGTAGACTATGACATTGGCTCCAATCAGGTAGGAGCGGAATTTCTCGAACGCATAGATGACAGCCAAGAACTCCTTCTCTGTAGTAGTGTAGTTCTTATGTGCTTCATGGAGCATTTTAGATGCGTAGTAAATTGCATAAGGTTTCTTATCGATTCTCTATCCTAATACGGCCCATATGGCATAATCGCTGGCGTCATACATGATTTCAAAAGGTTGTGACCAATCTGGGGCTCTTATTATGGGTGCAGAGATTAAAGCATTTTTCAAAGTTGAGAAGCTTTGTAGGCATTCTTGATTAAAATTGAACTCGGTGTCTTTGGTCAGAAGTTGGATCATGGGTTTTTTTATTTTTGAAAAGTCTTTGATAAATCTTCTGTAAAACCTAGCATGACCCAAGAATACTCATACTCCTTTTATATCTTTTTGTGGTGACAACTTCGAGATAACATCTATCTTTGCCTTATCCACCTCAATCTCTCTATTACTCACTCTATGTCCAAGGATGACACCTTCAATTACCATAAAATGGCATTTTTCCCAATTTAGGATGAGGTTCGTTTCCTCGCAATGTTGTAAGACTTGTCCAAGATTGAGTAGATAGTTATCGAAAGAATCTCTGTAAACTGAAAAATCATCCACGAATACCTCCATTATAAATTCTGTTAATCCTGCAAAAATGGAAGACATACACCTTTGGAATGGAGCAGGTGTGTTGCACAGCCTGAATGGCATTCTTATGAAAGCATAGGTTCCAAAGGGGCAGGTAAAGGTAGTTTTCTCTTGTTCTTCCGGGTGTATAGGGATTTGGTAGAACCCGGAATAACCATCTAGATAGCAGAAGTATTTCTGATGGGCTAAACATTCTAGGACTTCATCGAGAAAAGGCAGAGGGTAGTGATCTTTTCGCGTTGATTTGTTTAGTTTCCTGTAGTCGATGCACAACCTCCACCCTGTCACAATCCTTGTCAGTACTAACTCGTTCTTGTCATTTAGCACGACAGTGGTTCCTCCCTTTTTGGGGACCACTTGGACGAGGCTGACCCATTGGGAGTCTGAAATTGGGTAGATTATGCCGGCTTTCAGCAATTTGAGGACTTCAAGGCGAACCACTTCTTTAAGATTAGGGTTCAGCTTCCTCTGATGTTCTCTTGATGGCTTAAATTCTTCGACCATGGGCAGTCTATGCATGCATAAGGCTGGGTTTATCCCCCTCCGGTCAGTTATTTTGTACCCAATGGCCTTCTTGTGCTTCTTTAATTCGTCGAGCAGCCTTTCTTCTTGATCTTCTGTCAGAGTGGAACTGATGATAAATGGACATAATTTTTCCTTGTCCAAGAAGACGTGTTTAAGTCCCGAAGGTAGAGTCTTCATCTTGGGGGCCTTGGGTGCCTCTTTTGTTTCTAAAACAGTGACGAATTTGAGCACTTCAGAGGTGGCCATAGGTGCTTCTTCGGCCTTTTCTAGGTGTTGCAGGCATTGTTGAACCAATTCATTAGCCCATAATTCGACTTATGGATTAGTTAGAACATTCTCCAACTCATCAGGTAGCTCGGATATTTCCAGTTGGGACATTTGGTGAATTGCATCTAGAAGAAAAACCACCTCTTGAATGTTGGGTCCTTTCATGCTATTGAGGACTCAGAATTGAATTGCTTCTTTTCCCAGTCTCAAAATGATCGTACCCGCTTCAACGTCTATGAGTGCCCTGGCGGTGGAAAGGAAGGGTCTGCCAAATATTATGGGGTATCTTAAATCCTCTTTGATATCCATGATGACAAAATCACATGGGACATAAGCATCTTTGCCTATCCTGATTGGGATGTCTTCGATAATTCCTAAGGGTGCAGTGATAGTAGAGTCAGCTAGCTGAATAGTCATTGTTGTGGGTAATAAGTCTGTAAAACCCAATCTTTTGCACATAGAATAAGGCATGATCGATATGCTAGCTCCTAAGTCAGCTAATCCCTTCTTGCTTGAAGCATTTCCAATACAACACTGGATACCGAAGGAACCAGGGTCCTTCTTTTTCTTTGGCATCTTGTTAAGGATGATATCAGAAGTAGTATGAGCTAGTTTAACGGTCTCTTGCTCTTCTGTAATGTACTTCCTTGATAGCAAAGTTTTTAGGTATTTAGCCCAAGTTGGTACTTTGGATAGGGCATCGAGGAGAGGGATGTCGATATAGAGTTTCATCATCGCCTCCTTAAATTTTTGGAATCTGGTATCCATCTTAGTCTCTTTCAATCTACCTGGACATGGTATCCTAGGTTTATATTGCAGGACCTCTGTCTTCTTGGAGGCTTGTTCCTTTTCTTTTCCTTTTTCAGTCTCTACAGAATTCTCAGTTGCTAGACTTGGGCTTGCATTTGGAACAAAGATAGATGTATCATCATTATCAGGAGTGATCCTTGTAGCTTCACGAAAGACATGGCCTGACCTTGTAGTGACAGCATTCATTTTCTCCGGTCTATTCTGGTCATGTCTTGGGTTCGACTGTGGTTGGCCAACAAAAGTGCCTGCTGGAGGTTTCAACTGGGCAGCAATTTGTACTAATTGAGCCTCTACAGCCTTCTGATGGGCTTGCTGATTAGCAAGCATAGTTTGTTGTGATTGTAGCATTTTCCTGATCATAGTTATCTCATCAGTGGGATGAGAAGGGATATTTTTCTGTTGAAATTGTTGTTGTCCTTGAAGTGGCTGTTGTGGTGGTGGTGCTAACTGAGGCTGTTGCGATTGCTGCAACTTAGGGGGTAGTTGTGGGTGCAGAGGAGGATGGGTGTATTGGTAGTAAGCGGAGGGATTCCTTTGGTAGTTGGACCTTGGTAGGTTATTTCTAAGGTTCCCTTGATTCCGGTTAAAGTTGCTTTGAAATCCTGGTGGCAGTCTGTTAGAAGATCCCCCTTACGTTTGGTGTTGTGGATTGGCAGTCCCCGTAGGATTTCCATATTGGAACCCGGGATGGTTTCTTGGTTGGATTGGGTTATAGTAATCTTGTCCCGGTATGGAATGAATGGAGTTTACTTGCTCGGGTATCTATTCTTCAGGTTGTTCGATAATTGGTTCATATTGCTATTGCGGCAGTTGCATATCCATCATCACATTGTAAAGCAACCCACATGATAGCGTGGGGTGATCAAATGCGTGGCAAGCTTCACAGGTCCCCGTAGCAGCTTTAACTTGTTGAATCTGGGGGGTTTTCTTCTTATCATATTCCCCAAATTAAGCTTCGAGTGCCTGCTTCTTGTGAGCGATAGTCTTTAAAGCTTCAGCAATAGCTTTCATTTCCATTGATTCTTCAGCTTTATAAACCTTGAGGACTCCTTTACCAGATGATCGTCCCCAATTGGATTGGTTTTCAGCTCTAAGAGTGACAATCTTCCAAGCATCTTCATAATTTTTCCTCATAAAATTTCCTCCAGATGAGGAATCCAGAAATTGTTTGATGTCATCACACACTCCCCTATAGAATGTTTCTATCAATTGATTCTGGGAGATACCGTGATGGGGGCACTTTCTTAAAAGCTTCTTAAATCTTTCCCATGCTTCTGTGAGCGTTTCTCCAGGAAGTTGGGCGAAGTGGTTAATTTGTCCCCTAATTTCGTAGGTCAACGAAGGAGGGAAGAACTTTTCCAGGAACTTCTCTTCTAAGGGATCCCAGGTGGTGATGATTGGATCCCTATATAGAGAGTTGTACCAACTCAAGGCCCTTCTAGATAAGGTGAAGTGAAAAAGATGTAGCATTATTGTGTCGAAGGCAACTCCGGCTTGCGGGACCAGTCGACAAAGTGCTTTGAATCTTTTCAAGTGGTCCATTTAGTCGTCTCCAGTACTACCGGAGAATGAAATACCCTGCATGATTTGAATCCATTGCGTTCGGATCTCAAAATGAGGTATGTTGATGATGGGTGGCTGGACTAGGTGGTTATCCTCCTAGTTCTTTGGGACGACATAGTCTCGCAGTTGCTTGTTCCTCAACTCTAACTGGGCAGCCTCGTTCTCAGCTCGGATGCGAGCTTGTTCTTCAGATTGGATCTCTGCTTGAATCTGAGCACGAGTGTCGGTGATGAGTTGTGCTCTCTGGGCGGCTATTACATCATTAACCCTTTCCATAACTAAGGCATCATGTCGTTGGTCTTCAGCCATTTGCCTGGCTCTTTGGCGGTTGAGTCTAATGCGGAGGTGGAAGCTTCTCTCTACCTCAGAGTCATACTCTAGATCAGGGGACAATCTGAGGTCATGCGAGGGTTGCATACACGTCTTCTACCTGAGTAGAGGAAGAAACACACTTGTTAGATAACGCGGAAGGTGTGATGAAATCAAGAAGATATGGAGTAATGTTTAAATAAAAGTGAAAAACCCTAACCAATTTAACAAGATGGTAAATGAAATTAAAATGTTTCGTTGTCCCCGGCAACGACACCAATTTTTGATGGAGCTTCCACTCATATGGAATTGCGTGCACCACTAAAAATCCCAAAGATAGTAAGTCTTTAGGTTTAGCCTTGTTTATACTAGGTTAAAACTCCACCCACTTATGCTGAGATACGTGGAAGTCTTATCACAATATAGTTAAGGGTCAAATCCACGAGACAACGGTCTTGTTGGAAACAACAAGATGGAAAACGTAAGAATTTCACTTAACTCCTTAAAAGTTGATATTTAGTCCAAAGATTTGATTTGGTTGTTTTAAACTAAGTGCAAGTAAAGTAAAAGAAAGAAAGTAAACTTACGTTGTTAACAATGATAAGGAATCACTAGGGTGTGATCAGTTTTCACCACCACTACGCATGGATCAAGACATGCAACATAAAAAACATAACCTGCAATAAGAGTTAGATCAGTTAGTATCTTTGTAGACTTAGCTTCTTTTCGGAGAACTAACTACGAGGAGCATGGGAATGTTGTAACGCCAGCCATCCTTGTAGGAATGGTCACTTACTTTACAACATTCCCTCCGCAAAATGTGTTCCTCGACTTATCAAGGTTGTACTTTCATACGTCAACTGAATCCATTTCATAGTATGAAAGTGCAACGATGTAAGTGAGTTTACTTCACTTCTTGGAAAGCACTGCTAGATACCGAAATAGGTGCATGGTGGATACATGCACCAAAAACCAACATACAATCGAGTTTCAAATCTAATAGTACAAACATAGACAATTCATACTAAAAGATAAAAGATAACACAAGTTGGTGATCAAGCAACAAGCATTCATTAAACGATTGATGTCAAACTAAAAAGAAAGTATATCTCTATTTCAAACTATGTATTACATTGCATGATATGAAACATGGGTAGCGGGGCTACTCCCCGCACCCTAGTGAAATGAGACTACTCGCTCATAGCAAGGACAAAGAAGGAGGCGAGAAGAGAGAGAGAGAACGTCATCCCCATGAAGGAGAGAGGAAAGTCAACCCCTTATAATGAGAGAGAAGGACGATCTTTACACTTCACAGGTTGCTTGATGATGAGGATTCCCCTTCCCACCTTCTTTGGCAATGAGAGAGAAAGTAGCTTGGGAATGGAGCGTGGATCTCAGACCGGCAACCTTTGGGCTGAGGATGGAGGATGGAATAGCTCTGAGCCTCTGGGCGTCTGAAACTTGATGTCTTTGGGAGGACCCCTTGGGTCTTATTTATAGGCCTTAAGTGAATTCCAAACGATTTGGTAAATTTTTGGTCCAAATGGTCTTCAAACCGTTTGGACCCTGAGACCGTTTGGACCCCGAGACCATTTGGACTCCATGCGGTCTTGAGATCGTATGACTCCATGCGGTCTTGAGACCATTTGGCTTCATGCTGTCTTAAGATCGTATGACTCCATGCGGTCTTGAGATCGTATGAATCCATGCGGTCTTGAGATCATATGACTCCATGAGGTCTTGAGACCGGTTGGCTTCATGCAGTCTTGAGACAGGTTGGCTTCATGCGGTCTTGAGACCTGTTGACTCCATGCGGTCTTGAGATCGTATGACTCCATACGGTCTTAGGACCGTTTGAGTCTTTTGTGATTTTTTTTGTGTCTTTTTCTGTAAGTAAAAGGGAGAAAAGTTAATCTAGCAGTATGTTTGCAATAAAAGAGAATAGTTAGAGATTTTGTCTACTTTATCTGAGAAAGTGTGAAAAACTGAAGAATATTACTAAGATAACATCATAAAATTGGAGGTTATCACCCCCCCTAACTTAGAGTCTAGCTTGTCCTCAAGTTAGATAGAGCTGAGGAATGTAATGGCGAGGCGATTTTATTCAGTTAAGATTTCCATACTCTTGCTTCAATTCTAAACCTGAGATCTCTTAAGGTTGTATCAGAGCTTTTTTCCTTAACTCTTTTAGGTATTGATAGTTGCTTAGATCTCAGGTTTCTTCCATATCTTAGCCCGCATTGGGACCACTTTTTCTTTATTCAGTGCATGTCGTTGACTCTAATCAGTTTTATACTCCTCTGAAAATCCTACCAGAAACTAGAGTGGGTATACGGTTCGGCTAAAGGCTTAGTGTGTAACTCCCCCTTCAAGTGGGGGAGCGGTTGTCTATGCTTTTAGGATCTCACTACCGGGCACGATACATCTTCCTTCTTGAGGGCAACTGAATGTATCAGTCGGGCGAGTCCTTTATCAGCCTTTCATATTTTTAGATACCTTAGGGTTTCACTTCCGGGCACGACACATCTGCCTTTGTGAGGGCAGCTGGATGTACCGGCCGGGAGAGACCTTTGTTGGTTCTTCATATAGATACTTATTTATGGCACAACTCTCATGGTTTTATTCAACACTCTGGCTTTTATTCGTAAACTCACAGGCTTGGGATTTGGATATTTAGGGATTTTGATTTGGGCGGCCAAGCCTCTTTTATTTGGAGAGAAGAAAATTGTTCTTAGAGTTGTTCGACATGCACTTATTTGGTTTCTACTAGTGGTCCACTTGCAAGGCTTCATGATTTGGATGTCACCTGATGTCCCTCTCATCCTTGAGATTGTTTTGGCTTATTGCAGCCCTGATGTTGTCCTGTAGAGAGTCGGATATAGAATTTAAACAGAAGCATGAAAATTGAGTGAAGATGATTTATTAACTCTCCATTGCATGTCTATGTCCTATTATTGTTATTGCTCTTGAGGGCTACTGGATTCTAAAGTTAGCTAGGGATGACTTTGTTCCAAGTAGGTTTTATTATCAGGAAAGAAATTAAAGCAAAAACTAAGTATGTGCAAAGAAAACTAAAATTTTTTATACGGAATTGAAAAAGAAAATAGAAAGGGAAGGATTTAGAATTGATACTTCGCCCTTGTCCAGTGTACTCCCCCCTTAACTTATCACTCACTCTGTCCTCAGAGTGTCAAAGGGAGTAGGCTGAGAGGTACAAGGACAAGGGCATCAGGCGTCTGTTAGTCCTTTATTTGCGCCATGTGTGCGAAGGAGATTAGCAGCAAACTTTCCACGTAATGCGCGGTAATCTACATTTGTCATATCCTCTACTGGTTTTTGAAGGGTCATGATTGTGTACATCCAGTAGAGGACTTGGAAGCCGTAGTCATTTGATTCCTGAATTTGATGGGGGCATTTGTGGTTAAAGGATGGGCGATGAAAGTGTTCTTTGTCGTATGCCCTTGTGTGCTGACTTAGAACATCGATTAATCTGTCCGCACACTCCTTCGCCACTTCCTCAATGGGTGTCTTTGGTGTCACTACATATTTCTTCTGTCGTGGATTGAACTGGCTGTCAGAACTATTATAGATAGTAGTTGTTCCTTCAGGTAGGTTTGTTGCCAGAAGTAGCCAATGCTCATGGTGAAGGAATGGTAGCATGACAAACTTCGGTGTTTTGTGTTGGAGGAAGGAGATTAGCATTTCAGTTGTTCCGAAGTTCTTTAGCTTTAAGAGGTCGTCCTTCATGTATGCGGATGCCATATAGGTTGTAGGGTGATTCCATCCTATAAGAAATTGATAGGCAGCCATCAAGCTCACGAAAAGAGACCCTTTGAACTGTAAAGTTTCTCGTAAAGCGTCTGCCATTACTAAAATGTCACTGGACATGAAAACGAGATCATCTTTCTCGGCATAGAGCCGTGACATGATGAGACGTAGTTCATTGTCGGAGAGATTTTACAAGCACTGAGGTCGAAATCCGAGAAGGTTGGTTCTATGGCAGATAGGGGCACCATTTGTGATGGTGATATCCTAATGGTTTCCCCTGACAAAAGATTTGTTTCCCCTTTATCCTGCGCCATATCAAATTGGGAAGGGTCCCATTTTCTTTTCTCGGGAACTATGGATGGTTGTTTGTTTTTTTCCAATTCTTTTAAGGTTTGTCTGAAATGGCGTCATTGAGGACGTTGGATTGCTAAAAAGAGGTAGTGGGGGACATCATATGGTGCCATTCTCGGGTCCTTGAAGAACCTTCTATCACAAATAAGCTCCATGGCATAATGCCCTCACAGGGAGTGATAATCTTCGGCGATCAGCTCTGTAAAGGGGATTTCTTGGTTTAGCACTTGAATGTGACATATAGTGCAAAAAGCGCAATCCCCTGATCCCTCAGTTGTTTGGACTTGCGGGTTTATTATTTGGAACCATGGTTGGCTCCAGTCCTGACGTAGGGACGGGCGTGCAACACAAATTAACTTAAGAAGCCGAAAAGGTATACATCGTGCCTCTCCTGCTTCTTCTCCAACAACGTTTATTATTTCGGCTGTAGCTCAGTGGCACAAAAATTGTACACCTTGGCGTCCCGAGCCTCGGTGTCCACAATCATAAATAACTAGTGATCGGAAACTTGAAATGGCACGGTAAGATAACGTGCCTTCCGTGCTAAACCAGCGCGCAGCCGCTCTATTGACTTTGCTCGTATGTTCTTGTATAAACAAGCCTATAGATAGAGCAGGTGAGGCATGAAAGACTGGTTGCTGCCTCTTAGAGCTTCTATAAACTTCTATGAAGTTGGCAAGTAGGACGCGGAAGATTGTCATTGACATCGTTGACCGTGGTCGTAGGATGTTGCGGAAATCTTTGTGTGTCAACTTGCGTTTAGTCTTTGTGTTGTGGTAGATGATGTCTCCCCCCTCTTTGGAATCATCAACAATAGTGTTCAGGATAAAGATGTCCTAAGAATATAGTGTTGAGATGGCCGCCATATCTAAATCGTGCATTTTATGCGGTAGAGGTGGTGGCTGGGGGAAGCTCCTACGGAGGGGGTGAAGAAGTTTGTTCCAAGTCATCTATATAGCCTTGCAGATCTTCATATGAATCGGAAGCAGAATCGAGTTCTTTGTCTGTATCTAAACGGACTCGTTCTGATTCTTCCTGTTCTGGCGGAAAGGGTACTGATTGGTCAAGTGCGGAAAAAGGGTGAGTGGCTGTTGCTGGTGGGTTTGTGCTGGTTCCTAAAATACATTGATGGAACTCAGCAAAGGCCGCATCTTTCGCAGACTCCCCTATAGATCCCAAGGCAGAGTAATCGAGGAATTGGTCCCCGTATGATATGTTTACATTTTCGTTGTGGGTGGGGGACTTGGGATGATGTCCACCTTCCTGGTGGTCTTTGACATATATTTTCTGAGAAGGTGCTTCTTTTTGGCTTGGGCCCTCCCCAGCATTGTATGGGGCATCGAATTTGTCATCTGAGGAGGTTGTATCATTGTTAGAATCTGCGGAGGAGTCGGAGTCATCTTTGTCTTCATCATCGCTGTCTTTGTAAGTTGTTGCTTTGTCTATGAGCTTCTTATGTGCTATCTTTTTGCACTGCCGATGGATGGTTTGTAATTCTTCAAATGCCACTTGCACATGCTCGTGTGTTTCGAGCAGTGCATCATGTGTTTCCTTGAGATCTTTGTATCGGTCTTCAGCAGAGAGGATTGATGCTGTTAGATTTGTTACTGTAGCTCGTAATTGTTGGATTTCATTGTTCGTCGACTCCTCTTGGTTATTGCAGAATTGTGTGAGAGTGTTGCTGATGTTATCCAGGCATGTGCTAAGATCTGTTTGTTGTTGTTTGATCTCGTGGAGAGTCTCAGGAAGAGGCTGAGTCTGTGTAGAGATCTCATCGACTCGCTTGGCCATTGCTTCTTGCTGACCTTTTACTCCAAGGGTCATCTCAGGCAATTTGTTGTAGTGGTTGTCGATGTGATCAACTTGCCTGGGAACTATATCTTGTCGTTGCTGAAATCCTTGGAGTATGGTTGGCAAGGCACGATTTTTCTCATCGATCTTGGCTACCTGTTTAGATGGTCCCTGCACACAAGAAAAAATGGAATTCAAAATGTTAGAGGGGTCGGTGAGGAGGTTTCGGATGGTGTCAAATTGATGTCCGAATTCCTCATCGACATTTGTTAAGGGGACCCCAGGTATGGAAGGGTGGGATGGTTGGGATCTGGATGGGAAGGATGTAGTGTCTTGCGAAAGAGATATTGTTGATGGTGCGGAGAACTGTGTGGTGACGATAGATGGTGTCAGCAGCAGTGTTGGGGTGGTGGTGGATGGGAAAGGTGGTGATGTTGCTGGTGAAAATGGTGGGATTGATAGTGGAGGGGGAAAAACTGTGGGGATGGAGGCGAAGGTGGTGAAGTCAGGCGTAGGGGTGGAAAAAGATGGAAGAGTGGTGGATTGTGGAAAGGTGGAGGGTGGTGAAGTGGTGGTGGTAAGTTCAGCGGTTAGACTCATAATGAAGGATTCTAGAGATGAGGTGGTGAATTGTTCATCGGGGAGGGGGGTGTCTGTTTCTGGATGTGGTTTAGATGTTGGTGTTCCCGACATCTGTTGTTTCTGTGAAAGTCTTATGGAGGGTCATTTCATAGGAATTTTTGTCAACCTAGCTGTCGAGGCGGTGATGCTGAGTTTTGTCTATCCTGCTTGGGTTGGATTAGTTTGTGCTTTGATCGGAGCTAAGAGTTTGGTAATCTCTTCATTAGTGAAGAGAAATTTGTCTTTTTCGTAGTCTTCTAGTTCCGGAAGTGGTAACATGATTTTGGAAGATCGGACTGTTGGGCAGAAGATGTAATGTAGAGTTGCATCCTTCTCCTTGATAATGTAGGAGTTCTTCAAGGTTTGTTCGTTTGTTAGGATGTCGCCCTTGATCTGTGTGCAGCGAGGGAGTAATCTATCCATTTTGAGGTATTTAATAATGGATGTTATGTGTCCTCCCATACATATTTCTTTTCCTATGGCGTAGGTGGAGAATTTTTGTATCAAATGCCATCTGATGTTGACCAGCTTTTCATGCAAGATAGACCATAGGATTAAGAGGTTGGCCGTAATAACATTTCCTCCCTCTGATCTGGGGAACAGCGCACTAGTAATGATTTTGTGAAGCATGCGCACGAACCCTGATTGAATATTTGAGGTTTTGCATGTCTTTGCCTCGTAACTGGGGATCCCTGTTAGTGTTTTCCAGAAGTTATGTTTATTGAACGGGTAGATCTCCGTTCCTACAACAACATCTTTTTTGAGCTACTCAGGATTGTCAATGAAGATTTCGTTTAGAAGATTTTCTATGATGACGATGTCATTGCCAAAAAGCTTGGTGACCAGCCGGCGGTCACCCCCATCCCTTGCTCTGTGCGCAATGTACACTGTCTCTTTGGTAAGATGGGTAAAGAATTCTGTGGTGGGTTCGACATATGAGATTTCAGGGATGAAACAGAGTCTGGATAAATTGGCGTTGTCGAGCATTGTGAGGATTCTGTCATAGATCCCCATCTTGAGTAGTACGCTTGAGCAAACGTACTTTGTTGGTTTTAGTATTTTGTCGATGGATGGGATGGTGTGGATGTAGAGGTTTTCTGGTGGGGGCGCGG
This sequence comes from Alisma plantago-aquatica, assembly GCA_963693085.1. Lineage (NCBI taxonomy): Eukaryota > Viridiplantae > Streptophyta > Magnoliopsida > Alismatales > Alismataceae > Alisma > Alisma plantago-aquatica. The sequence goes on from OY856410.1 coordinate 822,812,755, forward strand.
TGGTGGTGAGAATTGAGAAGATGGGGGTGGTAGTAGGAGTGGTGGTGGTAGGTGCTGCTAGGGTTAGTCCCCTAGAAGAGGCGGGGTGGACCTATTTTCGTGCACGTTTCTTTGAGGGTTGTCCATTTGTAGTTTCTTAGACCTTTCATTTCCCCTTGGTTTTTTTAGGTGGGGATTCTTCCTCGGGGTTTAGCTCGTATTCAGAGCCTTCATCACTAGAGGAAATTTCTTGCACTTCTTCTTCAGGCTCCTCAGCTAGGCATTTGTTGAGGCGATCAATTTCACACAGGATATCTATGATTTTAACCTTCGGTGGGGCCTGTCCAGTTGTGTTGTAGTTATCTATGATCTTTTGGAGTTTATCGCGATCTTCCAGTAATTGCTCCTTTGTCCAGAAGGGTGCGTCTTCGGTTCCGGTTGGTTGCTTTGCTGGTGTAGCCATTTCTGAAAATCAAAAAGTGATGTGTTAGCATAGAAATTTGTATGAATGAGTTTATATATTTTCATGTTTTAGCAAAAAACAAGCGGTGTTTAAAAAGACCAAATAGTTTCAGGACCGTTTGGTTCCAAACGGTTTGAAGACCATTTGGTCCCATACGGTTTGAAGACTGTTTGGTTCCAAATGGTTTGAGGACCGTTTGGTCCCAAACGGTTTGAGGACCGTTTGGTCCCAAACGGTTTCAGGACCGTTTGGTTCCAAACGGTTTGAAGACCGTTTGGTCCCAAACGGTTTGAAGATTGTTTTGTCCCAAACGGTTTGAGGACCGTTTGGTCCCAAACGGTTTCAGGACTGTTTGGTTCCAAACAGTTTGAAGACCGTTTGGTCCCAAATGGTTTCGAAACTGTTTGGAAGGTGAAACGGGGGGGAGCGGCCGGCGATAACAAAGACGGCGGCAATAAAGATGATGGTGGCGATGGAAAAGAGGCTCGCGGCAGTGCCGTAGATGGTGGCGATGGTATAAACGGTTGCGGAGGCAGAAAGATGATGGTGCGATAAAATGGGGAATCACGGCAGTATTGCAGTCGTCGGAGATGGCGGCTCATCTACCTTGCAACTGGTGGAGACGACAATGACAAGTGAAAAGTGGTGGTACTGAGGTGAGGTCACTGCAAAGAAACACGGGGACTGGATCGACGGTGGCGGAGGGAACTGAGCTGCGTAGGAAGACAGAGGAGATGGAAGAGTGCTTGCACAAGGGTTTCCTTTTCCCCATAGTATTTGATTTACTTTTCCCCAAAAATGATGCCAAAAATTGAACAACTAAGATTCATGTGTACAAACTCCAAAATACAAGGGTAATGAAGATAGATAATCTTTCGTTAAATTTATAACTCGATACCTTAGACACCTGCAATGATAATATATGCTCTTGAAACCTGACTCGTGAGTGATATTGAGCACATGGACAACAGTGACCATCTATTTAGGACTTAATAATAGCTTAGATAAGTCGAGTCAAAGGTAGATTTAGTATTCCTGATGAAATAAGTTAACCAACAAGAAAAGGGAGAAAAAAGAACATGAGTTCTAAGTTCACAAGACAAAATAATAAGTAGATCTATATGGTGGATTTTGATAATATTGAATAGAGCTTGGATCGGTTTCAACAAAACAAGCACACTCACCAACATGGAAACAAACATTCCCATTGTATACCCTTAGCATAGTTTACAAGCATTCATCACAAGTGTGTATTATCTCCTCTTTTGTGCTTGGGTTAGATTAAGATTACAATCATGTATCTCTATCAAGATGACAAACAAACAATCAATCATACAAACATATGATCAATAGCTATATTGATCCAAGACTTTCATGCATTCACAACACTCCTTAATTATAGATATGATCTAACACTACTTTTTTGTGGCATCACAAAGTATAAATCACACGTTATCTACTCATTCAAGTGACATAACATGAAGAAAATCAAGGAGATTATCATTTCTAAATGTATATGCATTATATGGAATATGAATATTTACATGTTTGTAGGGCCTTAATGGCTACTCAACAACCCAATTTGATGACTCTGGACACTCATATTTACAATTGAAAAAACTTATTTATAGGAAACAAAGGCCATAAATAAAAGAAACAAAAGGGGTAGATATATATAGAGTGAGGAACAAAGAAGCAATAAAATAGAACAATAGACACAGTCGTACTAAATCTCAATGTGGATCTACTCTTCAATTTGGATGGAGGTGTAGATAGGGAGGAAGATCTCTCAAATCCTCCTTCTCTCAAAGGAGCATAGACACCTTAGGGAGTGCACACCGATGGACTTGTACTCTCATTCTTATCAATTGATGAAGATTGATGGACAAAGTTGGAATTTGGAAGCACGTATGTAGAAGATGATATCCCTTCCTTGAAGGATCGGGGTCCCAATAATGGTGGGTTCCAGAAGAACTTGAGCATCCAGATCCTTTTATTGTGTTTTATGTATTCAGACACATGCCATTAGGCATGCTCCCAACTAATTCAATCATGGAGGGCTCAACAAGACTTCCATTGGTAAATGGTCAGTCGATGTATCTCGATTGATAGACAATGGTAGGACCACCAACAGTGGATGATCATAGGAGAGCCATTTGTTGATGAAGTTTGGGATGCTCATAGATCTTCTATTAGTTGGAAATGAGTGTAGTATCATTTGAGGTCTATGCAATGGGATACATCAGTTGAAAATGTCTAGGACCCTATCATTTGTCATCTGTCTGGACTTCCATCGGTGGACTTTAGTATTCTTCCTATCAATTGATGTCACAATGTCCCAATCATTCTATGCATACTAATGGAAACGTAGGGTCTTCAACATTATCGATTGCTGGAGAATGTAAGCAACAGTTGATGGCTACCAATGAGGATCTAGGTCTTCAAGTTGTTGACCTTCCTAAACATGGGTTGATGTGTAAGGTTGTTTCTATTAGTTGTTGGTGATAACGATTGGCTTAAGTATTTTCCAAGCATTGATGAATATGATGGTCTTCCTAGAATGATGGGTCAACATCCTTCAATCAGTTAAGCTATAATCAGTTGTTGGATACACATAAGTGATGAAGTAGCTAAGTGCTTCAATACTTTTTGTTTACCTACAAAAAGATGCAGATTTATTGCTAATAAGGGGTCATATATTAAGGCAAGTAAATATAATATTTACTGTATCAAATCCTAGAAAAAAATGGAAATGTATGTAACATCCTGACCTAGATTATGCCATAACCTTAGAAGGTTTTCTTAAGTAAGTTATTTATAAACTTGTTTTAATCTTTTGAAAAGTAATTAAGACTCAAGGAGAGTTTAATTTTCAAGTTTAAGTTTATTTGCAAACTTTTTGTGCATTATATGATAGTTTCAGTGTAAATTGCAATTTACCCAAGATGAGGGGTTATATTGCAATATGTCACATTTTGAATGTTCCTCAAGTGCTTTAGAATCATAAAATAGATAATGATGCTAAGGGTTGGTTTCTGGAAAGCCTAAGTTCCAAGTTGGAGCATGTTTGAATAATGCTTTTACCTTGTGTGCCAATTTTGGTGCAAATTGCAATTTACCGAAAATGTAGGGTTGACATGTAGATTACCACCTATAGAGTGTCCCTCATCTATCTTAGCATCATCTAGAGGATAGATAAAGAAAGAGGCACCATGTTTGAATCATATTTGAGTGATGGTATTCTTGGTGATGAAAAGACCAAGAAGAGTTGTATAGTTGAAACCCTAAAATGAGTTGTATTGAGTTGTAGAGCTTATATGGGAGTGCCTATTAGCCAAGAAGCCATAGAGGAGGTGACATATCATTTTTTAAACTCTTGGAAAAGGCCATGACTAGTTAATCACCTCAATAAGGTGAGGATATCGGTTTACAACTTTCCTTGGAAAAGTTGTATCAGTTTGTAAATAAAGTGATGTTGGGTTGAAATATCTTGTTCAAAAAGATACCTAATGGCTGAAATCTTATCCCTATATTATCCCCAAGAGTTTTGCATGTCAATATAAATATTTTTGTGTGTATGGACACGTTTCAACCCATGCATGGACATGTGTCACCTAGTAGTATAAGGTGATGACACCTCTTATACACTCTCTCTCATGAGCCTCAATTATATATACCACTCCTTTCACCTACTAGTGAAAATTTTCGAATCCTACAACTATCTTTCTCTTAGATATCATGCATAGTAGTGGAGGAGAAAGGAGGAGCTCGAGCCTTAAGCTTAAGGTGAAGCCATGGTCATCTTCAACCTTGGTTGAAGCATGAATCTCGGGTTGTGATTCTTCCTTTCTTTTCTTCTTCAACAAGTTCTTATCTATGGTGATTCTTTGCATATAGATGGTTTGTTAACAAGACTTGGATCTTTTATAAGTTCATCTTCAACCTTGGGAATGTGAAGCTTTGGATCTTGGAGCATTGAAGTTGTTCTTGAGGCGGGTTATATAACTTGAACCCAATCATGTTATTATTCACCTTCAATCTTACTATACTTGTTGATCTACTTTCAATTTCGATTTTTCTTGAGTGATTGATGATTCTATGAGTTCTAATAGTTGCATAGGATTGTTGCCCATGAACTAGAATAGTAAGGGACAAAAGTCTAGAGCTTGATGATGATGACATCATCATGGAACAAACTGATATTAGGTTGAAGCACCTCTAACCTGATATGGTTTTGAAACCCAATATGGTGATATGAAATTTGTTATACCTTGGAACCCCACACCCCTATCATTTTGTACATTTGGGTTGGTTGAAAAAGGACTAACCAGTTGTCTTGGCTTCACTCAACACATGGTAGGTTGATACTTTGAATGTTTGAAAAGGTATGAGCATAAGGGTCTAACCTGATATGCAAAACCCTACACTTGAGTAACCCAATATTAGTGACACACATACACAAAAACCTCTTGGACGATATGGAGGTAAGAACAGACCTCTTGGATGATACGAAGGTAATCACACACCTCTTGGATGATATGGTGGTAAGAACACACCTCTTGGACAATATGGTGATAAGCACACACCTCTTGGACGATATGGTGGTAAGCACACACCTCTTGGACGATATGGTGGTAAGAACACGCCTCTTGGATGATATGGTAGTAAGAATACACCTCTAGCACGATATGGTGGAAGCACCTCAAAACCAATATGGAGGTAAGCACCTCTTGCATTTTGACATGTGATGTCACTACTAGTGGCCTCGTACTGACCAAGACCGGTGAAGTCTTTGAAGCCGGCTCTTCCTTTGACCTTGTATGGTACTGATGTATTACATAGCCATGGTTGGTTGGATCATGAGCGGTATACCTAATCTCCTCAGGGCATAAGTGTGACTGTAAATATGTAATCAACCATGTATCATATTTGATTAAGGATTGAATACGGAAACATTGGTTGATGTTACACTACTTTTATACATCTTTAATGGATAAATGTTATATGTGTTCTTCATATTCCTTATAAAGTGAATAGATGATTTATTTCTCTATCATATATAGCTGCATTGCTTTAAATGATGATATTGCTCTATTCTGCTTATAAACAATGATTAATCTTGATTATTAATATAAAGGTCCTCAGCTCATTTTGATATTGTTTACTTGTGATAATAAAGTTGTTGGCGGAGAGTTATATCTCTTGTTGGGACTTTTATCTCACCCCGTTGGTCCCAACATTTTTAGGTGGATGCAGATGAGGAGGCAGAGACCATACTGTATAGGGAGGACAACAACAACAGGGACAACACTAATAGCTCAGGTTGAGTGTGTTGTCTGTCATGTCTAATAGATAGAAGTCCTATGTGTCATCTATGTACTCTCAGGTCCTTGGGAGTTAGTACGTAATGGTTTTATAAATGATTTGAGATTTTGGCATGTATGCCTCAAGGTTTTATGTTGCTTATAGATATGTTTAGGCAAAGCAACTGGTATATGATATCCTCGAGATGAGATGGTACATTGTATGTACAATGTGGAGCGTGATGTATATATTGCTTTGGTTTTTCCCTTAAGAGTTTCCTGGCAATGGATCTCTTGGCAAAATGGATTTAATTTTTAGTGATCTTCGGTAATCCACTAATAATGGTTATTCTGCATAATTACTATGTGATTTGGTTGTCAGTTTGATAGCGGTCGTCACAAGTTTTGGTATCAGATCCTAAGGTTCACTGATTCTATAGATACATATGATTAAGGTTGTTGAGTCTATTCTAGTGCCCTCCAATTTATCTTATAGTGACTTCTCCTCATATAAGAGAAGAAGTAAAGCTGAAAGATGGTTGGAGAACATGAAGAATATGCTGCTAAAAGTAGTATTATTGCACTAGGACGAGCTGCATGGGATCAGGAAAGACAGGAATCAGTGCTTGAGAATCCCCATCTTTATGAAGCCATGATAGAAAACCTAGCCTTTCATGCTCTTTTTCGGGTAGTTCATGACCACAATAACACATATGGAAGATCAGATGCCATCACCAATGCCTAGGGCATCAGTTCCCAATGAGGGACATGGGTCTGGTAAGACCTTTGAGCGGTTACGCCAGGTAGGTGCCACCAAATATGCCGGTACAACTGACCCAGTAGAGCATAATTATGGCTCACTGAGCGGGAAAAATGTCACGGAACCATTCTTACCCCAATTCCAGTCCCACTACCTAGACAGTGATAAAGGGATTGAAGTGCCTATCCCTGAGTGGTCTGAAAGGATCTAATACACTGGCATATACAATAAGAAATAATAACTCAAAAAATGGATATATAAATGAAAAAACTGACCCAATATGAAGATTTTTCCTATACATCCTTGTCATCAGAGTGTATGAGTGTGGAAGTGATCAATGTTCCATTTGTATTGCCTAAAATCAAGAAAAATGAGACAAAATCATGCAATTGCACGATACGCTATCAAAATCAAGAAAAATAGTTTATCATAAAATTAGTGTACTTGACATGACTTATATTTCAAAGGTATAGCAAACAATTTCCAAAAAAACAAAAACTTATTTGACAAGTTTATCAAATGTTTCAATTTTTATTACAAGTTCCCATTATACTATAATTTGTGAAGCATGCTTATATATTTTTGTGTGACTTTATTTCCCCAACGTGATGGGGAAAGTCACTGGGCTCCTTCTCTCCATATGAGGTAGGAGGTCAATGTACAAGTCCCACCTCTCAATGAGGGGGTCTCTTGTGCCCAACATCAACATTATCAACATCATCATCATTATCAATATACGGGCAGTCATAATGGGCATGCAATTTATGTTTTCATGTTTTTCAAAATATAGTATAGGAAAAATGGAAGACTAATCATAGGGAACAATAGATCATCCAAGAAAGTATCCAAGTATAGAGTCAACAGATACATAAAAGGATCTTCAATACAATCAAGGAGGAGTTATATAATAGCATACCTTTCACCAAATATTTTGAGTATAGATCAACAAGAATAGAAGATCAGGGTCTCATGTAGTTCCTAGATCAATCAAGATATGGATTGAGGGTCAAGATCATATTATACACCAATACCAAGTACACCCGATTAGGGGTTTCCATTCCTATTCATCCCTAAGGTAGATCATTCATTTATAGTCAACATTATATCAAGATTTCAATATTTACTCAACTGTCAAGCATATTTGAGGATGGATGATATATCTAGGTATTTTTAGGAATATATTTTCTAACTCTAATTATTATCATCAATATTTAAGTCATCATTCAAGTTTTTAGATAATCATGATAGGTTTTTGCTTAAATATCGGATTAGGGTTGCATGATGAATCAAGGACTAGATTAAGGTCAGATAGTTACAAATATCAAGAAGAATGTCTAATTTATACTCAAGAAGGCTATTCAAAGAAACTTGTACCAAAATAGAGAATATGGATATGAAATAGGTTTTGAAACCATTTCTATTAGATCAGGCTAATTTTTTTGATGAAAATGGACTATAATTTTGATATATTTGGAGCTACGATGCAAACTCTATGATTTAATCAAGATCTGAGTTTTTAAATGATTATTTGTCAGAGATAAGAAAAATACCTTAACTTGCAAAAAATAGTTGATCATTGGATGTTGATTGGATGACCTAGATCGTGCCATGAGGCTCACTGATCCAGAGTCCGGTTCAGGCCTTTGATTGGCTAGTTCAGACTTGATTGATCTGTTTATTCATGGTTTGTTGGGCCCTTTGGATTGCGGTTCTACTATTCTGAACCGGTGGTTCGGGGACCTCTCTTTCACAAACAAGAGACCGCTCATGAGGCCAGAAGCTAGAAGGAGCACCTCACTGGCATAAAGGAGGTATGAGAGTAAGAGTGGGTGAGGGAGGCCGGGAACAAGCCGTCCTAGTCTGCCACCACCTCACATATTCAAAGGGGGCTAAAGAAAGGGTGACGAAGGTGTGAAGAAGAGACGCCCAAACTGGGTCGTGCGACGGCACTGCTAGGAGTAGAAGGAGGTGAGTGATGATTTGGGGGAGCTCTAGACCAAGGGAGTGAGCAAGGGATGGTCTTGTAGCTTGGTGTGAAGATTTCGAGCATGAGGGGGCCTTTATATAGAACTCGGGGTAGGTTTTAGGGCTTAGGTCAAGGCTTGCAAATGGCCATGGCCACCGGAGTGGGAGTAGCAAGCAAAGGAGGCATTTTGGTGGCTAGAGGGGGCAATAATTATGGTCAAACTAGGGCTCGATCTATTTGAAATCATGAGAGGAGCATTTTGGCTCGCTTAGAATTTTGATTCGTGGTCGTAGGCGGGAGATCTCGTTCTTGGGCCCTCAATTACTCCTCCCCGCTGATTGCGGAGGTAGAAGATGATGAACTGGACACTGGATCCGGCCCTGATCCATGGTAAGGAGATCCAAGGGCTGAGACGTGCTCCCGATCCCTTGCCATGGATTTCTAATTTGGACAAGTCAAGAAAAAGGGCAAATAAAAGGGAAATAAATGGGTTTTCAACACATAAACTTCAAGAAATCATAGTAATTAGTAGGAACTTCCAATTGTTCTCAAATTTGGAACAAAACTCCAAAAATAAGTGAATAATCTTTACAAAAAGTTTGAGAACAAAAAGATGAATTCTAATGGGTCAATTTGCTTCTTTGGACAAAGTGATGATTGAATCTAATTTGAGGTGTTATAATAATGTGTATAAAAACTGCATTGATCACCATATTTCATACTTGAGTGTCAATATTGATTATGTAGCCAAGAAAAATAAAGAATTGGGACCATAAGTGGTTATGATGAGATAAAAATTGGAATTAATTCAAACTTATGCAAAATGCCACTTTGTCACATCCATCCCTCCTTAAAAAGGAATTTTATCCCAAAAATTCAAACAACCTCAAAAATTAAATTTCTATCCAAATCCAGATCATATCCTCAATTACTAGAACATCCTCAAATCTATAATAAAAATTATTTTCTACACATTATCACTTAATCAATATCCTCTCATAAATTGCATTCATCAATATGGGGGTCAAAGATCAAAGTTCACCAATTGAGTTCACTCTCAAATCTTGTCTGAGATAAAAATTAAGATCAATAGTCGAGATTACGTGTCATGGACCAAAAGGGTCATTCACTAACAAGTTTTTTTATTCAAGAGTCATGATTCAAATATTCTTATTTGAGTTTCAACATGCAAAAAGTCTAGGGTTTTAATTCATATCCAGACCACCGGTGTGGTCATTCACCCATATCAACAATCTAGCAATATTTCAAGATTTTCAATTTCAATTTCTTTAATCAAGCATATTCGAGATGGGTGAATGGTCCAAATCGAGTCCATTTTAGAAAGTTAACCCTATACATATTTTCAATGTCACCATCCTCAAAATACAACTAGTCAAGATTTCATGATTTTGAGTCAAGTATTACAACAATGGATGGTCCATTTGTAGGTCAACATGATTCAATCAAAATTCAAAATTTGAGTATGGGAGTCAAAATTCCAACCAGACATGAATTTTTGAATCCAAGGATAGGTTCCAAAAATTCATCACATTTCCATTTCTCAAAATATAGTGAGTATAAGGTTTTATTTCAAAAAGGAAAAGTTACAAAGAGTTACATAATTTCCATATCAAAATCTAGGTCTAGTGGTGACTTCAAAGGTTGCAATTGCACATGTCCTCCTTTAGAATTCCAACCTCTATCTTTGTCTCTATCTCCATGACTATAGGCTTGGATGTAGGGGTAAAGGTAGTCACAGTGACTTGGACTCCTCCAGGGATTATCGATGTGGTGTATCTCGCCCACTTGGTCATCACATCCTTTAGTAACTTGTTTTGTACTTTCCAAGCATCATCTTTATCATCATCATCCATCCTAGGTCTTTTAGATTTGTCTACCTCATCCTTGATTTTTTCTTCATCACTCTTCCTTTTATCAATCCCTTCTCCTTGATCATCATTGGTTCTAAGGGATCTTGCTTTTTGACTATGGGTTAGTGGGGCCATCTGCAAGGTATATTGATTTGTGAATCCTTTAATCACATAGGTTGAGTTAAGAGTATATCACATTTTATCATTTCATACTATTTAGAAATAGGGAGAGTGTCATTTGCATAATAGTATTACATCATGATTTTTGAGAGTCATAAAGAGTAAAAAAATGGATGACACAATCATGATGTGTATCAAAACAGGGTAAGAGTTTGTTTAGCTATGTTTTGAGGTTTAGTCAACAATAGGTCATTATGGATTTAATCAAATAGAGACCTCATCAACAATGAGGTATAAGGTATAAGTCTTTCTTATTTTACCAAATCAAAATTATCAATATTTACCTCAAACATTGCAAATAGGTAGTCAAGTTTTGGTCAAATCAAGTCTTCATTAAGAGGTCATACATGAGTATTGGTTTCAAAATTAGTTGATCAAAATCGAGTTTTCAAATTTAGGTCAGATCATGTTATCAACTTTCAAGATTTTGTAGTGATATTCATTTTCCCATGCATAAGCTACCCAAAATCGAGACATCATGTGGTAAAAGGTCATAAAAGAAGGACCACATGAGGAGATGAGGAGACTAAGAAATCTTCATCTACATGGGTGGCTTGGGTAGTCCTTAAAGAAGAGATGAGATTCTAGAAGACTCTCTAGTGTTTCACAAGAGAACCATTAGGTCCAAATGTGGATCAATTAAGGCCAGGTGGAGCAGGGGATCCCAGCCACCATGAAGATGAATAGGAGAAATTATGCTAGGACCCTGAGCCTAGGCACCTAAATTTTCACCATTATGGACTTTAGGGTTTGTTGGGTGTATGAGATTTGATAAATTATTTACTTAAAGTATATGGGAGTGTGTAAGATCTGATACAGACTGTCACGGAACCATTCTTACCCCAATCCCAATCCCATTGCCTAGACAGTGATAAAGGGATTGAAGCGCCCGTCCCTGAGTGGTCCAAAAGGATCTAACACACTGGCATACACAATAAGAAATAATAACTCAAAAACTGGATATATAAATGAAAAAACTAACCAAATATGAAGATTTTTCCAATATATCCTTGTCATCAGAGTGGATGAGTGTGGAAGTGATCAGTGTTCCATTTGTATTGCCTAAAATCAAGAAAATTGAGACACAATCATACAATTGCATGGTACACTATCAAAATCAAGAAAAATAGTTTATAAGAAAATTAGTGTACTTGGAAGGACTTATATTTCAAAGGTATAGCAAACAATTTGCAAAAAAAAAACAAAATTTATTCGAAAAGTTTTTCAAGTGATGAGATATTTGTTACGAGTTCCATTATACTATAATTCGAGAAGCATTCTTATATATTTTTGTGTGACTTTATCGCCCCAACGCGATGGGGAAAGTCATTGGGCTCCTTCTCTCCATATGAGGTAGGAGTCCAATGTACAAGTCCCACCTATCAATGAGGGGGGTGCTAGCGCTCAACATCAACATTATCAACATCATCATCATTATCCATGTACGGTAAGTCATAATGGGCATGCAATTTATGTTTTCATGTTTATCAAAATATAGTATAGGAACAATAAAAGACTAATCATAGGGAATAGTAGCTCATCCAAGTAAGTAACCAAGTATACGGGCAAGAGATATATATAAGTATCTTCAATACAATCAAGGAGGAGTTATACAATAGCATACCTTTCATCAAAGATTTCGAGTATAGATCAACAAGATAGAAGATCAGGGTCTCAAGTAGTTCCTAGATCAATCAAGATATGGATTGAGGGTCAAGATCATATTATACACCAAAACCAAGTACACCAGATTAGGATTTTCCATTCCTATTCATCCCTAAGGTAGATCATTCATTTATAGTCAACATTATATCAAGATTTCAATATTTACTCAAGTGTCAAGCATATTCGAGGATGGATGATCTGCCTAGGTATTTTAGGAATATATTTTCTAACCCTAATTATTATCATCAATATTTGAGTCATCAATCAAGTTCCTAGATCATCATGATAGGTTTGTGCTTAAATATTAGATTAGGGTTGCATGATGAATCACAGACTAGATGAAGGTCAGATTGTTACAAATATCAACAAGAATGTCTAATTTATACTCAAGAAGGTTATTCAAAGATACTTGTACCAAAATAGAGAACATGGATACGAAATAGGTTCTAAAACCATTTTTATTAGACCAGGATAATTTTTTTGATGAAAATGGACTATAATTTTGATATATTTGGAGCTATGATGTGATTTCTATGATTTAATCAAGATCTGAGTTTTTAAATGATTATTTGTCAGAGATGAGCAAAATACCTTAATTTGTGAAAAATAGTTGATCGTTGGATTTCGATTGGATGTCCTAGATCCTGACAAGAGGCTCACTGATCTAGAGTCAGGTTCAGGCCTTTGATTGGCCAGTTCAGACTTGATTGATCAGTTTATTCGTGGTCTGTTGAGCCCTTTGGATCGCGGTTCTCCTCCTCTGAACCAGGGGTTTGGGGACCTCTCTTTCACACGTAGGAGACCGCTAGCAAGGCCAGAAGCTAGGTGAATCACCAAATCAATGTAAAGGAGGTATGAGAACAAGAGTGGGTGAGGGAGGTCGGGAATAGGCAGTCCCAATCTGAAACCACCTCACGGATTCAAAGGGGGCTAAAGAAAGGGTGAAGAATGTGCGAAGAAGAGATGCCCAAACTGGGTCATGCAGTGGCACCACTTGGATTAGCAGGTGGTCGGGGATGATTTGGGGGATTTCAAGGCCATGGGAGTGAGCAATGGATGGTATTGTAGCTTGGTGTGAAGATTTCAAGCCCGAGGGGCCCTTTATATAGCACTCGGGGTAGGTTTTAGGGCTAGGTCGAGGCTTGCAAATGGCCATGGCTTCTAGAGTGGGAGGAGGAAGAAAAGGAGGCATTTTAGTAGATGGATGGGGCAATAATGATGGTAAAAATAGGGCTAGATCCGTTTGAAATCATGAGAGGAGCATTTTGGCTCGCTTAGAATTTTGATTCGTGGTTGTAGGCAGGAGATCTCGTTCTCGGGTTCTCAATTACTCCTCCCTGCTGATTGCAGAGGTAGAAGATGATGAACTAGTTGTTAGATCCGACCCTAATCTATGGGAAGGAGATCAAAGGGTTGAGACACTCCCCCAATCCCTTGCCACGAATCTCTTACTTAAACAAGTCAAGAAAAAGGGCAAATAAAAGGGAAATAAATGGGTTTTCAACACATAAACTTCAAGAAATCATTGTAATTAGTAGGAATGTCCAAATGTTCTAAAATTTGGACCAAAACTTCACAAATATGTGGAGAACCTTTAGTAAAAGTTTGAGAACAAAAAGATGAAGTTTGATGGGTCAATTTTCTTCTTTGGACGAAGTGATGATTGAATCCAATTTGAGGTGTTATAATGTGTATAAAAACTACATTGATCGCCATATTTTGTACTTGAGTGTCAATATTGATTATGTAGACAAGAAAAAAATAATTGGGACCATTAGTGGGTATGATGAGGGCAAAAATGGAATTAATTCAAACTTATGCAAAATTCTACTTTGTCACAAAAAAGCCTTTAAAATCCTTAGCATCCCAAAAATTGATAAAGTTAGGCATGTTGTGTATCTTTTAAAAGGAAGCACTAGCCATTGGTGGGCCATTGAATAAGAGAAAAGACCGGGTGTTGAGGTTAGATGGGAAGAGTTTTGATGTGAGTTTGTCAGTAGATACTTTCCCAGGACTTATTTAGATGAGAAAATCTCATAGTTTGAGTGTATTAAGCAGGATATAACCCACTAGTACAGAAATGACCTATAATGTCACATTTGATGTTGTCAATTGGAAAGAAAAAATTGACACCAATATGCTATGACGTCAGTGTAAAATGATAACTTACACCTATATGTGAAGGTCAGTCGATTTACAAAAGACACGGGTATCTCTTTTTCTTTAACGTTGGTTTATTGACATAAAAATTGATGGCCAAAATCACCCACAAAATATAATTTTTCAGGGAAAAAAATTGGCCTCCAAAATTTTCAATTCGGCGTTGGTTTTAAAAATAGCGACGAAAAATGTTCTGTGCCAAGACCTGTGAAAGTTTTTATCCACAAATTGGTCATCAATTTTTTCACAAAGAACTGATGACTAAATATCCTTTGCGAAGAAAAAATCATTCCCTTATTTGTCGTCAGTTTTCATAGAAGAACTGACGAGGTTGTGTGTTCGTGCGTTGTGCCCACAAAAAAATGCCCCCCATTTACCTAATCAACATCGGCGTTAGGTTGGAAACTGACAACTATGATTGTAACTCAAGAAAAAAAAATTGTCGGCATATGTGGGTATATGTCGGTTATTATATGTTGAAACCGACGACGAACACCCCGACTCAGTGCAAATTTGTTTCTATAAAGTTACACATAAGTGTTGGTTTATGTTTATACCGACATCTATTATTGTTAGGCGTCAGAATATTTTATTAACTGACGTCCATAGTTAATTTAATAGCACTTGCAAGAGCCAGATCGACTCTTCCCCTAGCCTTCTCTATTTAATTCTCGATTCTATGAGCAGACTAAACTAGGTCTGGTGATGTTTTACGTTTCCTCCCCTTCTCTGCTCACCGACTGCCTTCCACCGGGAGGAGCTTGAAGCTGCTCACCACCTCTGCACGCCGCCAGTCGCCGCCATAAGGAGCTTGAAGCTACTTACATCAGAGTTGTTGTTACTGTCCAGTCTCCGACCGCCACCACCTGCTCCTGTCACCACCACCACCTGCTCTAGGTGCAGCAAAGATCCTTCCTCTAGCCTCCTTCAGCTACTCTATTCGCCGCCACCAACCACCGCTTGCACCTCCTCTGCTTCGCCTCCAGCGCCGGCCACCTTCACCTCCAGCCCAGCCACCTCCACCTCCGGCCGCCTCCACCACAGCCTACTCAATCCACCAATGCGGTAAGTGGTTAATATGTACTAGATTTGAAGTTAGGGTTATTTATTCCACCATATAGTTGATTAATATTGATTAATCAGGGTTAATGATGCATTAATGAGCTTAATTAATTAGATTTTCACTTTGTTTCTCTAAGATTGTTTTGTTCATTAATATTGATTAATCAAGGTTAATGATGCATGAATGAATTTAATTAATTGATATTGCTTTCTTTATCTCTAATTAGTTATTGATTTAACTTAGTTCAATAATTGTTCTTCAAGCTTGTGTAGTTGATTAATAATGATTAATTAGGGTTAGGGATGAATGAACGAACACAAAATGGAAGAATGAATTGAATTAATTGATCTTACACAAACCCTAGGATATGAACGTTGAAAAGATGATGATGATGATGATGATGATGATGATGATGATGATGATGATGATGGAAAAGAAAGATTTGTGTTGGTTGGCCCCTAATGGAGATGATGATGATGATGATGATTATGATGATGCTGATGATGATGACGACGACAACGACGATGACGACGACGACGACGACGACGATGATGATGATGATGATGATGATGATGATGATGATGATGATGATGATGATGATGATGATGATGATGATGATGATGATGATGATGATGATGATGATGATGATGATGATGGTAATGGTGATGATGATGATGATGATGGTGGTGGTGGTGGTGGTGGTGGTGGTGGTGATGGTGGTGATGATGATGATGATGATGATGATGATGATGATGATGATGATGATGATGATGATGATGATGATGATGGTGGTGGTGGTGGTGGTGGTGGAAGGTATGTTTATTTCACTACGTACTACCGACTACACATTTATTTTTCAGTTTAATAGATAAAATGAATAACTTAGTGCAATGAATGCTTGTTTGTATTTGATTGACTATTTTTGCTTCGTTTGCAGTCTAATACACAGAAAATATGTTATGTATTTGTATGAAGCATTTATTTCTCTATCATGAATATGAAATAACCCATGTTGTTGTTTGTTGTTAGTACTTACATTTATATTATTTTTTCTCAACATTATTTAACATTGTTGTAGGCATAACATCTAGATCTTCAATAGTCACCATGTCTTAGGCCTCTACCCTAATGTTATTATTCCCTGATGAACAATAGTTGGACATCATCCTAGATGATTTTTCCTTGAAACACTCACTATAACTATATATTGGCATTATCTAAACGGAAGACGCTACAAGGTTGGTGAAATGTACCTAAATTTTGGAAATTCAACATTTGTTATCGAGGTTAAGTATGATGTTGTCAGAAATCTTATATACACATCCAGTTGGTGCGAGTGGGTGAGGAAGATGCTATTGGGCCATAGTGACAATTTTTTTCTTCATTTGGTTGACCATAATACCATCAATGTTGGGATAACCAACACCAACAATGAGACGCTCGATCATCTCAAACGATTTGAGTACTCGACAGAGGATAGCGATGATGATGATGAGAACACACCCGATTTCCCTTTTATTCCTTTTGGCACCGTCGATTTCCCTATCACCATCAGTTCAAATTCATCTAAAGACAACGTCAAGATCCATGCCATCACAACATCAACAAAAAATCCAAGGTAGGTCCAAGCAAGAAATTTAATTTCCTATCTTATTTTGTGTTTCCACTATTTGTTTTAAAGTAATCAAACTTCATAGCTTTTTTTTGTTAAAACTTCAGGAGAAGACCACCACAATGAAAAGGCCCTCACAATTGCTGATTTTGGACCATGTTGCTATTGGTTAAGTTGTGTATCTAGTCTAGTTGTGTCTCTCTCTTTCTAGTTATTTTACTTATGCGCCTATTTAGGTGTACAACAACCCCCTTGTTTAGTTATTATTATGGACAACAACATAGCTGTATGTTCATCACTATGTCATTTTCATTCATCCCTTGTAGTATTTGTAGAGTGGTTACAATATTTTGCATTTGTATTATGAAACCAACTAACCACGACTTAAGTAAGCCTAAATTTTATAATATTGAAGTTAATTTCTGTTGTGTAACCAAAAATATTTGAATTGAAATCAGTTCACAAAAAATAGGTATGCATCACTGGAAATTGATAGCATACAATAGGTATTATATAGTCTCATATGATGATGAGCATGATGGAACTATAGGTTTCTACATGTGTGTGATGAATCATATGAATGAATTAAATGTGCTTATACATGTGTGTGAATCACAAGATCCATATATAATATTGTCCATCTTGTTAATATTGTAGGTTTGTGGCCTGTTGTTGGCTAAAATCAAAGGATGTTGTAAACATGCAGTTCAGAATTGAATTGTAGGTTCAGTATCCTACTGACCAGTTGGACAGTAGGCCTGCAAGCTGATAAGAAAAAAAAACCAAAACATATTTGTCGGTTAAATATAAAATAGTTACAACAATTTGAGATCAACAAAGTCAGTTATTTTTTGAAAATCGACACCTATGGTCTAACATAGTGCCAATTTTTTTGTTCGGGCTAGGAAGTGGCATCAATTTTGGAACGAATAACGGACACCTATGGTCCCACTGCTTGTGCATTTTTTTTGGGTTGCAATTGGGGAAGGCTTTGTGTCGTCCATTATGTAACTGACGCTGAAGGCGTCTACTTTTGGTGTCACTTCAAAACTGACGTCAAAAGGCTTATTTAACTGATGCTAAAGGTATTATATGTACTAGTGAACTGCTTCAAGTGTGGGCAGACATGACATAAGATTAGGGATTGTCTAGTTAGAGACATGGATGTAACCCAACCATTGAGGCAAAGTCAATAAGGCTCTCAGAGCCAACAGTTTAGTAGTGGCACATGAGGATGTGGACAAGCATCCCAAGCGGGTTCATCTGCACCAAACAATAGAGCACGGAGTCAGCTACAGGCAACAATGAGATTCTATGCAATAAATCAGCCAGGCAGTAGTCAATCCACGAGTCATGACAGGTCAGATGGAATTGTTTCATTCTAATATGTCTTCATCGTACTTCGTATCTGTTTTGATTGATTTGGGTGCTATGCATTTCTTTATCACTCAAGAAGTGATTCATGACTGCAATATGATTGTCATTCATAGAGAAGAAAATCTATTATTAGAAACTCCATTAGTCGGATCTATAGTGTTGTAGGAGGTATGTTCTCCCTATGTTCTTTCTTTTTCAGAACACATCATTCAGGTGGATCTTATACCACTTGAGATGCACGGGTTTGATGTAATTCTTGGGATGAATACCCTAGAAAAGTACAAGGTTGTCTTGTATTGTGGTTACAAGCAAGCTATGTTCGCAGACATTGATGAGGCATGGGTCTTTCAGGGGAATAGAAAGATTCTTCCAACTTGTCTAATATCAGCAATGGTAGATGAGAGACTGATGCAACAAGGATGCGAAGCATTCTTGGCACATGTGGTAGATATCAAAGTAGAAAGTATTAGTCTTCCTAAAGTTCCTATTGTTCGGGAATTCAAGGATGTGTTTCCTGAAGTTTTTCAAGATATTCCTCCACCTCAAGAGATTGATTTTGGGATTAATGTAATTCTGGGTACGCAACCCATAGCCCAAACACCTTATAGGATGGCTCCTGTTGAGATTGAAGAACTCAATAAATAGTTACAAGAGTTTCTTGAGAAAGGTTTCATTCAACTGAGTACTTCTCCATGGGGTTCTCCAGTTCTTTTTGTTAAAAAGAAGAATGGGGCTATGAGGTTATGCATAGACTATATATAGCTTAACAAGGTCACTGTAAAGAACAAATACCCTCTGCCAAGGATAGATGATATGTTTGACCATTTGTGGGGTGCAATAGTGTTCTCTAAGATAGATCTAAGGTCAGGATATCATCAGTGACATACCTAAGTCAACCTTTTTGATAAGGTACGGTCATTATGAGTTTGTAGTCATGTCGTTTGGACTAACTAATGCACCAGCTACATTCATGGAGCTGATGAATAGAATCTTTTAGACATTCCTTGATCAGTTCACAATGTTCTTCATAGACGACACCCTGATATAAAGTAGAGATAGCCAACAACATGAACAACACCTTTGTCAAGCCTTGACTTTGTTAAGACATCACAAGCTATATGCTAAGTTTAGCAAGTGTGAGTTCTGGTTGTTAGAAGTGTCTTTCCTAGGACACATCATATTGGCTTTAGGAATTTGCGTTGATCCATATAAAGTGGAGTCTGTTTTAGAGTGGGAATAGCCCAAGTCGCCAACTGAGATTCACAATTTCTTAGGTATGGTAGGTTACTACAGAAGGTTTATTAAAGACTTCAATTTTGGAGCATTACCCTAACTAGCTTGACCAAGAAGGAGGTTCCTTTTGTAGGGAATGAAAAGTGTCATCGTTCTTTCCAGTTGTTGAAAGAAAGGTTGACTAGTGCACATGTGTTGGTTTTACCTGAGCAGGGAAAGGGATACATTGTTTTTCGTGATGCATCTAAGAATGGTCTAGGATGTATGCTGATGTAGAGTGATCATGTAGTTTCTTTTGCTTCCTGGCAGCTTAAGAAATACGAGGAGAATTATCCAACACATGATCTAGAGTTAGCTATAGTGGTCCACGCATTGAAGATTTGGAGGTGTTATCTTTATGGAGAAATGTGTTAGATTTTCACAGACCATACAAACTTAAAGTACATCTTCTCACAACACGAGTTGAATATGAGACAACGCCACTGGATGGAATTAATCAAGGACTATGATTGTACAATTGATTATCATCCAGGAAAAGCTAATGTAGTGGTAGATGCACTCAGTAGAAAATCT
Organism: Alisma plantago-aquatica; assembly: GCA_963693085.1. NCBI lineage: Eukaryota > Viridiplantae > Streptophyta > Magnoliopsida > Alismatales > Alismataceae > Alisma > Alisma plantago-aquatica. Next base: position 822,832,960 of record OY856410.1, read on the forward strand.
TCATCTCCACCCATAGATAAAGCACAATTGAATTCTGTAATGTACTTTAAATGGGACATATTTGTCTATTTGAGATAAATAAATGTATAGTTAAAAGTATATTTGTTAGCTGGATTACTGGTTGAGATGCATGTGAAACCTACTCTGTGACAACATATTAAAGAGGCACAACAAGATAATACTGTGATTCATTAGATCAGGTCAGAGTATGGTAGTGAGAAACGGGACGGTTTCCATGAGTCAGAGGATGAGGTAGTTTGTTACCATGGTAGGATGGTAGTACCTGATGCCAATGACTTAAGAAAGATAGTTATGAAGGAAGCTCATTCATCCATGTATGCAATGCATCCAGGGAGTAATAAATGTATCATAACTTAAAAGATATGTATTGGTGTCTTGGTTTGAAGAAGGATGTAGATGAGTTTGTTATGCGGTGTCTAGTGTGTCAGCAAGTTAAAGCAGAAAACCAAAAGCCTACAGGAACATTGCAACCCTTACCTATATCGTAGTGGAAATGGGATCACGTAACAATGGACTTTATGATTGGTCTACCTAGAATAGCCAAAAGTCATGGTTCCATTTGGGTGATAGTTGATAGGTTGACTAAGTCTGCACATTTTCTTCCTATTAAAACAACCTATATTCCTAAAAAACTTGCACAGATCTACATAGATGAGACAATGTGGTTACACAGAGTTCCAATCACAATTGTGTCTGATAGAGGTCCCCAATTTACAAGTCATTTTTGGGAACGACTACATAAAGCTTTGGGTATGGAGCTAAAGTTTAGCACATATTTTCACCCTCAGACAGATGGACAATCTGAAAGGACTATACAGACATTGGAGGACTTGCTTAGGGCATGTGTTCTTCAGTTTGTAGGAAGTTGGGACTTACACTTGAGCTTAATAGAGTTTGCCTACAACAATAGTTATCAGAAAAGTATGGATATGGCACCATATGAAGTATTATATGGTAGACATTGTAGGTATCCCTTATGCTGGTATGAGACAGGAGAATACCAACTTATGGGTCCTGAATTAGTGCAACAGACAATTGAAAAATTAAAGTAATACAAAAACAGTTGAAGGTTGCACATGATAGATAGAAGTCATATGCTGATAAACGTCGTAGACCTTTAGAATTCCAAGTTGGAGACAGGGTGTATCTCAAGGTCTCTCCTTGGAAAGGTGTTCTCAAATTTGAAAAAAAGGGTAACTTAGATCTTAGATTTATGAGACCTTATCCAGTAACAACACGGATTGGAAAGGTAGCCTATAGGTTGGAGTTTCCACCTGAGCTACGTAGACTACATTTAGTGTTTCATATATCTATGTTGAGAAAGTCTCATCCTAATACAGAGTTGGTGTTGCAACCTAAAGAAAGAAGTGAATGAAGATATATCCTATGTGGAAGGCCCAATGATGATTCATGATAGAAGAATCAAGAAGTTGAAAAAGAAAGACATAGTTCTTGTGAAAGTTCATTGGCATCACTGTGGCATTGAAGAAGCCACCTGGGTGCTGGATGAAGAAATTAGGAGGAATTACCGTTCTCTTTTTGCTTGAGATTTCGAGGATGAAATCCCTATTATGGGTTGATAATTTTAACATCCCTGACCTAGGTTATGCCAAAACCCTAGAAGTTTTTCTTAAGTAAGTTATTTATAAACTTGTTTTAATCTTTTGAAAGTAATTAAGACTCAAGGAGAGTTTAATTTTCAAGTTTGAGTTTATTTGCAAATTGTTTGTGCATTATATGATAGTTTGGGTGTAAATTGCAATTTACCCAAGATGAGGGGTTATATTAAAATATGTCACATTTTGAACATGCCTCAAGTGTTTTAGAATCATAAGATAGAGAATTATGCTAAGAAGTGGCTTCTGGAAATCCTAAGTTCCAAGTTGGAGCTTGTTTGGATAATGCTTGAGCCTTGTGTACCAAATTTGGTGCAAATTGCAATTTACCAAAAATGTAGGGTTGATATGCAAATTACCACCTCTAGAGTGTCCCTACTCTCTCTCTCTCTTATCATCATATAAAGGAGAGATAAATAAATAGGCTCCATGTTTGAATCATATTTGAGTGATGGTATTCTTGGTGATGAAAAGACCAAGAAGAGTTGTATAGTTGAAACCCTAAAATGAGTTGTATTAAGTTGTAGAGCTTATATGGGAGTGCCTATTGGCCAAGAAGCCATAGAGGAGGTCCCATATCATTTTTCGAACTCTTGTAAAAGTCCATGATGAGCTAAGCACCTCAAGAAGGTGATGGATATCGGTTTACAACTTTCCTTGGAAAAGTTGTATCGGTTTGTGAATAAAGTGATGTTGGGTTGAAATATCTTGTTCAACTAGATAACTAATGACCAAAATCTTATCCCTAGATTATCCCCAAGATTTTTGCATGTCAAGATAAATATGTGTGCATGCATGGACACGTGTCAACCCATGCATGGACATGTGTCACCTAGTAGTATAAGGTGATGACACCTCTTATACACTATCTCTCATGAGCCACATTTATATATAGCACTCCTTTAACCTACTAGTGAAACATTTTGAATCCTACAACTCTCTTTCTCTTAGATATTGTTCACAATAGTCAAGGAACAAGGAGGAGCTCGAGCCTTAAGCTTAAGGTGAAGCCATGGTCATCTTCAACCTTGGTTGAAGCATGAATCTCGGGTTGTGGTTCTTACTTTCTTTTCTTCTTCACCAAGTTCTTATCTATGGTGATTCTTTGCATATAGAGGAGTTGTGAACAAGTCTTGGATCTTTTATAAGTTCATCTTCAACCTTGGGAACATGAAGCTTTAGATCTTGGAGCTTTAAAGTTCTTCTTGAGGCAGGTTATATAACTTGAACCCAATCATGTTATTATTCACATTCAATCTTGCTATACTTGTTGATCTACTTTCAATTTCAATTTTTCTTGAATGATTTATGACTCTATGAGTTTGAATAGTTGCATAGGACTGTTTTCCATGAACTAGAATAGTAAGGGACGAAATTCTAGAACTTGATGATGATGACATCATCATGGCACAAACCGATATGGGGTTGAAGCACCTCTAACCCGATACAGTAATAAAACCCAATATGGTGATATGAATTCTATTATACCTTGGAACCCCACACCCCTATCATTTTGTACAATTGGGTTGGTCGAAAAAGGACTAACCATTTGTCTAGGTTGTCCCTCAACACATTGTAGTTTGATACTTTAAAGGTTTGAAAAGGTATGAGCATAAGGGTCTAACCCGATATGCAAAACCCTATAGTTGAGAAACCCAATATAAGCGACACACACACACCTCTTGGACGATATGGAGGTAAGAACACACCTATTGGATGATATATAGGTAAGCATACACCTCTTGGATGATATGGTGTTAAGCACACACCTCTTAGACGATATGGTGATAAGCACACACCTCTTGGATGATATGGTGGTAAGCACACACATCTTAGATGATATGGTGGTAAGCACGCACCTCTTGGACAATATGGTGGTAAGAACACACCTCTTGGGTGATATGGTAGTAAGCATACACCTCTAGCCCGATCTGGTGGAAGCACCTCAAAACCAATATGAAGGTAAGCACCTCAAATCTGATATACTTGATTGAGTAACACATGAAATGTGTGTTATGTCAAATGATCCATTAAGATGTAAAGATTTTAATGCATTTTAATAAGTGTAGGCAATGTACCTTGAAAAAATGGTTGATCCAACTTAATAAAGTATGATTTAATCAATATCCTAGTGAGGATGATAGAGAAACTCATACTTTATGTGATCATCATTTAATGATAAATGATAAGAATAAACAAGTATGATTGAATACTTATGATATCAATGTATGCTCCTAATATGTGTGGAGCTATGAATTAGGGTTTTGATTCTTGATAATATGAACTTGAAACCCTATTTAGATAAAAAGGGAAACCCTAACCCTAATAATGGGAAGGTTGTATTTCTCTTGTATTGCATGGTGATGATATGTACTTGATATTGTTTTTATCATGAAATACTAACCATGCAGATATCATGAGATCATGAGCATAGCCAGGTATGAGCTATGATGTTTCATATGATATAGATTGAATGGGTCTTGTGAGCCATGTGAAATACTTGCGCAACAAGTATAATGTATAAGTAGGTCTGAGGACCTAGAGGTAATAGTTACCTGATAAGAAGTGACAATGTTTAGTGATAAACTAAGGGTTTGAATACGTATATCTAGCAATCATGATGATGATAATGTTAAGGGATGAGAATCCTCAGTAATGTGATAAGGGACTGAGATCCCGATTGTTATGCATTCAATGTGTTCCAATGATTATGAAAGTACTTGATAAATGTATTACACCTTTCTTTATAGCATATGTTATAATTCATGCTTGTAACATGGTTGATGTTAAAAGATACTGTAATTGTCACACCCCGATCTCGCAATACCCACAAATCACGAGATTAGGGTGCGACGGAGGGATTACACACAAGCCAACCCACTTTGAGATTTTAAAACATTTTCAAGACATTAAAAAGATAATCTGATTTATGCTGTAAACTAAATCTAAACAAACTGCGGAAGCATTTTTATTAAACTGACTAGCAATATAAACAGAGTCTATAGCATATTACATTGATCAACATAAATTAAAGCATGAAAGTTATTTTACATCTTTATACACATTCTCTCTCACCCACACCATGTCCCAAAGATCGAGGGGAAAGGACTAAGAGACCTCTAATTTCTAACTACATATTCCTTCTACAGACTAAGCGTTAGGATGAACAGATCCTACAGATTCCTGCTGCTGATGATGACCTAAAAATGTTTTGAGTAGAGGTATGAGCCTACTCGCTCAGTGAATAGCATTTCACTTAGCTATCACTAAACAACTCATCAGGTTTATAAATTTAAATAAAACATAAGTACAGTACTAAGCAGGGCAGTTCTAATAACATAACAGATTTGCAGAATATAATCACATTTCCATGCAATAACAGATAATTTGAACAGATAAACAGATATAAAGAAATAGCACAAAAGTTCGAATACTTTAATTTACTGTGATCCTATATGAGTACCAATTTATATTATTATTATGCCCTAATCATATGCAGTGTACCATGCATATAAAGATCTGTAGCGAACTACGATCCCACCGTACAAGACTTAGCGACACACCCGGAAAATGCTAAGTCTGACGCCAGCCCTGCTCTGCCACAGGACCCCAGGCTCTCCGGCCTGACTCATAGGCTCTACGGCCTCAAGGAACTACTCTGAGTGCTCTAGACTCCTCCTCTAACCTGAGTACATAGGCGGAGAGTCTCACGGGGTTACCTCCATGACACAAGCACGGATAATGTTGCAATAACCCCCATTTTCTCCAGTGCCACCGTGACACAAGCACGCGTTGTTGTTGGACACTGCCTCTCTATCCTCGTGTCTCCATGACACAAGCATGGATAATGTTACAACACGAGTTTCACCCCTAAGAAGCAGACCTGTCAAAGGGGTTCTACGGTGTTAGGGCACCTAATTCTATTAACTGATTAACATGTAAACATTTAAACAGGAAACTCACATTTACTGATTTCATATCAGATCACAATACACTGTCATTCTAAACTGACAGAGAAATATATTTCAAATCATTGTAATTTCAGAGAAATTCTCATACCATGCATTCAAACAAATTAGAAATGCATAAATAACCCAACTTATTTCAATTTGGCACATACATAGCGAATTTACGCAATTGAACATCTTATTGCACAAATAAAAGAAATTTACTTCACATATGAGAATCATACTCAACAATTATCAATTCTCTAAAATTCTCAAAAAACGTGTACATTAACCCAAATCCTGGTTTGTGCATCACTTAACTCAATTAAGAGTTAATTACATATCACAATACAATTTAATAACAACACTTGAGAATTTCTGGTAATATTTCAGAGAAATGTGCCATTTCATGTAAATATCAATTTACACATATTAACGTCAAAAGATATATGCAATTAGGGTTTTCATGCATATTTATTTATTCATATCAACTTTGAAATCGTACATCTGATAATTTATCAGAAATCTTCATTGTCTGGGTTCATACCCAAATTATACCATTTTCAGACATGAATTTCTAATTTCAACATTCAAATGAGCAATTTAGGTTCCAATGAAACATATAAATCTACTGATTCAATCCATATTGTTCAAATGCTAAATTTAATCATATAACAGTGTCTAGAAGCATTTTATGAACTAAAAGGGTCGGGCGATGCCAAACGCTGCCCGACGCCTGATAACGCCTGTTATCAGCGTAATTCGCGCACAAAACAGAAAATATTCAAACGCCTGAGTTTATTAATGATAAATAAATGAAACCCTACTCACAGTGTTTCGAACTGTCCGGGTTCGTCCGGAATTGCGTCTAAGGACCAGTTTTCGGGCGACTTCTGGTCTTCTTCTACCTTTGGATTTTTTTCCAGTTCACGAACCTGCTGCAACAGCAGCTACACGCACAACCGGAAATCTTGGCTAGGGGCTGAATCGAAGCTAGGTGGTTGCAGATTCGTGATTTGAACTTCAAGCCGAGCTTGAGGGTGTCGATTTCATGTTGTTCTTCACGCCCAAACAGGCTCCTGGCCGAACCTGCTACTAGCAGTAGTTGCTTCTCACGTATATGTTGGAAATAGGCTCGATTCATAACTAGAACTTGGGCTAGGGCTGCGGATTTGTGCAGGGACCTCAAGGCCGAGCTCGGAGCTGACCTTATCTTGCTCAGTCATGCGCCAAACGGCCCAAGGTTGGACGAGCTGCTTGCAGAAAATCCTACTGCTTGCTAGATGGAGCGCTGCCCTTGCTAGCTGAGAGCCTAGACGCAGCTATTAGCTGCAGATTTGGACATAGACCACCTATACGGATTCGAGGCGGTCGATTCCGGAGTGTTGGCTGCCCAAACGAGCCCCCTGGGCGCTGCTGCGGCTGCCGCGCTGCTGCAGCTTGCTAGGGCGCCGCCTAGCAGATCAGTAGTTTGAAGGACGCCGCTAGGGCATGGAGGACGAGGAAGAAGAGAAGGAGAGGAGTGGGCAGAGGTAGGCGCAGCTAAGTGCGAAGCTAGGAGCAAGAATCGCCCACTCAAACGCCCTAATGTCTCTCTGCTGAAATCGGGCTGCTGTATGTGCGGCCCCTTGCTTGCGTTCGGGTGAAAAAGAAGATAAGAAAAAGGGGTAACCGACCCCCAAAGAAAAAAAAAGAATAAAAGATCAATTAGTGGGAAAATTGCTGTCAGGTCCAAAAACCCTTGAAAGTGCCATATCTTTTGCCTCGAATATCTGATTAGAGTGATTCTTTTTGCAAACTATCAAGCACGAGGTCCTCTATACTCTCAAGGCACAAAATTATGCTAATTAGCTTGTCACAACTGATCAAAGCACCAATTGCATCTTTGCATTTAACTTAACTCAACAATTAACACTGAAATTGTCATTAGATACCTCCGATGATTAAGTCTCAACTATTGATTCGCGACATAGCTTATCTTGATTAACCGTGTTATTTAATAAGATACCCATCACTAATCAAGGTGTTTACTGATTAATTTAGATGTGGGTCATAACAATCTCCCTCCCTTATAAGAATTTCATCCCGAAATTCCTAAAAGAGAAAAAAGAAACTTGTTACGCACCTCGGATTCAAGCTCCCACATAACTTCTTCTAGGTTATGATTCCTCCACAGAACATTCACTAATGGTATCTCACGATTCTTGAGTTTCTTGATCCTTCGATCAACTATTTGAATTGGTCCCTCAACATAGGACACATCTGATCTGAGTTGTGCAGGTTCTGGGTCTACTATCTTTTCTGTACCAGGATAGCATCTCTTCAACATCGATACATGGAACACGTCATGTAAATTGGCTAACTCAGATGGCAAATCCAACCTATAGGCTACAAGTCCAATCCTCTAAATGACAGGATATGGGCCCATAAACCTAAGAGTCAGTTTGTTTCTCTTACCAAATCTCAACACTCCTTTCCATGGTGAAACTTTCAAGTATACTTCATCACCAACCTCAAACTCAAGAGGTCAACGCCTCTTCTCAGCATAGCTCTTCTGCCTGTATTGTGAAGCTTTCAACTATTTTCTGATCACAGTAATCTTTTCAGTGGTCAAATCCACTATCTCTCGTCCAAGAATCTGCTTTTCACCTACCTCATACCAACATATAGATAATCTACACTTTCTGCCATATAGAGCTTTGTACAGGACCATACCAAGATTGGAATGGTGACCACCATTGTATTTAAACTCTATAAGGCTCAAGTGTTCTTCCCAACTTCCACTGAAATACAATTCACATGCTCTCAGCATGTCCTCAAGAGTCTGAATGGTCCCTTATGACTGACCATCCGTCTACGGGTGAAAAGTTGTGTTGAATCTCAACTTTGTGCCCAAATCACAATGCAACTGATTCCGAAAACCTGATTGTGAATTTAGGATCTCTATCTGATATAGTTGAAACTGGAATACCATGCAACCTGACTATCTCATCCACGAATATCTTAGCCAACATTGGGACATCAAAGGTTAACTTACTATGAAGAAAGTGAGCAGACTAAATTAATCTATCCACAATCATTCATATCGAGTTACAACCTCTAGGTGTCCTGGGCAACCCTATCACAAAATCCATTGTGATATGTTCCCATTTCCACTCAGGTATAGGAAGAGATTGCAAGGTACCTATAGGTTTCTGGTGCTCAGCCTTAACCTGCTGACACACATTACATCTAGCCACATACTCAACTATATCCTCTTCATACCAGGCCACCAATACAACTCCTTGAGATTCATATACATCTTAATGTTACCTGAATGCATAGCATACATTGATGCATGTGCTTCCTCAAGAATCCTTTCTTTCAAATCACTGTCTCGAGGTACACACAACATGTCATGCTGATACAACACAACATCATCTGAAACCTAAACTCTGGTCTTTACCCCATGTCATGTCATGCATGATCTGATGTAACTCACTATCATTCTGTTAAAGTTTCTTTAATCTGATCATAAAAGTAGGTTTGACTTGCATCTGTGCAATCAAACCACTCTGTGCTGCCACCCCTAAGTCTAAGTTCAACTTCCACATTTCTACTAACAGGTCTCTATTGAAACCTACCATAGAAAATGCATTAACTGTTGAACTTGACTTTATGCTTAGAGCATCAGCCACCACATTCACCTTTTCAGGGTGATAATCTATCATCACACCATAAAGACAGTGACGCCATGTCTTAAGAATATGAATTACAGCAGCTAACTTTATATCATGTATCGGGTAATACTCCTCATTCTCCACTACTTACTTCTTGTTATTACTATAAAAACATTATTTCATAACGCACTTCACTTATTTCGTATTTCTCTTTTTATTCAAAACACACTTGTTACATTTCAAAATTATATCTTACTCTTTCTGAGTTATTTTCATATTGTTTATCTACCTTTTAGATTAACTACTTTTAAACCCTGAATCAATATCATTGTTAGCTTACCTTTCAAAAAGCAAATCTCATGATCTGATTTTATAGAGATGCTAGTATTCAAGGTCAATTCACTAATGATATTCCTTGAACTACTACAACTTTAAGCGTTCTAGGGTTTGGTCATTATCAATAACATAGCGTTATTATGATGTAATTTTTTTACTCCCTTAGTTTGAAATTCAAACTCTGAATCTCATAAGTTTTACTAAAGTCGTGCTTATCTAATCACTGGAATTTCCTTTCTCTAACTTGGACATTCAGATAAATTACATTCTGAATTTACCCCGCTAGGGTTTTATCATCGTATTGTGTGCCATTATTTCATTCATTTAAAAATCTCTACCTTGGTAGTTATGCAACATATATGATGCATTCAATTTCTAAATTACGCGTTTGTTCCTTATTTTAGAAACAAGTTAGTTAGTCTATCGAGACTCAGAATTCAAAGGCAGTATGTATGAATGTATTAAACTTTATAATAAAGATATGCATTCCATACTCTCAATTATGTCATGTAATTCTCGTTCCTTAATCAAAGTCATCATTCTAAAATTTCCTTTAATCCAACTAAGTTTCTTGTCTTGGTCTTATGATTTTCATAAGACTCTTTATTTCTATGTACTTATTATATACTCAACTCTTTTATTTTATTTTCCCTTGTTTTGAAGTACATAAAAATTATTTTACTCTATTACATGATCCATTCATGATTAATTCCTACTACCTCAGACGTTACATATCTTTCTCATATCTTTTCCATATTCTCATAATTAGAGTGCATATAATACTGATCATTAAATTTAATCTGAACCATATATCGTGTTCCTTTATTTGCAATTAAGGATTGCTCATATGAGGTTCCAATGTTGGGTCTCCGATATCAGTTCCAACTAATTCTTAGTTGTTCTAATCTTTCTCTTATATCTCAACATCTTAGTGTATATACATTTTTCACCATGATTCGGGTCTAAATTATCTAGAATCCACTTTTATTATATTATTAATAGGAGTCATTAGATCTCAGTAACGCATCCTGCCAGCCAGACCAGGTCAAACATGTAGTCCTGAAGCCAAGAGCTACTCAGGATTAACCAACTCCTATTAATCTCAAACATGTGGAAAGAATATCCACTTAGGGCAAACTCATTTAAACATAACTTCTGGTATACTTAATACAAAGAATATAAACAATAACTAAATCACTTCATGACACAGAACAATATAAAAGAATCATATTTATTCTATAAACTGAAAATCTAAATCCATACATATAAGAGCATTTCTAATGATTTCCAACCAAATAAGCAATATTAAACAAGAGATGTATTGCATCCAATATTCAATCTCTTACTCTTACATTAATTTCCAATTTCTTAACCCTAAGATTTCTAGGGTTTCTCTCTAGTCTATCCTTCCTCTGCATACCTAGCCAGGGCATCCAGAGAAGAATAGACAGAGTAGCTTGATACTGGTCAATCTAAGTATTCAGACACCTGGCCAGGGTATCTAAACACTCAGACCTCCCAGAGCTAAAGACATATCACTTCTTATTTTTCTCACTTATAACTCTTTCTTTCGACCCTAATGATCCCTGACGATTCAACATAAACTCTTTGACCACATCCTCTTCCTGCCATCTGCAATAGTATAACAGAACACTTCCTGTTAGAAAATTGCAGTTAGAAGGAAGACACTTAAGTCCTAATCTTATTGGTCTCTTATCATCTCCTGACCTTGACTTAGAGTATTCATATACTCAACCTATGCTCTGATACCAAGATGTCACACCCCGATCTCGCATTACCCACAAATCACGAGATTAGGGCGCGACGGAGGGATTACACACAAGCCAACCCACTTTGATATTTTAAAACATTTTCAAGACATTAAAAAGATAATCTGATTTATGTTGTAAACTAAATCTAAACAAACTGCGGAAGCATTTTTATTAAACTGACTAGCAATATAAATAGAGTCTACAGCATATTACATTGATCAACATAAAATAAAGCATGAAAGTTATTTTACATCTTTATACACATTCTCTCTCACCCACACCATGTCCCAAAGATCGAGGGGAAAGGACTAAGAGACCTCTAATTTCTAACTACATATTCCTTCTACAGACTAAGCGTTAGGATGAACAGATCCTTCAGATTCCTGCTGCTGATGATGACCTGAAAATGTTTTGAGTAGAGGTATGAGCCTACTCGCTCAGTGAATAGCATTTCACTTAGCTATCACTAAACAACTCATCAGGTTTATAAATTTAAATAAAACATAAGTACAGTACTAAGCAGGGCAGTTCTAATAACATAACAGATTTACAGAATATAATCACATTTCCATGCAATAACAAATAATTTGAACAGATAAACAGATATAAAGAAATAGCACAAAAGTTCAAATACTTTAATTTACTGTGATCCTATATGAGTACCAATTTATATTATTATTATGCCCTAATCATATGCAGTGTACCCTGCATATAAAGATCCGTAGTGAACTACAATCCCACCGTACAAGACTTAGCGACACACCCGGGAAATGCTAAGTCTGACGCCAGCCGTGCTCTGCCACAGGACCCCAGGCTCTCCGGCCTGACTCATAGGCTCTACGGCCTCAAGGCACTACTCTGAGTGCTCTAGACTCCTCCTCTAACCTGAGTACACATGCGGAGAGTCTCACGGGGTTACCTCCATGACACAAGCACGAATAATGTTGCAATAACCCCCATTTTCTCCAGTGCCACCGTGACACAAGCACGCATTGTTGTTGGACACTGCCTCTCTATCCTCGTGTCTCCATGACACAAGCACGGATAATGTTGCAACACGAGTTTCACCCCTAAGAAGCAGACCTGTCAAAGGGGTTCTACGGTGTTAGGGCACCTAAGTCTATTAACTGATTAACATGTAAACATTTAAACAGGAAAATCACATTTACTGATTTCATATCAGATCACAATACACTGTCATTCTAAACTGACAGAGCAATATATTTCAAATCATTGTAATTTCTGAGAAATTCTCATACCATGCATTCAGACAAATTAGAAATGCATAAATAACCCAACTTATTTCAATTTGGCACATACATAGCGAATTTACGCAATTGAACATCTTATTGCACAAATAAAAGAAATCTACTTCACATATGAGAATCATACTCAACAATTATCAATTCTCTAAAATTCTCGAAAAACGTGTACATTAACCCAAATCCTGGTTTGTGCATCACTTAACTCAATTAAGAGTTAATTACATATCACAATACAATTTAATAACAACACTTGAGAATTTCTGGTAATATTTCAGAGAAATGTGCCATTTCATGTAAATATCAATTTACACATATTAACGCAAAAGATATATGCAATTAGGGTTTTCATGCATATTTATTTATTCATATCAACTTTGAAATCGTACATCTGATAATTTATCAGAAATCTTCATTGTCTGGGTTCATACCCAAATTATACCATTTTCAGACATGAATTTCTAATTTCAACATTCAAATGAGTAATTTAGGTTCCAATGAAACATATAAATCTACTGATTCAATCCATACTGTTCAAATGCTAAATTTAATCATATAACAGTGTCTAGAAGCATTTTATGAACTAAAAGGGTCGGGCGACGCCAAACGCTGCCCGACGCCTGATAACGCCTGTTATCAGCGTAATTCGCGCACAAAACAGAAAATATTCAAACGCCTGAGTTTATTAATGATAAATAAATGAAACCCTACTCACAGTGTTTCGAACTGTCCGGGTTCGTCCGGAATTGCATCTAAGGACCAGTTTTCGGGTGACTTCTGGTCTTCTTCTACCTTTGGATTTTTTTCCAGTTCACGAACCTACTGCAACAGCAGCTACACGCACAACCGGAAATCTTGGCTAGGGGCTGAATCGAAGCTAGGTGATTGCAGATTCGTGATCTGAACTTCAAGCCGAGCTTGAGGGTGTCGATTTCATGTTGTTCTTCACACCCAAACGGGCTCCTGGCCGAACCTGCTACTAGCAGTAGTTGCTTCTCACGTATATGTTGGAAATAGGCTCGATTGACAACTAGAACTTGGGGTAGGGATGCGGATTTGTGCAGGGACCTCAAGGCCGAGCTCGGAGCTGACCTTATCTTGCTAAGTCATGCGCCAAACGGCCCAAGGTTGGACGAGCTGCTTGCAGCAAATCTTGCTACTTGCTAGATGGAGCGCTGCCCTTGCTAGCTGAGAGCCTAGACGCAACTATTAGCTGCAGATTTGGACATAGACCACCAATACGGATTCGAGGCGGTCGATTCCGGAGTGTTGGCTGCCCAAACGAGCCCCCTGGGCGCTGCTGCGGCTGCCGCGCTGCTGCAACTTGCTAGGGTGCCGCCTAGCAGATCAGTAGTTTGAAGGACGCCGCTAGGGCATGGAGGACGAGGAAGAAGAGAAGGAGAGGAGTGGGCAGAGGTAGGCGCAGCTAAGGGCGAAGCTAGGAGCAAGAATCGCCCACTCAAACGCCCTAATGTCTCTCTGCTGAAATCGGGCTGCTGTATGTGCGGCCCCTTGCTTGCGTTTGGGTGAAAAAGAAGATAAGAAAAAGGGGTAACTGACCCCCAAAGAAGAAAAAAAAGAATAAAAGATCAATTATTGGGAAAATTGCTGCCAGGTCCAAAAACCCTTGAAAGTGCCATATCTTTTGCCTCGAATATCTGATTAGAGTGATTCTTTTTGCAAACTATCAAGCACGAGGTCCTCTATACTCTCAAGGCACAAAATTATGCTAATTATATTGTCACAACTGATCAAAGCACCAATTGCATCTTTGCATTTAATTTAACTCAACAATTAACACTGAAATTGTCATTAGATACCTCCGATGATTAAGTCTCAACTATTGATTCACGACATAGCTTATCTTGATTAACCGTGTTATTTAATAAGATACCCATCACTAATCAAGGTGTTTACTGATTAATTTAGAAGTGGGTCATAACAGGAATGCACCTAATTTATCAAGTGTAACCTTATCATGTAGTTGCCCTGGACATATATCCATTCAGTGTTAGAATATGTTGAATGGTGAAATGAGTTAAATTAGAGATCATATTTTTTAATATGTGGGGGTAATGTGTGAAAATATCCTTATGTCCAAATAGAGATTATTGTGTGGTCTCCCTCATCATCATAAGAGTATGGCTATATGCCATGACTCAATATTAATATACCAGGAATCACTATGTGATCTCCCTGAAGAGAGTGCATGTTGCGACTGTAACTCTATAGCAAAGATGCCACTATACCTTGGCAAGATAATTATAGTTTAACACATGATGTCACTACTAGTGGTCTCATACTGATAGACACAGGTGAGGTCTTGGAAGCTAGATCTTCCTTTGACCTTGTATGGTATCGATGCTTTATGTAGCCATGGTCGGATGGAACATGAGTGGTATACCTCATCTCCTCAAGCCAGAAGTGTGATTGTAAATATGTAATCAGTCGTGTAGTGTATTTGATTAAGGATTGAATACAAAAACATTGGTTGATGTTACACTACTTTTATACATCTTAAATGGATAGATGTTATATGTGTCCTTTGTATTCCTTATAAAGTAAATAGATGATTTATTGATCTATCATAGATAGCTGCATTTATTTAAAAGATAATATTGCTCTATTCTTCTTATAAACAATGATTAATCTTGATTATTAATATAAAAGATCCTCTGCTCAGTTTTATACTATTTACCTGTGAAAATAATGTTGATGGCGGAGAGTTATATCTCTCATTGGGACTTTTGTCTCACCCTGTTGGTCCCAACATTTTTAGGTGGATGCGGATGAGGAGGTAGAGATTGTAGTCTAGAGGGAGGACAACAACAATAGAGACAACAGTAACATCTCAGGTTGAGTGTGTTGTCTGTCGTGTCTAGTAGATAGAAGTCCTATGTGTCGTCTCTGTACTCTTAGGTCCTTGGGAGTTAGTACATAATGGTTTTATAAATGATTTGAGATTTTGGCTTGTATTCCTCGAGGTTTTATGTTGCTTATGTATATGTTTGGGCAAAGCAACGGGTATATGATATCCTCGAGATGAGATGGTACAATGTATATACAATGTGAACCATGATGTATATATTGCTTTGGTTCTTCCCTTAAGAGTTTCCTAGAAATGGATCTCTTTGCTAAATGGTTTTAATTTTTAGTGATCTTCATTAATCTGTTGTGATTTGGGTGTCAGTTTGATAGTGGTCTTCACAATGTAGGGCTTAATAGGCATGTAAAATCCACAAAATTGGATGCTATCAACAAGGTCAGGTTGTAGTGAGTTTGCAAAGGGTAATTACCTTGTGGACAACTTTTATTTGAGGTGTTTAGTATTAAGAGATCAATTTTTAGATAGGGATTTTTGGAGTGTGTTTGGTTTGGAGTAGTAGCACATGATTTCTAGAGATATTGTAACAGTGTGTCCAATATTAGAAGAGTACTTAGAAGGTGGAAGAGTCATTTAGGTGGCATTTAAATCCATTGTGTGGTAGAGTACCATGGAGGTTGCATCTATAAAAACTGAATAATGTCCTTGAGTTGTAGGCTTATGGATTTCCATGTTGAATTATGTTGGGTATTATATATGGTAGAGGTAGTTGAGGAAGGCTGTGTCTGAGATCTAGTTCTAAGGGGAGGCGGGGCAATGACTATGGAAGGGTTGCAAAGGTTTGCGGGAGTTAAATGTAGTAGGATATCTTCAATCACTTTTCCATCTATAAAGAAGAAGAGATGGTATCTCCCATCCTAGGGTCTATTTGCAATTATGTTAGGCAGTAGGAGTGCAATATGAAGAGGATAATACCTTCCATTTGTCTAGCCATTGAGTGAGAGTGGAAAAAGATTATTTTCTCCCCTGTAATAGTCAATTATGGTGGTATAGAAGATGGAGTCGTGGGTCTTTTTTATTAGACTAGATGTGTGACACTAACAAGCATGGTGGTACTCCATATTTGTAATTACTTAAAAATTTGGTCATTGTAAGAAAAAATCCAAAAACTCTGATATTTTAACCATGTAAAAGGTTCATGTTAACTTTTTGTATAAAATAATAACTCTCCAAAATGAGATTGTAATGAAACTGACTTTTTAGTAACTCAAAATTGGATATCTATATTTCGGCGTGATCCCAATGCTCATGATTTGAAGTTGAGTCTATAAACACAAATTTAGATTATAATCTTCTTGGGTTGTCCACAATAGTAAGTATTCACTTATGTGCACAACGTTCTAGGCTATTCAAAAGAAATTGGAAGCAAAAATTACAGAAATTCAATTGGCATTTTGAGTGAGGATATAGACATAGAATAGATGAAAATAATTGTAGTGTACACATTCTAGTATGTTACAACTCTTCCATCTATCAAAGAGATAACAACCATATTTTTCTTAGGTTCTAATCCATAAATTTCTCACCATATGAACTTTTCGTTCTCAGTTGCCATCTTCAACTGAGACACATAACTCCAGTTCTCCGCCTACTAGACTAAGTTCTACGCATGATGATGAAACAATTCTATTACTACTCACATAACACACTTAATTGATTTAGATTGAAATTCTCCTTGAAAAGTGTATTTAATGTTAATTCAAGCACTTAGTGATGTATGGTTCATATAAAACTTCTAATGATGTACATTGATCATAAGAGTTGAGATATTCACATTTTGGGTCATAAACCATTATTGTCAACAATTTTGAGTTACATCACACAATTATTGGACAAATAATAGATACCATGGTGAACATTAAAATTTTTAAATTTATCCATTCTTTTTTAACTTATTAATTCACTACTCTCTATATTCCACTTGTTTGTGTAAACTGCCTACATATGTTTAAAATTTTCCATTGTTGAGTTTGGTAGGATTTTTTTATCAATGCAATGACTATATCTTATTTATTCTGTATAGTTTTAAATGTATAAGAAGGTTGCAAGTTCAAGAATCATGATCTTCTAATACTTATCCCAATTCATCATATCATTATCTTGATCTTAATTGGAATAAAAAATTTACCGTAAAGATCAAATTGTAATCCCTAATCTCACACATGTGGATCTAATGTTAGATTTACGATATTTGATTATTCCATAACTATTAAGTTTCTCATAGTTTTAATTAATTTGTTATAAGGAGAGCATATTATTTTTCTTCTAGTTCATAAAATTTCCTATCAGTTATTTCTATGGGGTATTTATGTCAAAAATTTTATGAGGATGTTTTCTCTAAGTAGATAGGAGCATTGTGTTATTACTTGGCTTTTATTTTTAATTTGTTTTTTCCTTTGGTGTAAAAAATATTGTGTTGAGTATTGTTTCCTGCATATATATATTAACATGTTATTGTTTATTTTCACTCTACTGAAAAGGATTATATATACACATTTTCTTGAAATTCTGGATAAGGGTTATGGCTTCATTAAAGATTTTGAGTTTTTATCAAGTGTAAAAATTACCTTGATTGAGTCATTTTGTAGAATGGGGAATCCCATCATCACTTAAGTCAATCAAGAGTGATTATGAAATAACCTTCACTAAAAATTAATTCTTTATACACCTCAGTTCATCTCTACTTACATGGTGATGGTTCTCTAATTGATATATTAGACAATTTCAAGTAAAATTAGTTCCATATAAATTTCATCATGTTTAGAAACAATTATCATCATTCAACTTGGAAGTAATAAAATGTGATAATATATACATGAAATTATCTACTATAAGGTTTAAGTATTTACTCATTATATCTTTATATATATGTATCAATTGTGAGAGTCCCAAAATAGGGGGAAAGCTACAATACTCTATGAAGTTTAGATACCTAGGCCATGAAAGTGGTGTTATACATGTTCACTTGTAAGGGGATATACATGTATTTAGATCACCTCCTTATCAAAACTCACTCCAAGTAAATCCCTTCCTAGAGGAGTCAAAAAGCTAGTAGATGGGGTAGAGACATTCCATGCACCTTCTAGGTTAAATTACGTACACTACCAACTACATTTCTATTGATTCCTACTTGTACTCTATGTATATACTAATAATTGGAACATTAATATTAGGTATTTTTGTCAAATATTTGTCTAAGCTCCATGAAACTTTCCATTTGTATTCAACTCTAGTTTTATATGAGACATGCATGAGTGTCAACTGTTTATTTCCTTGATACCATAATATACAAACCCAATATTTGGATCAAATTTTCATGTAATTGAAATCAGAATGCATAAACAAATATTTTTGTGTTCATGTCTTACAATAAATTACATGATTCCTATACATAAGGGATGTGAATTAAAACATAATTCCTATCAAATTTTCACTCAATTGAGGACATCTATGGCATTTCATGGTATGCCATCTTTCATTCGCAACTCTATGTGCATCCCAAAAGGGAGAAATTCGTCCATGTCATGGAACAAAAACAAAAATGGTCAGCCAATTCTCATACAAAATTCTTATTATTTATCTATTATAGTATATGTAACAATAGAAAATAAAAATAAATTTCGAACTAAGGTCTATTTGTTGGATGTAAGTCGACATATGACAATAACAAGGATCAATATATATTTCTAAATAATGGAGTTTCAAGATAGATCACATGACTATTCAATGTTCAAGATTATTCACAAGATATCAACTATTCAAGATTTTTAAACAATTTTTTAGAATATAAAATGGAAACATTTTTGAATCATAAAATTCACAAACGCCATTTTTTCCAAAAAGTAAACTACCATGTTGGGTGCCTTCACATTATATATTTTCTAGGTTAAGTGCCTTATGTTGTCACACCCTAAGATTAACAACACTAGTGCCTTTGTGTTACTAATTATATAGGGGACAACTATTCACTTATCGATTGTATACGTTTGTGAGCACTTGGCCCACACAAGTGATGCAAATATCTAAAAGGGATCAAATCCACCAAGGGAGTCAAAAATCCAATAGAGAAATTCCATTGCCAATTCTATATTCAGTGTCAATCAACATCCACTATATGCAAAATATTTTTAGTAACCATCAAGAGGCAAGAAAGGGATCATCAACAATTTGGGTTCACTAATATACAACATTCTAAGAATTCAATTCAATAGAAAGTAAATAACATACCAATTCAAATAGAGAATCCATTACCTATACTATTTAAGACTCTAGAGGTTTTACATGCAAAATTAAAATGTATCCACTAAGGAGAGATCTACAAAGTAGTACAACATTGTTATCATTTGGATTGGAATCAAGTATTCTTCAGTCTCGGTTATTTTGTATTGGGTTGTCCATATTGGTTTTACTATTTATTAATTCACTCAATATTCTCATTTTTAGGATATATAGTGGTCATATATAAAATTAATGTCATTGTCATGTATGCAATTGCCTTATCATATAGATAAGTGTTTCACATTTCCATACTATGTTGCTATGATCCCATCATACCCTCATTCTAATATTTATAAGATTAATTAGTAAACATGTGGTACATTATATATATTGACGTTTAGGAGGTATCTGTTGAATATATATACATTCTAAGATAGGATTAAACATTTTTTCATTTCAATATAATTATTTATCAACGGTCTCATATATAACACCATTTAGTTATGGACTACAATATATGTGGATGAGAAGTTATGTAAATTACCATATTTACATTTCAAGTTATTTATTTGTCTAAATTGAGTTTTGACTTGTATTCCATTAAATTCATTATTCTCATAGTTTCACATACTATTTCTAGGAACTGTATTTAAAAACTCGAGATTATTCATTCATCCAAGATATACTTTATATTATCAACTATATACACTTTTCATGTTATTCTAAATGAAGTCTCATCTAGGTTCATAATTTAAAATGAAACTTATCAATAATATTATCTTTCAAGTAAGATCTTCCATTATAAATTTCTATTTAATGAAGTTAGTATATTTGGATCTAAGTGACTCAATAATTTCTAGTAAATTTGTCTAAGGTATCTTCTTTATCCATATCTAGTGTTTTAGTTTCCAACAGAGTACTAGAGACATGCATTACAAGTCCTAGGTTTTTATACTGTCACGTTACCGTTTTCCCTTCACCCATAAATGCTCTAATATGTGTCTTTGGTTATCTCACAATGTCGACTAGATTCATTTTTTCATAAATCAAGTTATAATCATACTACTCATAATATTATATAACTCCTTTTACGTTCTAAATTACCAAAGTTCATGTCAGTTGCATATATATATATATATATATATATATATATATATATATATATATATATATATATATATATATATATATATATATATATATATATAGTTAAGGAATCAAACTACTTACTAGGGTTAGTTGTACCTACTTACCACTACACAAATCTTTTCATAACCCCCCTGATATATTTATCAGTTTCTACAATTACAACTAAGTGAATAATTTCTTATATGGTGCTAAACATATACATATGTACATCCATACAAGAGATATCGTAGAGTCAAATGGTCAAGCCAATGATGGATACAAGTTATTATTTTTCTTATTAATGATGTTAGTAACTAAATTTAGATTATACCACATATGATTGTGTATTAGTTATCTTATTAATTCATGCATTCTAAGAATGTAATCCTAATATGTGCATATTAGTAGGACAACCTAGTAAGAAAAGATTAACTATTAGAGGTAATTGGTGTTATTACATTTATAAATGATAGGTCGTCAAAGGTTTGATATAATAGTTCATGCCTACTTAATTATAGCAGTCATACTTCTATGATATGCTTTTCTTATTACTTTTCTAGATATGTATATTCATATACATTAAGGTTAAACCATAGAGGATATCATCTACTTATCATGGTCAACAAACTCATGTATTGATCTCAAACTTATCTAATATGTTACTCTTCTTAGACTCATTATCTTGATGCCTTCAATTATCACAACTTTGAAAAGGGTCGACTAACCTCCATGGTGTTGAATTAGACTATTCTATGATTCTCACTTCTTGGAAAAATCTAGATGTAGGGTTCACTAAAACCTGACTGTCAAGTTTCCTTTGGCCTAGTCGGTGATGTCCCATGAGTTGGTGATGTCCCATGAGGTGGTGACTCTCCTCATTATGTTGTCTTCTATATGCATTAATCTTCACAGTACTAGGGTTGTGGTTTTATGTGGGGAGACAATTCACTAATGGAAGAGTTGTATTTTCTCCCCTTATATTTTAGAAGTAGCATTGAAGGAGGATGAGTGGTGAAGACATCAATGTAGGTCATCATGGATCCTACTAAGTGGTATATTTGATATTTAGTGGTGTGTTGGTTGCAAAAGTCATGTGTTGTATCTTACTAAGATTTTACATTTCTGGGAGTAGAGGTGATGGAGGAAGTTCATTGGCCTTTAGAATTAGGCGGGAGGTTGGGTTAGGGTCCTCTATGGAGGGGATGAAGAAGTACATGAACTGGGGTCAAAGAAGACAATGACATGGTATAATTGTAGTGATTTTTATACAGGGTGATCCCTCTTAGTCATGTGTTAGTCGAGGTCTTTATTGGTTGGAGGATCAAGTGAGAGACCAAACTTTATGGAATGGGTTTGTTGCGGCGTAGTAAATAATGGTTTTTGGAGATTATGGAGTAGTGTCCCACAAAGTGACTACTTGGAAGGCGGTAGATTCAATTAGGTATCTGTGGAATCTGTTTGGAGGAGGAGTACTCAGAGGTAGTATCTAGAAGAGTTGAACAATGTTCTCAAGTTGTAGGTTTATGTAGTTCATTGTTGAAGTATAGTATAATATAAAGGGTGTTGAGGAAGCTTTTTGAGAGATCAGGTGATAAAAGGAGGTAGGGTGATGATGATGAAAGGTTAAGAGAGGTGTGAGGGGGTGTTAAAGCTGGTAATAGCTTCACAATCATTTTTTGGATGGAAAGGACAAGTGATGACCACGGCCATAGTAGGTTCATTTACATCATTGGAAATTGGAGGGAATGCAATATGAATATAAGACATTCCCTCTAACCATTCATTGAGTGGATTCGGAAATATAATTGTCATCACTTGTAATAGATGAAGATGGAAATAATGAAGTTCTAGTCATGATCTTTCTCAGTAACTTAGCTCATAAACACCAATAAACATGGTGATAATCCCTATTTACTAGTTACATTAGTTTTCTAACTAATGCATGACGAATGCAAGTTCTTTGAGATTTTAACCATGTACTTAGTTTCTATTGAACTAATTTTTAACAATATTAACTCTCCAAAATAAGACTATAATTTAAACAACCATTCTCTCTCCATTAATAAGCTAAAATAAGATATGTATATTTTAATGTGATACTAAAGCTAGTGATTTGTAGATGAGTCTAGAAGCACAAGCTTGGATCATGTTGTACTTGGTTCAACTAGAACAGAATGAATTCACTTATCTTTGCAAAATGCAAGGCTATTCAAAAGAAATTGAAATACAAATTAGGAAAATGCAGTTGGGATTTTTAAGTGAGGAGATAAATTAATAATAGCTCAAAATAAGTCTACTGTCTAAAAATTAGTATATTACAACATTACATGATATGTGATAGTATATTTAATTACTTATACATATTGTGTCTTCTACTACTATTAGTTTTTGGTTAATTATTGCATGTGATATCATGGGTTAGTTTCATATCGTCTCAGGACCACATCTAATTGTTATTTTTAGGTTTATTGTCAGTAGTGGTGTTAGACACCTAAGTTATAAAGAGATACCTTACATATTTAGATGGATAAAACACTGCAAACCTTCCTTTATGTTTGTATTAGGAAGGGAAAACATCTCTATCATAAAGTGTATTGTGACTCTGTAAGAATAATACATGTATGTGGATTACAATCCAAGGCCTAATCAATGGGGGAGCTATGGAGGCCACACATGTGGGACTAAGAGACAAATTCCTAATAATATGAGAAAGAAGAAAGGATTAATGGAGCACATAGATTGGGTTAGAGACCCTAATATCACGAGTTGTGAAATAAATATAATTCAACATGTCACATGTGACATGAGAAATGATATGAAGTACCATTGTGTGAAAATTCTAAGGTAGAGATGTTATAGGCTCCTACCTATCTCAGTGGTAGAGTTGGGTTGTGTTAGTTTGTGTTCATTTTGTCAATGAAATCTTAAGGTAGGGATGATCAGTCATACACATGAGAATATAATGGATGTTTCTACTTGGTTAGATACAAGGCAAGTAGTTTTAGGGAAATAACTAAAAATGTATAATTCAATAGTTAAAAATACTAGTTGTTTGTTGCAGTTTAATGATATCTCGAGTTGGAAATGTCCTATCTAGTAAATTTTTAGATTTCAATAGTATTTGTGCTTCAAGTTTAACTTGAACTTTAATTTCCCTAATTGACTTATAAGAAGATGGAATTTTGCTTACTATTACTATGTATTATCTTCTCACTTAGACATAGGATAATCATCCATTGAATAACATTTTAGGTCCTAAAGTTGAGACTTTTTCACCCCAACCTAGTACATGACCAGAAGGACTTCATTGTTAGGTAAAGTGAATAATTTGTGGTGTGTGTACGAAGAGGTTAATGTACTTGGGTTTGTGGGGGATGATGTGAGTGTTTTGATTAAGATTGTATGGAGAAATGTTCTATAATCTTGTAAATATTTTTTGTGAAACTGTGATGTGTGGTTTTATCAACAATATAGTTGAGTATATATTATCTATGTTCATATTACTACTCTTAAAGGTATGAATGTTGATTTTTACCAGTTATGAATGCTTTTCTTTCTTTTGATTGTTTCACTTAGTAAATATTGGTAATGGTTTGGTTTAGTTGCTTATCAACTTGGGATTACCACTAATAGTAAAGTTTAAGTTATTATTAGGAGTAGTGCATGACATATGTGACCACAACATATTTACTTAGATAGGCTTCTAGTTTTGGAAATCCTATCAAATAAGGTCAAAAATTTCTTAAGAAAATCTAGATAACAAAATCTAATAGATGGAAACATATATGGCCACCTAGACTGTTTCAATACTCGTCATAGGCTAGAATTTTGAGAAAATCCAAAAAAACACTAAAACTATAAAAATACAAAGGTTCTAAAGGGATTTAAAGTAAACTATTATTCATAACAAACTTTCTTTTAGTTTCTAAGTGTTTCACTTTGGAAATTGGGGGAACATGGTATCTCCCTTTTTGGTGTGACATCTTTGAGTAGAAGGGGACGAGGATGTTGGTGAGTGGAGACCCACTCCCTCTAGGCCCCTTCTTATTTGTTGTAACTTGATTAGATAATGAGAGGCAACTGAAGATGTGCTCCAGGTTCTTCTTCCATGAAGATGTTGTTTGCTAGACTACTATAGCTAGTGTTGTGTTGTATTCTTTGGATTCATCCCAAGGTAATTTTTGCAATTCTGAACTAGAGGCTTGGCTCAATTTTATTGGAGTAATGCTCATGGATCTTACTGTATCCCTTGCCCTTTTCTAATCTCCTACAGTTAAAATCCTCCTTCCATGTTCTTTTTTCATCATGTTCTTGCTTCATTCTAATTTTTAGGGTAGGTATGTTTGCTTGGGTCATCTTCTCCTATAGTTAGTCTTTTAATTGGTCAACTTCTATTTATATTATTCTCTTGTTTGTGACAATTAGGATTTCAATCTTTTTTTGGGTTTTAGTTATGCTTTGGATTTAGCCTAGATGCTTTGTTATATGTCTACACTTATAGAAGAGACCTATGGTCAGAGAACTTTTTTACTGGTGAATAACAACCAATATATGCTTAGGTTAAAGTAATCCCATGTGAAAAGTTGTTTTAATCACTTTCATGGTAAAAGGATCAATGCATAAGTTTCTTATTATCAATCCCATATGAGTTTTGGTCGTATGCTAAACCTTTTACCCCCTGATGTATGTTAAGTTAGTTGTTTTCGCCTTGCTTGTAGATGAAATATTTCTTATGATAATATGGTTGATTCATTTTCTTTAAAAGTATTTTTTATGCATCTTAATGAATTCTATATAACCTAAAACCCAATATCCCTCTTATTTCTATATTTCTTTGCTCATTGGTTTCAATCTTGTGCTAGTGATGGTGAAATCATGTGGAAGAAAATCTTGGGTTCCTAGAAGTTTTGATCCCCCCCTTGAAACCATGTGGATAAACTAGATTATCTTGGTATGTTCCATACCTTTTTTATCCATATATATAGAATTCTAACCTTACCCTAGCATCTCTCTTCTATGTCCTTAAACCAAATTTATTACCACTAATTTAATTTATATTAATTCTTGTTTAGAAGTGCAAGAAGATGGAATAATATTTATGAAGAATTGATGAATTTAGAACTTTTACAAAGAGGACGTCAGTGTAGTCTAGGGTAATCTGAGTGGGTTGATCCCCCTTTTATTAAATTAACCTAAATCTACAACTAAATTTCCAATTTAAAGGAAGTAATGGCATTGAAATAATAAACATGAAATGAACAACATGTTGTCATGTTGGTATCCTTAAAAAGGATATATAATTCTAAACTAGTTCCATGGTAAATTATTATTTTGATAATGGATAATTATGTAAGCTAATGGAGGTCATAGTTGCTTCTAGATTTTGACTAAATTGTTCAATTTTATAATATGTAAATAGTTGGTGTTGAATATTAACCTAGTTGTTTATTATGTGAACTTAGTAAAAATATACCTTGACATTTTTGAGTTAATATAATTTTTTATTTTTAAAAAGTTATTATATCCAAATTCATAATGTTTACGTCAGGCCTTAATTTGAAACTGGTATATTGAATGCTAAAAATGAATAATGATGTTATGATTTATTTTTAATATTAATAAAGTGTTCCTTTTTCATTGAATGCGATAAGTGGCTATCAAATGCAATTTCGAGTAACTATTTGATAATGTTCTTATAATTTTTTTTTCAAATACTAAATTTATGGTTTCATCACAAATTTACTACTTGTGACAATTTTGCAAAATAGTGGTGGTGATGCTTAATTAGGGTTTACTAACCCAGTGTTGAGTAATATTTTCATTATCATGTAAAATATTGTGAAGTGAAGATAATGAGTGAAAACATAAATAATATGTCAATGTGAAAAGTTTAACTTCTATTAGTGAGATGTTAAACATCATGAGCATCATAGAACCTTCTCTCCTTGGTCCTAAGGGTAGAGGTGAATCATGTGGTTCACCATAGGTCTGATGGATGATGAATAAGTACATGAATTATGGTTGTCCCAACCTAAGAAAAAGTTATAGTGGAGTTTCAAATGATTGGAAGTACCTCATAGAATGGGAATTACTATGATTTAACTGATACTTATAGATTGAGGGGCTTCATCCATAAGGAGCGACTCATGATTACTTAATGGTTGGTATGCACCCTATAGGCATTTGTGACAACCTTATAGTGGATTGAGGTTTGTGTTGTTGCCTTAGTGTGCATTTCTTTAAGATTTGTGCAATGGGTTTCATATTTTTGTCTAAGTAGTTGTAGATTAGTGGTATGACCAATACAATAGGGCAACACAAAAATTCTAATAGAGTCAATTGATGAATGTTATTGAATTTGATTACAATTTATTGATGTTGCCTGAAACTACTGATATTTTCTAGTATTCCAGACCTGTTGTAGAGGTTATTAGTCCATTGAATATTGAAATATACTTGTTCAGATTCCTCTTTAATGTATGAATTATTTTTCTAATTTATCTTCAATTAAACTTGGTGCAATATGTTGTTTTCCTAGACTGGGATATTATTCCCAACTGTTGGGATTAATGAGTCTTAGACTCTTATTTTATATCCTTTTTATGTTCTTTGTAGACAAGATAACATTGACACCTTTTTGAAACTTTGAGGTAGTATATTGATTCCATAAAAGTTTGAGTCATCCAATGTTTTTGGTGTCTTAGTCTATATTAAGTCCAGGAATATTCACCCTTTGGGAGCGATATAGAGTATGGAATTCTTAGTGTATTTTGTTTTAATATAGCATGCTTATGATATACATGAATATTTTTGACATATTAAATGTGTCACTTTAACTTTGGTGTTTAATATTATATGTTAGTGTATCAAACTATATGATTCAATGCTAATGAGATACAAGAATTTTGATATTAAGATACTTTACGTGCATGTGAATATCATTGTTAGGGTTTTCAAGTTAAATATGTAATTCTTTGTTTGTGTTTAGTATTTGAAGATGTTTTTTGGGGAAATCCATGAGGAGATATATTCATCTCTCCCTCCTCATATGAGTCATATATTACATAAACTATTCGGTTGTAGATTTGGCATTGTGGTAGTACTACTACTGTGACGTCCGGGCCCACTGCCTGAAGTTCTAGTAGATTTTTAGGAATGACGTATGGCCCCACAAATCACTACTAGGCTTAATTGCACTCTTTGTCTTCACTCACGTACAATCCAGGATAAACTTCCATCCTAGTACTACTCTATGCTAAGCACGCTTAAGCGCATAGATCTTTAGTGATGGGATCCCTAAAAGGTAGGTGCACCTTGGTGATATGGGTAGTCTAATCATTCCTTTTAAAATCATTTTATCTGAGGCCTCAAATCCTAGGATGTTACAATCTCCCAGTCTTAGACTCTTGACATCCTCATCAAGGATCAACTATATGGCCACATAATCTCTTTCCAATTTTAATGCAGATCTAGAATGGCCCATGGACACCCAACTCCTATCTAAGGCTACTAGCATAAGGTCAAATCCAACTTGTCTTTGCGGATAGCCCTTTGCAACTTGCATGGACCGCATGGCTTAAGACTAACATACCACATGCTCATGTGGGCCCCACCTACTGAAGGGGAGTTGGCTCTGATACCATTTGTAATGACTGGGCCCACTGCCCAAGGCTCTAGTAGAGTTTCATGAATGAAGGTTAACCCCACAAACCACCACTTATGTTAAGTACATGCTTTGTCCTCACTCACACGCAAGCCAGGATAAACTTCCTGATTGGTCACCCATCCTAGTACTACTCTAGGATGAGGACATTTAACTATATAGTTCTTTACTGATGGAATCCCTGAAAAGGAGGTGCACCTTGGTGGTTTGGGCAGTCCAATCATTATTTTTAAGATTATTTTATCTAAGGCCTCAAATCCTAGTACGCTACAACTACCATTACCAAATATCCCAGGGTTGAGGCTTAAAATATGCTCAGTTGGTTTATCAAGTATTAGAAAATGTTAATTGTGGTTTTATAAATAAATTTCATTCTCTTATTTTAAAAATGCCTTCAAGAAGCATGGGCAACAAATTAGATTGTTAATCCTTTTTGGATGGAAAAACATATAGATATAAAAATGATTTATAAGAATTGTACATTATGTAATTTGTCAATTTTCTATGTTTGTTTTCAAGATAAGTGGTAATAATTCTACAATTGGACTCATCATATTGGTATGTGTGGGATCTTCATCGATGTTGGTGTTGTCTTCCCACTTCTTCATATTGATGAACTTGTTGGGAACTAACCAACTATCAAGTGGTACCTGTAATGTATTTTTCCAATGTTAGAACAATGGACCTTCTTGTGAAACATGGGTGTAAAGCCTTTTTCTGCATTTATACCATTCTTCTCATCATTGTGTGTGACATTGCAATATCAATGAGCGACAAATGCAGTCACAATTTCCTTTACTTCTATTAATTTTTATCACAACCTTTCTACATGAGTAAAGGTTCCATGCTAGTTGCATTTCCTAGATATGTTCACAACTGATTGGGAAAGGTGGTTTGCTCTTTTTAAATAGTGGCCCTCTCTCAAAGACACAATCATCTCATTGGTGTATGTACATTTCAAGATGAAGAAATAAATTATGATCCCCTCTACCAGTTACCCATCATCGAAGACAAATCATAGGGACAAGGATCATAATATCATTTTCCAGGATCTAAACTTAAGAAATAACATAAAATAAAAAATAATTTAATGTATAACTATTAATGGTACAAAAGCTTGCTAATTTCTCCTTATAGAAGTTTACATGATTTCCAAGTAAAGAAAGACTACATGACGAGATATATTACATGGAAAAATATCCATGACTACTATCTAACTAATCCACTTCTGACCATAACTTTACGAATTTCCATATATTCAACTTGAACCTCCAATTCTTCATATCATCAATCTTTATTGTACGATAGCAACCTAAACGCTGAAAAACAAATAACATATCAATATACTTCTATACTTTGTATACACATGTGTATACAAAAGTGTGCATATATATATATATATATATATATATATATATATATATATATGGGCGTTCATTCGTTGCCCGCGCAGGTAACTTGGATTTTCGCTACCCTGCAGCCAAAAAAGTAACTCTCCTAGTCAAAAAAGTAAGTCTGCTGTCAAAAACGTAACTATGGTGGCCAAAAAAGTAACTCTGCTGGCCAAAAAAGTAACTTTGTACAAAATATACAGCAGATATATATAAGGACGGGTTTTTTGATTTTGGAGGGGCAAATGATATTATTTTTAGCCAAAATTTTTTGGAGAGCTACTCAAAATAGTCCTCTACAATAACAAATTTTTTTTTTTGAAAAAAAGTGGTCGGAAGGGTGGGCGGGTAGCTACCCGCGCGGGCAATAAAGATGGGCCCTATATATATATATATATATATATATATATATATATATATATATATATATATATATATATATATATATATATATATACTATTCTATCAATCTAAACACCAACACTCGTCTCCGTCATTCACATCACCAATAAAGTACGGACTCTTATCTTACTCCAATTGACAAGGACTCTCATCCCACTCAAATCAGCACTCTGTTTTATTCTTTGTTTTATTATTAGTTGAGCGCTTCGGTAGCCAGTAGGTTATTTTTCTTTTTTACCATTACCTATTGGGGTGGTAGCCGCTTCGTCTACCTTGCTAATTCTAGGTTGTATTGGCCTTAAAAGGCAACAATCTCTCCGGCATAACCGGTGATTGAAAGGTTGCAATCTGTCCAGCATCACTGGTGCTGCAAGGAACAACAACACTTCTACGACGGCCGGACACTTTTACTTTCCTGGTTATCTTTTGAAACTGGTGGCGGCCGGCGCTACCTTGTTGATTGCATATTGAGTCCACGACCTAAGACAACAATCACTCTGGCGTAAAATTACTGAAAGGCTATAATTTCTTCGGCTCCGCCAGTGATGTAAATAACGACCATGGTGGCAGCCCGACCTTGCCACTAGCATGGATCTGCGACCAAAGCCAATGACACAAGGTGCCCATCAGGGAATCCTGCTAAATGAATGACTCATGCGCCGTTATACTAAACGTTTCCTTCTTGTAACCTCTTTTGTACATACGACTTTGCATTCTTAGATGTGGTTCATCAACTTTCACTTCATCTGGTTAGTTGTATCTCCTTGCAAGCACCTGTTAGACATATGACCCATAGTGGAATGACTCATAGTGGAAGTTGTTTTTAGAACAAAAGTATTCCTCAAGTTGAGTATGAAGGCATTTAACAAGTGTACAACATCATGAAACTTCATTCTCTCTGACTTACTTTGGACTTCGGTGCTCAGGGTCTTGAGCTTTTATTGTTGGTATGTCTGTTATTATAGTAGCCACATTATTACTTTTACAGCTTTTCCAATCTCAAAGAACTATATAACTTGCATCCTCTTCTTTCTTGCATGAAGGAAAACCATGGATCATTTAGTGTCTGCACTATGAAGAATTGACATATGACCCAGTAACAGACTGACTTCAAGAATGCACTGATATCCACCTACCTGGAATCACCCACGAGAGATGGAACGATAGTTTCACTGTACAGTCCTAACACCAACAGCAGGTTAGTCATGTATTGCATACTATCTTAATTTGATCTCTAGATTGCGTCTTTTCATACTGTCATGGCATGTCGAGTTCTTGGATAAGGAATGAAGCATCCAGCCAGGACAAAGCTAACGAAGAAATCATCCTGATTAAAGAATCAAGCAAAGATTAAGAAACCATAAAGGTACCAAAGTTACGGATTATATCATTATATTTTAGTGGATTGTTGGTTCTTTTACATAATGTTACCTTGGCTTTGCCAATTTGTCTGTCTCACAAATGAAGTATAAGTTATATATAGAAAAAAAAAATGAACTAGCACAGTTATGTGCAAAAATTTACCTAAGTAGTATTGTTCCCAACTTATTTCTCAATATAGCACACTTATGGGGGGTAGTGTCATATATATTGGCATTTTATAGATGATGCGGCTGAAAAATGCCAGAGCAGTTGACGTTTTTCTGAAAAGGCCAAATCTACTGGCGCTTATGGTATATATGCATAATGTATGCCGTAAAATCATGTGTATTCTAAGGTCTTGTCTCTTAGCTTTAGTTGTGATTTACGTTGATACCTAAACTTATAGCTTAACTCCTTTGTAAGATCCTATATTTTTTTTTCTTATGAGATCTAAATTTGAGATATGATATGGGACGTCTGTGTCAAACGGTGGATATTGGATTCGTTGTATTCAATATAGATTGTTAACGAAATCTTCATGATTCATGAGGTGTTTTCTTTTGATGCACCAAATGCATCCTATCTTTTTTACAATTTAAGAATTTGAAGATGGAATTTTTGAATATTAGTCTTATTCTTTCCATATTATCAAGCATGTTCGTATAAATAATATTTTTATTATAAACGAATTTTCTCTTAAACCTTGCCATGAAGTATTATCGAGATTTAAGATAATTGAAAGACATGATTTAGATATTTTATGTTTAGTATTAAATCATATATATTACCCAAAACAAAAGGCACTAATTTGGTAATTCTGATTGAATGGGAATGTGAATTGTTTGAAATACCATTAAATTGTTGATCCAAACTTCTTGTATGCTACATTCAACAAATATCCACATATGATTGTGTTTAGAGTATGTTTGGTTTGTTGAATTTTGCAAAATCATGCATTTGTAAAATATTACATTGTCAAAATCCCACAAATACAAATTTTATGTTTGACAAAATTCTGCATTTCTAAAATATTACATTGTCAAAATCCTACAAATACAAATTTTATGTTTCATTTCATAGATTTGTAAAATATATGATTTTATTTTTCTTGGGTCCAACGGTCAGCCACAGCTGGATTTTGACGTCTAGGAGGATTTTGATGGGAATCAAAATGTGGGATTCCTATTCTATCTGGAAATTATGAGATTAGCCACATTTTTCGAATCATGTAAATCAAATGTAAACTTTCTACAGATGGATGCCAAAATACAATCTGATACGGCAAAATACAAAAAATCAAACATGCCCTTAGTCTAATTCCACATACACTTCTATAGAGAATTCATTGATGACATAATTAGGATATGTTCCTTGATGTAAAAGGAACTACACAAACAGAAATCTTATAATGTATAGAACAAATGTGGTATTTAGTACGTTTCTACGATAAAAAAATATAACATGATACAATTAAATATTATTACACATGTAATCATATCTTCCAATTGAATTCCTTTTATCTTTTTGGTAAACAATGATCTCAATTATTATTGAAATATAATTTATTTGTTCAACAACCTAGACTTTTAGTTGATGGGGACTTAATCGATACTTGCTTAGACTGAAACAAATTAGATAATAAGAAATTAGTAATGTTAATGTACGAGCTAAAACATTTGATTATTTGGAATCAATCAAATTGTCTACATAAGTTGAAAATCATATGAAATAGCAAGCACATGGGAAGAATGCAACTTTGAGTCTAAAATAAGTATCTTCCAAAATTTTGATCTCTTAGTTTAACACAAGGAATGTATCTCATAAAAGGATATAATTAGTTTAATAAAAAGTATTTTATTTCAATGGGAGAATATATCATTTGAAATCTAAAATGGTATAATGCAACTAAATCTTTATATTTTTGTTACATATCTACACGTATAAATATAAAAAGGTAATAAAAGTGTTACTTTACTCCAAGAACAAAAGAGATAAAATGGTGATCTCAAAGTAACAACACATTTCTTTCTTCTTCTATTTTGGTTAAGTGTTTTGAAGCTTGTTAATTAATAGAAACTATTGATCAATAAAAAAAATTGAATGACACATGATTGATGAAAATGTTGTAACCATCATAAACCATAATACTTGTAAAAGAATATCTTATATTCTTGATATGATACTTACTTTATCCATCTACTATAAGTATTTGTTACTAAATGTTAAGCAACTAAAAGATTGTGGGAGTTGTAGCTCGATAGAGAAGGTATGGGGTCCTCAAAATGGGGATTTGAGTTCAAACCTCGGTAGATCGACATCTATGTGAGCTTAACTTGTGTCCCCTAATGTGCGAGTAGTTGGGGGAACTCGGGAATTAGGGAACAGTCTTCGGAGATAGTCCCACATCATAAAAAAATATGAAACTAAAAGATTACAATAAAAACACAAATCCAATATATAGTGCAAAATAATTCTTAAGTTGTTAGAAAAACATAAATAATTTTAATGTCTAACATTGTAAAATTAGGAGCATGAGATATAAATATGTGTATATTCTCATACAACTGAAAGCACGTAAGACTTAGTTAAATTCAAGACCTAAATGAAACATGTAGTCTTCCTAAACAATGAGAAAGACTTCTATTTTTCTTGTGTGTATAATAAATAAATATATCCAAAAAATTACATTTGATTAGTAGAAAAACACTCACCAATAAATATGAATCCAATTGGTCATGATAGTTTGTTGTGGAAGAAATGGTCAACAATTCAATGCAAGCCATTTTTGCTCACTTCTATTCATATTTGCAGATGATCTACAAAATTCAAAGTTATGTAGTATAAAATGATCTATAATAGTTCAAATTTGCAGATGATCTACAAAATCCATATTTGTTGATGATCTACAAACTCCATGATAGTTCTAAAAGTTTATGGACTAGGATAAATTCCATTTATATTCTAACTTATTTTCTTACATTAACATTGTTATTTGTAAAAAAAATTAACATGGTTCAGCATTAAAAATATATATCAAAATCATTAGCATCAAGATTGTGGTCAAATCTATCCATATAAAATAATATAAAAGTTAATAAGATTTTTTTTTGGAATTTAATAAACATACCAATACACATATTGTCAAGTAATATAGTTACAATTGTGATTATTATGTTAAAGATTTTTAATATACTAATAACATGAAGTTTGACATTTCTTACAGTTCATAATGTTTAGCCTTTTACTTTTTTAATAAAATCGATGATTTTTACAACTTTACTTTCCATATCAGACTAATATCTTGAATTAGTTTATAATGGTTATAGAATCGTAAAAGACATGTGTTGTTTCTAGACAATATTTTCATAAAAAGACTATTTTTAGATAATTATAGATATTCAAATTGACCAATCTCTATGTGGATGGTGATAAAGGAAATAAGATCCTATATGAGATTTATGGAATTTAATAGAAGACGTGAAAAGCATGTGCATAGACTAGTATATATATATATGTATGTAGCCCTAAAGTGCCACTATTTATCCATATAAGACAAACCAAGGCTGAGACTAGGGTTTAGTTTTCCATTTCTTAGTGTATACAATACATTTAAGTCTCAAATCCCTAATTTTCATGTATCTAATTCATATTATTTAGAAACTCAAACATACGTCACTGTCATTATCATTACTTTTCCTTGGGAACTCATTCTTATTCATCAATATCAATTGATAACAATAAAGGAATGTTTTTAAAGTATTCAACAAACTATTCATCAAAAGTAGGGTTTATATGCATTAATCACCTTCTAACCATGCATTAATACATGATTTTTGAACTACAACTACAGTTAGGCATTGAAACCATGCTATCTAGATTCTACATATTTGTTGGATAGAACTGATATATAATCTTATTATATTATGAGTTACTAATACTTTATTAGAATTAATTCAAGATAACCCTTAATAGACCAATGGTAGATTGACATTTAATTAATTTTGATCCTATCCCTACCTACCATGAGACGGTCTTGAGACAATGTGCCTATGCCATGTGAATGCCCTACTCCAAGAAGGTTGATTCTTAGTTGCGGGGAGAAAGACATTGATACCCACACATTGTGACACAGTGTGTTAGGCGATGTGATGGAATTTAGGTAGTTCACACACTAACATTCATTATTCCCTTCCCATCCATGACCTACACTCGACATAACATGCCATGGAGTCAACCTAGGGGTTGACCATGAGCTTCTAGCATGGATTGTTGCACACAATCCACCATTGGGTCCGCCATGTTCCTCTAAGGTTCATATGGGGGGGGGTTAGAGGACTGACATGAGTGTGAGAACACATTACGCTAAATGAGATTACTCAAAACAAAAAAAATAATTACTCCTTAATTAAACACAAACCTAGAAAATAGGGTAAATTAAAACCGATTTTAACAATTCCCAATTGCTCAGAAAAATTTATATAAAAGCCCATCAACTTGCTTTACTTCACATAATTCTCAATATTATTTACAACTACCATGTAGCCTCAGCTACAACATAAACTTTGCAAAGGTACACTATCCACATATTCAACATATACAAGCATCAACAAGTTGTAGAAAGATCGATTCAATCAAAACATCGTATACAAACTTTTCATCTAGACCTGATAGTACATGGATGACTCTAGGACACACTAGAAAACTAAACAACCATCTCTAAGGTTTATCACCTCAGATTCTTCTCACTGTCATGATATTGTTGTCACTGATGTCGATCACCTAAAAAAATGTGGTGACCCACGAGGTGAGACCCATACCTAGAGAGAAATATAACTCTCTCCAACATATATTGATTACATCATATTAAATAGTGAATAACTGAGAAGTTCGAGTATTTAATAGTTAATTGAGTAGATTGAATAGTTCAAGCATACTAAATAGATTAAGAAAATAAGCTTAGCAATAAGTATGATTATTAATGTATATATAGGTAACAGATAAACCCATTTCTTTTATCAGATACCTACTAACGTATCATAACATTGCATCTAATAATAATCATTATCATTGACGTGACTACTATCATATGCCTTACTAACAACATAAGCAATCTAGAAGCATAAGTATCTTTGACATGTCTAGCAGTATGACATGGCTATCAATATTGGTATATTTAATAAAGTGAACCAGTCTACATAATAAGTAGAACTAACATCATAGCACAACTAACTGCATAAGAAAAATTAACAATTTAAGCATTTCTAATTACATAGGCATGGCTAGCAGTATTAGACATTGCTAGAAGTATAATATTAAATATCAATGTCATTATATTTGACAACATAAAAAGGTTTACAACATGAGCACATCTATAACCCAAGCATATCTATCATTTCTCAATGTACTAGATATCATCTCTATATAAGAAGATAAACCAAGGGTTATCATCCAATGTGAGGCATTGTCTATAACCCTAAACAAATATGCTATACGGCTATATTACATCTTTTATTATGTTGTCTTGAGGAATTTGAGGATACCACTCAAAATCCAACTGACCACTTCTAAGTCAAAATCAGTGCCATACAAGATCTAGGAAGAGCTGGACTCCTAAGATCTTCTCCGCCCCCGGTTAGTACTGGTCCGCCATAGCGACACATAAGGTCAAGCTGCTACAGCCTAGTTTGTCCTTGGTATAGATCACGACACTAGTGAAAGGAGGTGTGTACGCATACCCTACCATCCAAGGTACAACCGCAGTTGTTCTCCAATCTCATCACATATATAATCACCAAGACATGACCGCAACCGTTCTCAAACAGAGGGCTAGGTATGACCACAGTCGTCCTCCCAAAACACTTGGATTCAGGATGACAAGCACCCCACATACTCAATAATATGCACTCTGAGTTTCCCTTAGGTATACTCATTTCACCATCTGGCAAGTTCTGACACTCAGATGGATCTATGGCATAGGGCACTACATGATTAGAATTTCACTTGATTAATTATTGCCAATTGGGTGAATTAAGGATTCATCATACAAATGGACATACAAACCCTAATTCATTTCTATCAAGTGAATAAGAATTGCAACTTTAGAAGATATGAAATGTTTGAATTATAGATCTTAATCATATCATCATATCCTATTATCCATTGCATTGTAATGAATGACATTATCATCATATCATTTCAAGATTTCCATTTCTTATCACAAGTTCCAGGGTTTCAGTTCTTATTGGAACATGAAAAGGATTTCACCTCAATCAGGAATCCACATGCCGAAAGGTCATTTAAGACCATCACATTATTCATAGAAAGTTCATCCCCATCATTCCATGACTTAAACAAGCCTCAAAAGATCATCAAAAATTATGTGCCCATATGTATTATTATGGCAAGGCACTATGATATTCAAATAGCACTACATTGTTGTTTAAACACAAGAAGAGTGTAATTCATTTTCACATTAATCATGCAAGAGGACTGAATATAACCAATCACCACACTTAACTTAGGTATAATGAACTATATCACATTGAAGTTACACACCCACTTATTATGGTCATTTATTAAATATAACTATCTGAGAGAAAAGGTAAGACAAAAAATTAATGATATTGAATCATCAAATTCTCATAACTAGGACACACACATAATATCATGGAATTCATTATAATCCATTGGATGTTTAAGCATCCAATCTTATTCAATGATAGGGTTCATTGTTCAAAGTTATAAATTGAAGTATGGGTTTAACTATTAGATCAATTGAAAAAAGGAACCATTGGTTTAAGGTTTAGTCAAATCTACAACTACATTCTTAACTTACCATATGTGGTCATTACCTAATCCACCATCAGTTGTGGTCATGAAGTCACCATCAGTTGTTAGATCATCATTGATTACAAGAGAGCCTAAAACTAACCTAAGGCCTGACTATCAGACGACACCATCATTCATCACCTTTGGTTACCACCTTCGATTGTTATGAAGGCCACACAATCGGGTCATGTGTTTAGAAGCACAATCGGGTCATGTGTTTAGAGAAGAAAAAAATCTAGAAACCCTAATATGGACCATCGGTTGATAGGTACTTAGCACCGTAGGTTGTGATAACAACCTGAATTAAGTCATCTCCTTCCTTAGGAAGAACATGCACATGATTATAAGTTTATCCAAAATTAAAAACAAAATAGGAAACACCATAAAAATCGAAATCCCAAACAAGCTTAGCTTCTTAATGCTTAAATCACTATTTTTATCAAGAACATGATCTAACAAGCTTATCGTAACCAATATAAGTAAAGAGGGTTATAAAACTCGCCTCTACTGAGAAGAACAGACTTCTAGCAGCAAGAAACTCAAGCCAAGAAGGTAGAAAACCCAAGATGAATCTCTAAACTCGGCCAAGAAGGCACTCTTCTTCACAAGGAATCAAAACCCTAGAAGAAGAAGCAAGAAAGGTAGGATATTGAGTTCTAAAGTAACTTATACCATGGAACAATATATTTCCAACCTAGAGGAAGGTCTAAGGAAGGTGAAGAGCAAGAAAAATAGAGAAGGAAGGAAGAAAAAAACTTGCCTTGGTCGAAAATCCTAGATCATGACCTTAGAAACCCTAAGTAGCAATAGATGGAGCTCTAGGAGACCTTCTTCTCCAAAAAGAGGTTGTCTTCTACCTTAAACCACTTTGTTCTACATCCAAATAGAGCAAGGTCAGTGCTCTAATCTATAGGAAATATGGAATGAGCAATGATTTTGATTTGGAGATAGGAAGGGGTATATATAGCTTCATTGATAAGGATGGGGTTAAGCACGAGGTGCCCATGAGTTTTCCATGTGTCCATAGCCTAGAGATTCTATGTCCATGCAACACCTCCCTCACTTACCACCTACAATTTCTCTCCTTTATCCATACCCTTATCCTTATCTTTATCCTTATCCTTATCTTGACCCTTATCCTTATCCTTATCTTTACCATTACCCTTATCCTTATCCATAAAGGGGGAAACCCCTAAAATGTCCTTGAAGAGGAACACCTCCAAACCAAGAACAACTAGGAGCCCCATAGCCCAAAAAAGTTGAGAATGATAAGGAAACCTAGAAGGATCAAAATTATCATGACAATATACAAATAAAACCTCACAATTGGGTAAATTGCATAAAAGTCTAGAATGTACATAAAATTTCATAACTTGTTCAAACAATGTCAAAATTGGATTAAATATGAAACTTAAGCTTGTCTTATGATTCCAAAGCATATAACAATGTTAGATGAAGGTTATAATCATTCAATTATGGTAATTAAGCATGTTCAAACATTTAAGCAAGGTTAGGGGTCTCACAACCATAAACCCCTAACAGGGATTCCCCACGCCCCCACCCTGAAATCCAACATACACATAGATGGACACTTTTCATGAACATCATACTCAATATTACACATGGTTACTTTCATCACCTAGTGATGTGACATCATTCTCATAGAAGAC
Organism: Alisma plantago-aquatica; assembly: GCA_963693085.1. Lineage (NCBI taxonomy): Eukaryota > Viridiplantae > Streptophyta > Magnoliopsida > Alismatales > Alismataceae > Alisma > Alisma plantago-aquatica. The sequence goes on from OY856410.1 coordinate 822,873,119, forward strand.
ATATTCTTTTCCCTCAACTCTTACATGTGTCACCTTGGTTCAACATAAGAACTGTTATGCCACATGTATAGGTTTGGTAGTACCCTTCAACTTGGGACTCTAACTGTCATCCTGGAAAATACTATTTGTTGTACCACACATCAGAGGGCATACTTGATGTCTCTTACCAAACATAGAACATCATGTATCTTTTATCATACATAACATTATAAGGTTTCATCTCTATGCTCCTTTAATGATTGTTGTAATTAGCAACTCAATCAATCATGTGAGCATCCCCTAATTGTCAAGAACTATAAGGAATATGTTCTTAGAAGATTATTCAATCATCTTAATGATGGACTTGCCATCAGTCGAGCTAAAGAATCACACACTTGTTTGCAACTGTTAATAAATATAACTTCCTGGTTGACCTTGTTAGGGGTAGGGTAATGACATTTTCTTCATCTTCCCAGTATTCACACAACACAATTAGTAGATGTATCATAACATACAATAGGATACTCTAGTTAACCCCCAACTCACTCTTGCAGAACTTGTCACACATGAGTATAGTTGTTTCAACATTCTTAAGGTTTAGCAAGATGTTAACCATGTTACTTACCATCTCTAAAATACTTTGAGATGTCATCATTCAAATCTTGTCACAACTTATGAGACATAACCTAATTACTTTGTTCCTCCTATTTGTGAATGATATTGATACATTGGTTGGTCTAAACGACATAAGCTACTAAACTCATCATGGTCATGTAACTTATGTGATCCACTTAACTCTTATCCATTGATATCCTGATCTAAGGTTTATTATAAAGGAACATGGTAACACATGTCTGCTAATCAACAAACCATCTATCATTGATAGTGGTCTTGGACAACCATCAGCAGACCATACATAACATTATAGAATCATTCTTCTTTTCCCAAACAATACTTAGAAGATCCGCATCAACTCTCTCTCTATTGGAGAGGAATATTGGACAACTCATCTAATAGATATCTTTAACTCATATAAAACTAATACACTCTGAATACTAGGATTGAATACATTGGTATCCACTACATGTGCTATAAAGAACTCATAACTTGGCTCATTCCACTTCCACAATATTATAACTAGATAAGAACATATAGGAGGAATCCCCCTAACTCTTGGAAGGATAAAAAAGCATGCTTATTACAAAATATAAAGATTTTGGAACAATATTCCAAGGCAATCACACATCATATCAAGATATCCATCCTAGGATTACAACAATTCCACGTGTACCAAGTGGCATTAGATCCTCTTCTAAGCTATGCATCAAAAATAAAGGAACACAAAGGGAAACACACTTCTTACATCAAAGAAGCATTGTCCATGGGTCACTAGCAAAAGATAACCAATTCAATTTTTTTTCCATGAAGGGTACACTTTTTATGTATCATTTTACCTTTTATAGATTAGGTTCCTTTCCATTAGCATATAAATTATTAATATTATCACATATAATCATTAATATGCATGTCCTTTCGTGTTATCATGTTTGTCAACCACTTATCAATGAATATATCATCATATTCCACATTTTCTTCATTAGACATGGATCATCTCCCTTAATTTATTTCATATGTCATGAAGATTGTAAATTAGCATTTCTTACACACATAGGTTGGTCTGGGATTAACTCAGGTTTCACTTTATTCATCTGCCATTATTCTCATTCATCTTCTCATATTATGCTTCTCTCCATCTTATGTGAATTGCATACCTTGAATCACTTTATTAGCACATACTTATCTATCTTTTATTTTATTATCTTCTTGAATTACAACTTCAAGAACTCCTCTGTAGCTTATCTATTTTCAGACTTAGGTTTCATGGTGTTGTATCTTTCTCTTATAGTTACCAAATATTCATATTTTGATAGGTTATGATGAAAATTTCAATTTATCTAGGGTAATATTGAGATATCTGCACCATTATTTCTGATTTGTTATGCTCTTTAGATTGTCATAAAATGACTACTTGATCAGAGTATCAGAAAGATAACAATAGAAGAGTTTCATACTTACCTTTTGTTCAATACATGAATACCTGCTCAAGGCATCCAAGTACGGAGATTAGGCAGTATGCACTATGTTTTTATGTCATATTCGTAACTTATCATCCTAGTCCTAAGTCCTAGTGTCCCTCTAGAATCAGCAAACCTAAAGCTCTGATACCAACTTGTGAGAACCCATTACGTTCAACGAGACTACTCAAAACACAAAACACGATTACACCTTAATTAAACACAAACCCAGGGAATAGGGTAAATTAAAATCGATCTCAACAATTCCCAAATGCTCAAAAACATTTATATAAAATCCCAGCAACTTGTTTTACTTCACATAATACTCAATATTCTTTAAAAATTCCCTGTAGCCTCAGCTACAACATAAACATTGCAAAGGTACACTATCCCCATATTCAACATATACAAGCATCAACATGTTGTAGAAAGCTCAATTCAATCAAAACATTATGTACAAACTTTTCATCCAGACCTGAGAGCACAGGGATGACACTAGGACACACTAGACAACTAAACAACCATCTTTGGGGTTGATCACCTCAGATTCTTCTCACTGTCATGATATTGTTGTCATTGTTGTTGATCACCTAAGAAATGTGGTGACCCACGAGGTGAGACCCAATCCCAGTGAGAGATATAACTCTCTCCAACATATATTGATTACATAATATTTAACAGTAAATAACCGAGAAGTTGGAGTATTTAATAGTCAATTGAGAAGATTGAAAAGTTAAAGCATGATAAACAGATAAAGAAAATAAGATTAACAACAAGTAAGATTATCAATGTATATATAGGTAACAAATAAATCAATTTCTTTATCAGATATCAACTAAGGTTTCATAAGATTGCATCAAATAAGAATCATTATCATTGATCTGATTGTCATCATATGCCTTACTAACAACATAAGCAATCTAGAAGCATAAGCATCTTTGATATGTCTAGTAGTATGACATCGCTATATATATTGACATATTTAATAAAGTGAACCAGTCTATATAATAAGTAGAAATAACACCATAGCACAACTAACTCCATAAGAAAAATTAATAGTTTAAGCATTTCTAATTACATAAGCATGGCTATCAGTATTAGACATTGCTAGAAGCACAATATTAAATGTCAGTGTTAGTATATTTGACAACATAAATAGGTTTACAACTTGATCACATTTACAACACAATCATATCTATCATTTCTCATTTTACTATATATCATCTATATATATAAGAAGATCAAATAAGGGTTATCATCCAATGTGAGGTGTTGTGTATAACCCTAAATAGATATGCTACATGGCTGTATTACACATTTTATTATGTTTCCCTGAGGAATTTGAGGATACCACCAAAAATCCAACTGAGCACTGCAAAGTCAAAATCATTACCATACAAGATCTAGGAAGAGCCAGACTCCTAAGATATTCTCCGCCCCCGGTCAGTACTGGTCCGCTAAAGCGACACATAAGGTCAAGCTACTGACAACCTAGTTCGTCCTTGGTACAAATCACAACACTAGTGAAAGGAGGTGGGTACGCATACCCTACCATCTGACGTACAACCACAGTTGTCCTCCAATCTCATCACATATATAATCACCGAGACACAACAGCAACCATTCTCAATCAGAGGGCTAGGTATGACCACAATTGTCCTCCATAAAAACTTGGATTCAGAATGACAAGTGTCCCACATACTCAATAGTATGCTCTCCAAGTTTCCCTTAGGAATACTCATTTCACCATCTGGCAAGTTCTGACACTCAGATGGATCTATGGCACAAGGAACTACATGAATAGAATTTCACTTGATTAATTATTGCCAATTGGGTGAATTAAGGCTTCATCATACAAATGGACATACAAACCCTAATTCATTTCTATCAAGTGAATAATAATTGCAACTTTAGAATATATAAAATGTTTGAAATATAGATCTTAATCATATAGCCATATGCTATCATCCATTGCATTGTAATGAACCACATTATCATCATATCATTTCAAGATATCCATTTCTTATTCCAAGTTCCAGGGTTTCAGCCCTTATTGGAACATGAAAGGGATTTCACCTCAATCAGGGCTCAACATGCCCAAAGGTCATTTAAGACAACCACATTATTCATAGCAAGGTCGTCCTCATCATTCTGTGCCTTAAATAAGGATCAAAAGATCATCAACAATTATGTATCCATAGGTATTATTATGACAAGGCTCTATGATATATAAATAGCACTACATTGTGGTTTAAACACGAAGAGTGTAATTCATTTTCACATTAATTATGAAAGAGGGCTGATTATAACCAATCAAAATCTTTTAGTTAAATTAAGATTAGGTATAAGAAACTATATCACATTGAAGTTACACACCTACTTATTATGGTCATTTATCAAATATAACTATCTGAGAGCAAAGGTAAGACAACAAATTAATGATATTGAATCATCGGATTATCATCACTAGGACCCACGTATAATATCATGGGATTTATTATAATCCATTGGATGTTGAAGCATCCAATCTTATTCATTGAATCAGGTTCATTGTTCAAAGTCATCAATTGAAGTATGGATTTAACTATTAGATCAATTGAACCAAGAAACTATTAGTTTAAGGTTTAGTCAAATCTACAACTATATACTTAACTTACCATATGTGGTGATGACTTGATCCACTATTAGTTGTGGTCATTGAGTCACTATCGGTTGTTAGATCAGCACTATATTCATTTAATACCATCGGGCATTAAGCTAATGCCATCCTTGATTGATAGCATCATTAGAGAATCAAACCATTTCTCATTGAGATTCCAAGAGATCCTAACACTGACCTAAGGTGTGACTATCAGACCACACCATTGTTCATCACCCTTGGTTACCACCTTCATTTGTTATGAAGACCACACAATCGGGTCAGGTGTTTAGAGAAGAAACAACCTAGAAACCCTAATATGGACCATATGTTAATAGGTGCTTAGCACCATAGGTCATGATACCAACCTGAACTAAGTCATCTCCTTCCTTAGGAAGAACGTGCACATGATTACATGTTTATTCAAAACTGGAAACAAAATAGGAAACACCTTAAAAATCAAAATCCCAAACAAGCTTAGCTTCTAAATGCTTAAATCACTATTTTTCAGCAAGAACATGACCTAACAAGCTTATAGTAACGAATATAAGTAAAGAAGGTTATAGAACTCACCTCTATTGAGAAGAACAAACTTATAGAAGCAAGAAACTCAAGCCAAGATGGTAGAAAACCCAAAAGGAAGCTTTGAACTCAGCCAAGCAGGCACTCTTCTTCATAAAGAATCAAAACCCTAGAAGAAGAAGCAAGAAAGGTAGGATTTTGAGATCTAAAGAAACTTTTACCATGGAACAGTAGAATTCCCACCTGGAGGAAGGTCTAAGGAAGGATAATGGCAAGAAAAATGGAGAAGGAAGTAATAAAACAACTTGCCTTGGTTAAAAACCCTAGAAGATGACCTTAGAAACCCTAGGCAGGGCTCGATAGAGCTCTAGGAGACCTTCTTTTACAAAAAGAGGTTGTCTTATAACTTAAACCACTTTGTTCTAAATCCAAACAGAGCAAGGTTGATGCTCTAAGATAGAGGAAAGAGGGAGTGACCAATGATTTCTATTTGGAAATAGGAAGAGGTATATATAGGTTCATGGATAAGGAAGGGGTTAAGCATGAGGTGCCCATGAGTTTTCCATGTGTCCATAGCCTGGAGATTCTATGTCCATCCAACACCTCCCTCACTTACCACCTACAATTTCTCTCCTTTATCCATACCCTTATCTATATCTTTATCCTTATCCTTATCTTGACCCTTATCCTTATCCTTATCCTTATCTTTACCATTACTCTTATCCTTATCAATAAAGGGGAAACCCCTAAAATTTCCTTGAAGAGGAACACCTCCAAACCAAGAACAACTAGGAGCCCCATAGCCCAAAAAAGTCAAGAATGATAAGGAAACCTATAAGGATCGTAATGCTTGTGACAATATAGAAACAAAACCTCCTAATTGGGTAAATTGCAGAAAAGTCTAGAATGTACATAAAATTTCATAACTTGCTCAAACAATGTCCAAATTGGACCAAATATGAAACTTAAGCTTGTCTTATGATTACAAATAATATCGGTTAGATTAAGTTTATAAGAATTCAATTATGGTAATTAATAATTTTCAACCATTTAAGCAAGGTTTGGGGTCTCACAATGAGGGTCTAGTTACTGAGAGAAAATTAGAGACTAGAAACAAAGGTAATACCTTAAGGATATCTCTAATGAAATCTTGACACATTACCAGATGGTCAAGGAAGGTTTATAACCACTTAGTAGGATCCAAGTCTACAAGTTTCTCAATCCCATGGTCTAGTTCACCACCAGTTATTGGTAGAGATCAATGAAGGTATTCCTGACTTTCTGATGCCTTTCTTAGGGTTGGAGCATTGTCATGGACATATACCAGAAATCCATGCCAAGGGAATTGGCCATAGATGCTCTATGCCAATAGATTGGGGTTTGAGTAAGTAGAGTTGGAGGGTGGAGTCATATATGGTGGTGTTGGGTGTCTCCATAGGAATTGGGAGTATAGGTGTGCTCAGAGGGTCTTGATCTAACTTCTAGATGCCTTACATAAGCCTATGGATTACGTGAGTGTTAATAACAAACAACCCTAGATTCTTAGTATTTTTTAGATTTGGGCAGTATCCCAAACACGGAAGATAATTTTTGAATTACTTTGAGTTACTTTGACTTATCATCCTGGAGATAATAGTGGCATTAGATGGTGACAATGATGAAGAGAGATATAGGTAGACAGAAAGATATATAGATAGATAGAGAGAGAGTGAGAGTTTTAGTTGTGGGGTGTTTTGGTATGTATGCCCAGAGAGACAAACATATGATGATTGGAGACATTAGATACCTAATTTTATAATCATAAAAGTTAATTGCATCTATTATGTTTGTCTCGGTCATAATATACACAGACATAGTAGATGTCTAAAGAATGATTTTACACAATGATGTATGTTTGCAGGTACATGACTTGAACGATGAGATCATATGGATGATAAGAGTACATACTGTCTTGTTATGTCACTAGTCAGATGTTATTTTGGAAGCCAAATAGACAACACAATAATACATAAGACTAGAGTGTGTGTTGAATAATGATAGAATCTCATTAGTCATGATATATGATATCAAGTCAAGCACACATATACATATTATAGAATAGTGTATCAGACAAACCCTCCTGAGAGTGATACATGGAGACCATATAATGGTAGTCTGGATCATCTATCATAGTGATAGTGGTGATTGTGGTTCTTAGATCTAAAGTCACTACATTCATCACATGTCGTTCGGTATACTTTCACATCATGAAACGTAGTCCTAAAATAAGGGTTGCCATAATGGTAATGATTTGGTAGTTGTAACAAGTGTAAGTGATGTAGATGAGATTTGTCCCTCCTACATGAGTTTGATATCTAGGTCCTCTTGATAAGCGAGACTGAGAAATGTACGATTATACTCATGTGATTCAATATATGATATGTGAACTCACACACAGCTCACACAATCTTCTCTAGTTCAAGGTATGTGGATTGAACGTTGAGAGGATGATGATTACATGCCTCAAGTTCAATCTGGATATCAGAGACAAAGGATCTATATGATCACTAAAACTAATAATAGTTTGTAGGTTGAAGTTGTTCTCCAACTTTTCGAATTACTTAGGTAGCAATGATGTGTGACTAGGTACCACTCTTTGCTTGTGATGTCATAATTAGTTATGGACATTCACTATCAATGTAATTCTAGACCTATAGGGCCACACACATAGGGTACACTTGAATTAAAGGCGTATATTCATGAATGATATTTAATTTGATTACTTACGTATACAATCAAATAACATATCAACTGACTGGACCCAGAACTATCAAGTTCAAGTGTTGAACTGATTGATGAGTGTTAGGTTGATCGAAAATTGAATTCGCTGATTTCTGCATGACTCAAGACACCAACCGACTGGCTCACTGGGTGAACTGATGAACTCAGGCTGGTGAGACAACCGGTTCACCTAGTGAACCGATCAGCTCAGTCAAGCCAAATGAAGATTCTGGTGATTTTCCAAAATCATGAGAAAAGTTGAATCATTTCACTTGTCAATCCAATTGGTACAAGGATTAATATTGGACATTAATTGGAAATAAATTGCAAATTCAAATGCAAACATGAAACTACACAAAATGACCATCTCGCTAAGTGAGATGACCAGTTAACTCACGAGATGATCATTTTTCAATTCACAGATTCTAAAAAATTCATGATTCTAGACCCTTCTACTCCCACATAGACTGGGAACCCTAACACTGACCTCTACTTTAAATAAAGGGGTATTGGGGGTTCCCAAGACTCACAATTGAGAATCAGTTGCAGTGACAATTGTTGTCCTCTCTGGTTGTGGTAACCAATAGAGAGCCCGAGCAAATCCTACCCATTAAAGAGGGGGATAGTGAGGGAGATAACAACTAAAGTTCAGTTGTGGAAGAGCATATCGGTGACTAGTACGTCGGCAGGAGGGGACAACTCCTTCCCGTTGGCTCTGGTAGAGAAATGTAGAGTTCCCAGTGGTCCGTGCAGACTAATCTAGAGGAGGGAAGCCATAGTCTTCCACTAGGAGGACAACGTCATCCATCAGTCCATTGTGAGAGGAGCTACTGCAGATGATGATGTTCAAGTTTGTTGTCCATGGAGGAGCCATATATAAGTCCCAGTGCAACTAGAAGACATTTGCACTTCTACAATGATGAGGAGTGCATCGTTGGACTTGCTCCAGGACCAGGTATATCCTTGAGACCATCCTTTACATTATATAGTTGTTGACGCAGACCGCTGGTCAATGAGGAATATAGCAATAAAATTTTTGTTTGTTTCTACTGCCTATTTTGTCGCCTTATTTCCCTACAGTGGTATTAGAGCCATGTCAATCTACTATATTTTGGGATAATCAATATGATCAGATTTTGATTTTATCGTTTAATTATTACATGTGATGCAAATAATTTCTTATCCAATAAAATACCACAACAATCCCAAACTAATATATATATATATGATATATATATGCAATTTACACGTGTCACCCTAAAAGTGTGTTTTGATGGTGGATGTGTAGCATGGTTATGGCCAATAACCCCTATTATCTGTGCATGGTTGTATGGTTGGTTAATATTGTTTTATCTTGGTCTAAGTACCGAGCCTCCATCTTATTTTCCCAATGTAAAGTTATTTCTTTCCTACCCTTGCTCCCCTCGAATGTAACTCAAGGTTTTTATATAATCATTTAATAGTATGATAGTTTACTTTCTTATTTTGATGAAGAAGAAAGACATTCAGACGATGCCAACTGACCATCCCGAAGACGAGCTGAATGGATGGAAGACCGAGGAGGACTAGAAGGATGATCCAAATAGATCGGCTAGTGGACCCAAACAATCAACTGGAGGAGCCAGCATATGGTGGACAAAAGAACCAAACAACTGGTGAGATGATCAAATGACTGATTAGGAGGCGATCCGATCAATTCAAAGGTTGAATCGATCAACTTGGATTGGCAAGGATGGATCTTCAACAACAATAGGTTTTTGCATGTGATGTAGACCAAGGTTGTGGCAATTTCTTGTGGCCACAAGGAATTACATTAGGCTGGCCATAACCATTAATTTTTTATTACATATTTTCTTTGTAGGATATAGCATGTATATGATACATACTATATATGTGGTGTTTGTATAAAGTATATGTATTTTTAAATACAAAACCCCCAAATAAAATACTAAGTCTTAGATGCTTTCCAAAAATGACACACATCAAAAGCTTGATCAACCAAGTGTAGGCTACGCCCTAGTTTGGTGCGCTATCTATCTCGGGGAAGTGTGATGGTAGTAATGTAGGTTCCACCCTACTGGGGTGCATTATTATCATGTTGGCTTTTGAGTCAGGCTTCACTGGTGGTTCTTAGAGCGTCTTAGCCCAGAAGCATGCAAATGATTATGGCAAGGAGTTGTGCATATCATCTATCCAAGAGTTGCATATGATGCAATTGGCAAAAGTTTCCTACCTTGATGATTGACTATGTATGATGGCGTTGGTCAGGTAATCATTGAATTATCTTAGATCTTGGCTCACTAGAATATTGTACGCTACAATATTTTGAATTAATACATGAGGGTTATCGATTTGAACAAAATAGTGGGTGTGATAGTTAATTAAAAACCTAATTAGTATCGTAAAATTTATCAAATCAAACCAAATAAAAATGTTTTGAAAAGGTTGCAATATTTCTTTGTAGAACCAAATGTCAAACACAAACATGTTACTATTTTGATCAGTCATTAAGAAGGACAAAATGGGATAATCTTCCACATCTGGTTTAGGATTCTGAGAAGTGTTCTCAATCATGAGCGAAAGGTTTATGTCCTTAAAAGATCAGATACACTGGAACCCGCTCCAAATGCACCTAAAGGCTAAATGGATTCTTATTGGAAGCATGCCAATGATACCATAAATATTTGAATATCTAATGGTCTGTTGTTTGAACTATGAGTTGCATGAACAACATGAAAACATGGATATTCTCAAGATGGTAACACATCTTAAGAATCATGTAAAGCAAACAAGGTATAATGTCTTCAAAGTGCTATTTGAATGAAAACTAACAAAGGGAGGTCCAGTAGAGCCCCATGTGGTCAATATTATTGGGCATGTGGAATGACTGGGATTACTCTTAGGTCAAGAGTTGACCATGGATATGATTTTTTTTGTGTGAATCATATACTCCGTTTATCAAATGCTTGGCATGTTGATGCCAAAGCACGGAAGAAGTAGGACAAATCTGTGATGGTGATCAATGGAAGTTAGTCCAAGGGAAAAGTCAAGGCCAAGAAGTGTTATGAGGCTAAGCTAAAGTCCATGCCTTCAACACTCAAGATATGGAGAAGGGTAAGTGTAAAAGGAATCTATCTTTTTCACTTAAAGGATAAAGAAAAGAAAGTGCCGCCATTGTCACATGTCTGGACATTGGAAAGGAACTATCCTCTTTATAGAGGATCTCAGGAAGAAGATGGAGATAAAGATCTTTTCTTCAGGATCTGAGAAGCAGTAAGCTAGAACTGCATGGAACAAGGGTTGCTGCCTCTACCTATGGAATTTGTCATTCATGGGAACATAATAGAATTAGTGAATTGCTATTATGTAACTTCCATTGATGAAAAACGTCATATGCCTTGTGTGACAAGAACATTATGTTTTATTTTAAAAGATTGATCTTTTATTGAAATTCCCTATGTCTCACAAACTATACTTGATAGTGTAAAGATAAATGTGTATGACACATGTACTGAATGACTTGATGACTCAAACAAATGAATGTCTATAGCACTATCATCTAGAGCTCTTAAATGAGAAATGCATTTCTAGAATCCATATGATGGTTATCTAGACTCTTTTGGTTATTCAACTAGTAGAGACATGCATATGTCATTTTTTGTGCAATATGACAAAATAATCTTCACTAGATGTAGTGGGAGAGTGATTTTTCTATGAGAAATAATAAATACTAATGCATATAGACCTTTTATAATAAATGATAAGGGTATTTAATGGTACATCATTATATTTATTGATGTTATCAATAGATATGAAGTTTGTATTTAATGAAATACAAGTATGAATCTCTTATAGTGTTCAAGGAGATTGTGAATGAAGTACATAACTCACTTGGTAAAAGAATTAAGATACTTTGATGTGATCGGTGTTGAAATAATTTAGACAAAGAGTTTGAGAACCTTATGAGGAGATCATAATAATGTATCATGATGAAGTCCACCTAAAACACAATGATAGTGTATCATGAAAGTGTATCAGATAGAATGTAAGACACCCTGTTAAGTCATGGTGCAATTATCAATTAAAATCAATTTGATATTGCAATTTTTTTGGGGCACATGCTTTACACTAAAACAATGTACCGTAAAAAATTGTTCAAAAGACACCATGTGGGATATGACATGAGAGGTGTCCCGAGGTGACTTTTATGGTGATTAGAGACGAATACCTATATAAGAAAATTGTTTGTTAAAATTCTTTGTCCAAAAATTACATAAATGTTATTTTGTTAAATACTACTCTTATCCTAATCTGTCGACAAAGTGTTTGTTTGTCTGGATGACTGTGTTCCTAAAGAGGAACTTAGTTCGAAAGGAATGAGTGGGATTAAAAGTAGAACTCAAAATGTTCAAGACAAGTAAGAAAACATTGAACCTTAAAGAGATACAATAGGAACAAGGAGAATTGCAAGCTATTGTGGAATCTCAAGTTCCTTATGTAGACATAGAACTCATAGTTCTAGTAGATCACACCTTGATCTAGAAAGATTATGGCATCTTATGGCTGAAAAGGTAGTGAGTTGGTCATATATGATGAGTCAACAAACTATCTAGAAGTTATTGAGGAACTAGATTTTGAAAAATGGCATGAGGTCATGGGTTTAAAGATGGACTAAATGTATACCAACAAGGTATGACCTTGATGCATCCACCTGGAGGGGTAAAACCCCATTGTGTGCATTTGGGTTTTTAAAAGAAGACCAACATGGAAGAGTAAATTGGTTATAAAAAGTTATAAACCAGTTCAAGGAGGTTAGCATGATGAAGTCTTTCACCTGTTACCATGGTTAAATCCATCTAGATCATGGTTGTTGTTGCAACTTAGTATGACTGTGAGATTTGGCATATGGATGTTAAAATCATATTCTTTAATTGGAATAACTATGAGGATGTATATGTGATACAACCAAAAGGTTTTATAAATTCAATAATACAAATAAAGTCTATAAGCTATAAAGGTCAATTTGTGGATTGAAGAAAGCATCTCAGAGTTGGAAACTTCTATTTGACAAGGCAGTCAAAGAGTTTGACTTGAGTCAAAATAAAGATGAAATATGTGATTACAAAAGATTATGTAGGAGCATATATATATATATATATATATATATATATATATATATATATATATATATATATATATATATATATTCCACATGATGATGGGGAATAGTGTTCTTAATCCTACATATGTTAAAACCTAGTATGGAAAGTACCTTCTATATGAAGGGCTCAAGCAAAACATCCTATGTGATAGGGATTGAGATCTATAGAGATAGATCTGGAAAGTTTCTTGACCTAAGAAAGAGAATATACATTGGCAAGACGTTGAAGGGTTCAACATACAAGATTCAATGAGAGAAAATGTGTTTGTGTTCATGGAGTTATTCTCTCAAGAGCCTAGTGTCCCAATTCTTATGAAGAACAGAAACACATGTATAGATGCCATATGCATTTGCAAATGGATCTATCACGTATGTAGTCATCTTGTTATCTTGTATGTATTGGATTTGACAAGAGGATATCCAATTATCTCATATGTATTGGACATGATGAGAGGATATATTGATATACCTATCTAGAAATCTCGTATGTATTGAACATGATGAGAAGGTATATGTCAGATGCTAGTGAGAGTCACTGGACTATCATAAGGAGCGTCCTTAGGGGGGCACTAAAAGGATTCATTCCTCAGTAATGGTAATAAGGAAGAGTTGGGTGTAAGGGGTCACACCGATGCAAGCTTCTAAAATGATAATTTAATGATCACAATATATATTTATGTTTGACTCTAAAATAAGAACTGTAAGATTGAAAGGGTTTTGAGCTAATGACAATTGTTTATATTACAGAAGAAGCCGTGTATCTCTGTGTTATGTGAACAACATAGGATACTTTATGAAGTTCATATGGGTGAGCTTATGAGAGGTTCCAATCATTGATGACACAATAGAAATACTTTGTCAACAATGAATCTATATGATAGGCAAGGAATCTCAGATAGCATATTATAGAACTTCCATATCACGAGATGTTGTACAGTGAGGATATGTGAAATTTGCAAAATACAGAATAAAAGAAAATGTTGCTAAACTCATTATGAAAGAACTTGCGCAACAGAAACATGATGGACATGTTAAGATAACTTGGAATATGATTCATTGGTGATTGGCTCTAATTGCAAGTGGGAACCTTTTGGTATGTATGCCCAGAGAGCCAATCATATGATGATTAGAATGCGGCATTAGATACCTAATTTGATAATCATAAAAGATAATTTTGTATATTATGGTTGTCTCAGTCATGAGATGATCACAAAAATAGTAGATGTCTAAAGAATGATGGTACTCAATGAACTATGTTTTCAAGTACATGAATTGAATGATGAGATCATACAGATGATAAGAGTACATACATTCTTCTTATGTCCGATATTACTATGGAAGAAAAATAGACAACAATAATACATAAGACTAGAGTGTGTGTTGACTGATGACATAATCTCATTAGTGATGATATGTGATATCAAGTCAAGCACACAAATACATATTATAGAATAGTGTATCAAATAGACCCACCATGAGAGTGATATATGGAGACCATGGAATGGTAGTCAAAATCATTCGTCATAGTGATAGTGGTGATTGTGGTTCTTAGACCTGAAGTCACTACATTCATCACATGTCGTTCGGTATACTTTGACATCATCAAACATAATCCTGAAATAAAGGTTGTCATAATGGTGATGAGTGTAAGTGATGTAGATGGGATTTGTCCATCCTACACGAGTTTAATATCCATGGCCTATTGATAAGGGAGACTGAGAAATTTACAGTCATACTCATGTGATTCAATATATGATATGTGAACTCACATGCATCTCAGACAGTCTTCTCTAGTTTAAGCAACATAGATTGAACATTGAGAGGATGATGATTCTATGCCTCAGGTTCAATAGCGGATATTAGAGATAAAGGAACTATACAATCATGGTAATACTAATCACAAATTGTAGGTTAAAGTTGTTCTTCAACTTTTCGAATTACTTAGGTAGCAATAATGCGTGACTAGGCATGACTCTTTGCTTGTAATGTCAAAATTAGTTATGGACATTCTCGACCAATGTAATTTTGGACCTATAGGGTCACACACATAGGATAAACTTGGATTAAATGATTATATTACTTAATGATGTTTAATTTGGTTACGAAAGGTGTTTAGGTAATCCATTAAACAACATATCAACTGACTGGACTCATAACTATCAAGTTTAAGTGTTTAACTGGTTGATTGTAGTTTCAGGTTGATTGAAAATTGAATTAGCTAATTTTTGTATGAATAGAGACACCAATCAATCGGCTCACTGGGTGAACCGACCGGCTCAGGCTGGTGGGGTGAGACCACTGGTTCACCTAGTGAACCGATCATCTCCATCAATCCAACCAAAGCTTCTAGTGATTTTCTCGAATCATGAGAGGAGTTGAATTGTTCCACTTGTTCAATTCGATTGGTACACGGATTGATGTTGGACATTAATTATAAATGAATTGTGAAATCAATTGCAAACAGGAAACTGTGTGAAATGATCGTCTTGCTAAGAGAGATGATTGGTTTGCTCACGAGATGACTGTTTCACTTAGGAGACAGTCATTTTGTAGTTTGCATGTTTTAGAAAATTCATGATTCCAGATTCTTCTACTCCCACACAGACTGGGAACCCTGACCTTGGCCTCTACTATAAATAGAGAGGTACTGGGGGCTTCCCAAGATACACAATTGAGAATCAGTTACTCTGACAATTCTTGTCCTCTCTAGTTGTGGTAACCAATAGAGAGCACGAGCAAGTCCTGCCCGTTAAAGGGAGGAATAGAAAGACAAAGAACAACTAAGGATCAATTGTGGGAGAGCATGTCGGTGACTATTACATTGGAAGGAGGGGACAACTCCTTTCTGTTGGCTCTAGTAGCACAACGTGAAGTTCCTAGTAGCCCACATGGACTACTCTAGAGGAGGGAGGTTGTTGTCTACTACTAGGAGGACAACGTCAGCCAACAGTCTGTGGTGAGAGGAGTTGCAACAGGGGATGATATTCAAGTTTGTTTTCCATAGAGGAGTCACAGACAAGTCCCAGTGCAACTAGAAGACACATCTACAACAACGAGGATTATGCCGCTAGACTTGCTTCAGGACTAGGTATATACATACTAGACTGGTTTATGGGGAATATGATAATAAAATTTTTGTTTATGTTGCTTATTTAGTCACTCTATTTCCCTGCAGAGTGTTTTCGAACACATGATAACTTGGAGTCTGGGTCAGGGATATGAGCTCCCTGGAGTCAAGTCTACCAGAAATTGGGAGTCTAGGCTAACTAGACTCCCCTCTCAGGGTTTCCTTTCATTCTTCCTATATTCTTTCAATAAAAGAGTCTTATTTAGAGAAGTATTACTCTAGCACACATTATTATCCAAATTATCTAGAACTTTGGCATATTGTCATTACCACTTATCTCTCATTGGGCGAAGAAAATTTATAAACTCCTCTATTGATTACCCAAAACTTGACCTCCAAGTATAATCTAGATAATAACATAATAAATTACCAATGACACAAGATAACTTAGAATATCTTGAAAATTCTTTATGATATCATTATATATTTACCTTTCAACTAAATTATTCTTGATATTTATTATGAGCAATAGCTACGAAATTTCCAATTGTTCTCACAAGGATCCATATGTGAACCTTAATTGGCCCAATTGGGCTTGAATTGGGTTCAGTGGCCCATGGCTCATACACCGAGCCTCCCAAAGGTTCCACAAGCTTAATATATCCCTAATCATGATATCATGGTTTTAGACTGAATTGAATACTCATCATAACATATTTTCTCTATATACTTTATTTATTAAGATTGAAGACTTAATCTAAGTCTGAGTCCCACCTTCATCAATTAAGGTCGTCATATTCTCTTTATAATTCTACTTTTATTATGACATCATATTATTGAATTTTATATGAAGTCCCTAAATTTTGAGAACATATCAGAATGTCACCCAATATAATCTTTTAAGTGAACATTGGATCCCCCTCAAGTGAAGAAAGCACCAACATTGTTCGATAATATTATTTACATCGTAGTAGAACATAAGCAAGCAACAAGTTAGGCTGGTAGTCCTCTGTATGGCACATGGTTCTTGTAAACCTGGTTGGATGGATGTTCGCATGTGCCATACTAGCGTTGGAGTTAGAGCTTCTTGACATTAAGCCAAGGAAACATTCCGATCCATTTTCTCTCCATGTGGTAAGAAAAAACAGAACCAAAATGTGTTTTATATACCTTAAGTTTATGAACTTTAATTTCTAGCGAATGAGATACAATGTATATCAAACGTCTCTTTTTACATGAACCGTCACTTTATTAAATAACCGGGGCTTGTTTGGGTCAGCACGTCGTTACGGTTACGTTTGGTTGTTTATTATTTCGTGGCTTGTAGAGCAACTTTCCCTTTCGAAATACAGGTGAAGACTCAAGGGTGCGCACGTTTTCTTGGGCGCCACTCTACCTAACCTAACAACACGCAGCAAAGTTTGCAGACAGCCAAAAACTAACTCCCAGTTTCCCAGTCGTACTGTGATGTGTTGTGCATGTTTTGTGCAAACATTTCATTAAGAAGTTGTAATGAATGGAACGTCGCCTGCTTGCCGCCTGATTGCTACACCCATTTCAAAATGCATATACATTGCACTATGCCACTCGAGACAAATTCCCATATTTACTCTTTTCACCCCTGCTTGTCCCATTTTCACGGTTTTGGTCACCGGTACTTGGTAGCATTAACGTCACTCTACCAGGCTACCAATCAGGCATGGCACAGCACGCGTGCGGCCTGTCACCACCAACCGTGCTGAACAACAGGTGCAATGCTTGATCGTTTTGTGCCAATCATGACCGACGTTGAACGAAATCGCATAGTTGATTTGTTAATAATGTTTTATAGTTTAGCTAGAAGAGAAACCACCCGCCGTTCATATAATCATATATGGCGACATCAAACATGGACTTTCAACATCCTTCACTCTCTTCTACTTCTCTCCTATTTATTCCTTTCCTATCTTTTCCTATTGTTGTTCTTTTTATTTACCTCTCCCTTTCAACTGCCCTCCTCTTTGTTCCCGCCTTGTTTTATCCCAGGGAATGCACGTCTCATTCAAAACCGTGAAAAATGTTCTAATTTCAAGAGAGAGCACTACTACAGAAACGACCTTTGGCGTCGGTCGTTTAACCCCATTTGGCGTCGGTGGGCGCCGCTAAAGGTCGAACACTTCGGCGTCGGTTTTTTAACCGACGCCTATTTAATCTATAGGCGTCGGTCGTTTAGTAGATAACCGACGCCAAAAGGGTTCGCACCACAGAAAACGGCGTCATCTAGGGCACTTTCTGCGTCGGTTATTTACTAAACAACCGACGCCTATATTACATATCGCGTCGGTCTTCTAGTAGATAACCGACGCATAACGTGCCCTAGATGACGCCATTTTCTATGGCGCGAACACTTTTGGCGTCGGTTATATACCAAAAGACTGACGCCTATAGATTAAATAGGCGTCGGTTTGATACGAATATCCGACGCCATTTTGCAGGACTGCTTTGGCCACATCAGGCGTCGGTTTATTGAAAAAAACCGACACTGTAGGTCTTTGCTGACAGTTTTCTATAAATAACCGACGCCTATTTATATTTTTTTTTCATATCAGTTTGCAGGCCTGCTGTGGCTGGTCAGCAGGATGAGAACCTGCATTTCAGTTTTCTGAACTGCAGGTTTACGACATCCATTGATATCAGCCTACAAACATGCCGCAAACCTGCAAAAGTCACAAGGAAAATTCTACACAAGTACATACATTCAGACATCAATTCAATTCTCACATTCACACATATAGAAACATTCAAATACATGTATTAACATTCAGAAATATTCATCTACAAAGTATCATTCATTATCGCTATCAACATCCCAATTATATCTTACAGTTGCGACTGCTTGTATGGCTTTTGCCCATTCTTCTCTTACTTCATTTAATGCTTCCATCGTATATGGAGCATGTATATTTTTTAAGCGTTTACCTATAGTGTGGTCAGTTTTAAACACCTGCAAAGAAAATGATGTATATATATAAGTAATAATATAAAAATAAGATAAGATTGATATATTTCATACTAACTAATGAGACTATATATAATACCTCATGTATGGTATCGATGTCCAATGCGGCATATTTGATAATCATCTGCATAAATCACATCACATAGTATGCGCATGCCCAGCCATTGTCTTGTGTAGCACACTATAAATTGAAACATACAAAATAATACAACTAAGCACAATTCACATCAATAATATATATATTCGAGTCGGGAACTTACTTGTACGTTCTGCCAATTTATTGGCTGGTTCTTTTTCCTTGGGACCGTTCCTCCAGCCTTTTTGAATGCATCTAAACCCCTACATGTTAATATAACACAATAAATTGCATAAGTAAATAGTAATGTAATAAAAGATGTTAACGGATATAAAAATGAAATATTTCTCACCAGAATAATGGCATTCTCATTACGTGTCTAATTTTAGTGTTCAATGTACTCCCCGCAGGATCTAGATAATAAACAGTGAATGTCCCGGGGACAATAACTAGTAACTCCCAATGTCTACCGCTAGAAGTAAGAAGTTAACAATTAATAACTCAAAATGCAAAATAAAAATGGAATTTTCTTAAGTCCAAATTATAAATAAAGTAAACTTACTTGACATTGAATGGAGCTATTATTATCGTCTTCTTTTGCTGACCAAAAATTGTAAAAGCATCTATACAGTATTGTTGAACATTATCAGGGTCTTTAGCTACCAAACTAATCAATGATGGAATCAAAAATCCCACATGATCAAATGCAAATTGTTTGCAATGATCTTCGACTAAGTATCTGCAAAACATATAGGCGTATGCATTAATATATAAGAAACCAGATCATCGAATCTTACACAAGGTATATGGATGTATAAACAAGATCTCACCTTATCCATGTCTCTATCATTGATGTATTCAGCCAATCATACATAAATAGCTCAATAATATCTTGTATAAATAAAGAGCTATCGTATGATCGACCTGCATAATCTGCATCTAAAGAAACTATTATAGGACAATGTATATTATGTGCCCGTAGCCAACATGCCATTCCCCTACAAGCAGGACCTAACGGGTATGTTAGGTCAGTTGGAACCCAAGTTGGTAATGCGGGAAGTGGAGGTGGAGGCATAGGTGCTCCTGGTGTCTTCTTTTTAACCTGTATATATAATTTCAGATCAGTTGACATCATATATACACATTAACAGTCTAAATCAATGTAAATTTATCTTACAGTTTTAGTTGTGTAGACGACATCTGCTTTGGGCCACAATATGACCCCGCCTTCTGCCTCACCAAGTGTATCAATATCTGGGTGGGCATATGGCAACGCAACTTCCCTCCAATCGGATAATACATGTAGCGGGCTCACACGAATGTAGCCCTGCGGCATTGGAGTCCCATGAAACGTTGCCCCAGGAAGGGACTGGTAAGCCTGCGCCTCTGCAATAACATAGTCTTGCATTCTTAAGCGGCATGGCTTCAATGCCTACAAATTTACGTAAACAATGTTATACATATATACATATAATCTTGAAAACATATCATCTTGAAAAGACTAGCTACAATGTCATAAACAATACTCACAGCAGACATGCTAGGCGATGGGTCTCCAGGATTACTCGCAGTCTGTGCATCAGGAGAAGAGTGGGTCGCCATAGGCTGATTGGAAGCCTGAGATGCCTGCCACCGCAGCAATTCTTCCTTGACCTTCTCAGCAACTACATCGTTGACCTTCTTAGCAACTAAATCCTCAACTCTCTTATTCTCCTATATATGGATAAAAGAAACATTAGCTTCTTATTAATGAATTTCCTTTTGCAATAACATTCTAAAAAAAGAATAGGTTACCTCTTCTTGAGAAAGTCCCGCTCTGGGTTTGCGCTGGGATGGCCCAAAGAATGCTTTGATGCCAACACCAGCGCCGACACCTCTAACACGTCCAGGATGCTCTGGGTTACCCAGAGTGTTATAACCCCGATTTTTGGGATCAAGTGGTAAGAAATATAATTTCTCATATTAAAGATGTTTGAACAAATAATCATATATTTGATTGAGAATAATAGGATTTCGTTTAAAATAGCCTTGTTGTTTGATTTGTGGGCTTTATTGGCTATTGGGCCCAATAAAAAGGAAAATAACAAAGGAAATTCAATTAGTAAAAGGATAATTGAATTTTAAGAAAAGAAATATGTGGAAACCTCTAGAAGGCAAATCCAAAGAGGATTTCGTGCCTCTTGGATTCCTTGGGTTCCAAGGAGTCTAAAGTTGCAAAGAAAAGAAATAAGAAAAAGAAAAGATTAATCATGTATTTCTTTATTAAGAAAGAAATTGAAAACAATGAGAAAATGTGGAAATTAAGTGAAAGGATATATAATTGAGTTACCCTTTATGAAATTTCGTGTTACAAGGCTTCCTAGCGATAAAAAGAATACCAATGAGGAAAATAAAAGAGAAATAAAGGGAAATCCTCAAAAAGGAGGTATTTTAATAAGAAATAGATATAGTATGAGAAATTGGCTTTTAAAAGAAGATAAAGGCAAACCAACGTTTCCCAATGTGGAAATGTGTGCCTTGGGTTTTAGTGAGGTCCAAGGAACCCAAAATAATGAGATAATTGCAAAGTGGAAAGAGAAAATAGCAGATTTGCAAAATAAAAAGATAATGAGATAAATTATTAATGAATTTGTGATATTGATAAAAAGAAAGCATTTTTCCTATTAAAGGAAAAGAGAATTCGTGGCCAATGAATTAAAGGGCAAGTAAGGGAGAGGTTTTTCGTATTTCGAATCATTTATGGAATAATGTTTATCAAAGAAGATAATTAGGAGAAAGAGAAAGAGAGAGAGAGACTTGCTTCACCTTGAAGAAAAGAGTTTCCTGAAAGAGGGGCTAGGTAACTCGTGGATACCACCACCTAAGGCTTCGTACCCTTTCCTATAAGAGGATAAAACCCCTGGGTCGAGCCCAAGAGATCCCTGAATCCCTTTCTCTCTTCTCCCTTTTCTCCTTCTTTCAAAACCCTAACTAAGAAGGGCTGCGTGATTATGAACCCACAAGGCGGTAAGAGAAAGTTTCGTCAGTAGCTTGATGATCCGTGGTATCAGGAAAAGGCTTGGCCATTGTGACTGAGCACCAGCTTGGACATGGCAGCGGTCGCACGGCTGCCAACCCAGCCGCAGGTTGCAGATCCGTGCAGCCCAACCAAGCGGTTCTGGTCGCGAGTTAGACGGCGCCTCAAGTGCGGCCAGGGACGACGGAGACAACGCAACGAACTCCAGTAGGGTTCGAGTCTGAAACGGGAGGCAAGAGCCAACCCTAGACCTGCCTACCGCGGCTAGGGCAGCGGCAGATATCCCACGCGAGGTTGAAGATGAGCTAAAGTCGAGTTGGACCATTTTGCCCTTTGGGGGCTAAAGGAATCGTCGACTTAACCAGGGGCACGGACGTCTTTTCGAAATGTTTTCCTTTGCGTGAGCTTTGCATGGAAACAAACGACGTGGCGGCTCCTCATTGGTCGGAAGTAAGTTATTTTGTTAAAATCATAACTTTTTAATGGTAACTCCGATTAGGACAAGTTATATATGTATGTTGATCAGAAAAATGCAAGGAACCCATTAAAAATAGTTTATAGCCTGAATCTGATCATAGTTTGAAAAGTAGTGTAATTTATCAACTTTAACATAATGATGATTAAAGAAACCCTACTTTGACATGATTAAAGTGATTAATAGGGTTTAATGAATCATTAGAGTTGATATTAACCTGTTAAATGCAAAAAGGTACTTTAAGATAAAAAATGATGATCTTTGCACGTAATTAGGTTAATTTAGAGATTATGTGCCTAAATATGCTTGCAATATGAAAAGTGCATAAAAGATATCATCTTTAATGATTTAACTCTTAGATTTGATGATACATGGTTTTAATGTTGATCAATGGATAATTTAAGCCTATTGTTCATAAAAGTGAAAATAAGATCTAAAAAGATAATCTTTTTATATAATTGGCTTAACTTAGGGTTTCGTGCATGAATATGCATTAATGAGTCTGAAAACCCTAATTTAGGTGAATATGAGTTTTAAATGTTTTAATTGTTCAAATCTGTAAATAAATAGGGATATGATGATCCTAAGTCAATTTTGGGTATAAGAGACTATTAAATGAATAGTTTGAGCAATTAGGGTTTACATAAATGGAAAAGAGTATTTTAGGGTTTGTTAACCTAAAAAGGATAAAGTCCGAGAAATTGATCTAAGAAACCCTAATGAGTATTAATGGAACCGTAATGCGGATTAGAAACCCTAGAAAGAGAATCCAAGTCAATAAAGTAGTTTCTTGATAAGTGTGTAATAAATAGAGTACATATTTATTTCAGGGACTATGTGATGATTGAATTACTTGCTTGGATCTGTTAATTGACTTAATTGTATACACATGAAGTATATGTTGAATAATCTGCATGACTCACCAAATCAGGTATGTGGTTACGCTTATGACTACCCGAGTTAGTTTTCCAATGGATTCCCGGATGTTTAATCGCATTGAATGCAACTAAACTGTTGGATGTTTATTTATTTCATGCAACTATAAAGTGACTATGATTATCACTATAAATGAGTATATATAACTGGCTAGATCCGGGTCCACCTCTGTTACTTTGAAAAGGCTAAAAAGGGGTAATCCTAGAGCAAGGTCTAGGTTACCGAGAGTTAGAAATTGGGCTACCTACGTGTAGTGCCATGCGACTCGTTAGCCTGCCATGAGTTAAGGAGTGGGCTACTTACGAGTAGTGCCATGTGACTCAACCCTAGAAACTGGTTCACCTATGGGTGGGACCATGAGGGGTTTAATGGGGATCTACCATAAGGAAGGTAGGATCCAGATCCACTGCAGGGATAGTACAGAGGATAGGGTACTCATGGATCGCGGATGTTATATGAAAAATGTAATCTTGACTGATTAATGACTAATTGAATGTTTACATGGTTATCATAGTTGCAAGATTATTGTTTCCCCCACATACCAGCTACGGCTGACCGACGTTTTGTTTGTCGGCGTTTTAGGTACAATGAAAAGAACAAATAGTAAAGTGGCACATGTGATACTAAATGAGAATTAAAGTGCAAAAGAGGATTAGATAGATTAGTATCGGTGTGGATACAAGAATAGAGATCCAAAATTTTAAAAAGGTATGCAGAGTTTATTTTCTTACAGCTTTTCAGTTTAGTATGTTAAAATTTGATAATTATTCTTGGTTAATTGCCGAACCTTTGATCCGGAAGTCATGGGTGCGGCTTCGACCTCTCGGTCTCCCTTAATTGGGGGTTATCGGGAGGTGGGGTCGTAACATTTGGTATCAGAGCATAGGTTCCTCATTTAACCATTAATAATTATTAAATTTTACAAACTCCATAGAACCCAAGGGAGTTATTAGAGGAGTATCCGAGAGACGGAGGTGTCTAGAAAGGGATCACGACCGGGGGCTGGCAAGATTTTCCTCCGCACCGCTAGTCGGAATACGAGGACTCCCGGACCCGTGTGACTGCCTGGCCAAAGTCTTAGGGTATGAATCAAAATAAGATACCTTTAGGACTTCTCATCTTATTCATCCCTTCTCATCACAAAATTCTGATAAGGACATAAAGGATTAGGGTTTCCTTTCTTCTCATCGCCCTCTTGAGGTATGGGTAAGGTTAATAAGGTTTAAGGAATCCTCCACTAAATTAATGAAAGGCATGTAAATAAGTTGTCATGGACATAAGCTTAATAGATTAAGCGCAAAATAAATAATAGATACATGCTTAGGTCGTATGACATAAGATGTCATGTTCTCAGAAGAGACCTGAGGCTAGACCTTCTTGTCAGGAGGATAAGTTAGTCTTGGAGATAGAGATCTCCATTGCAAGTAGAGACCTGGCACATCCTCTGAGGATGATGCTAACCCTAACCCTAAGTGAAGGTTAGAGAGAGATGAGTTGGACCGGGTGTTTGAAAGGACATGCCTTTGGGATGCCTTACGATCCATGGGTGACCTAGCACCTTTGGCAACCCCAACCCTGGGAAGGGTCGTACATGTTAGAGTACATGATAGCTCTTTGGATGATGATGTTAGTGAAGGACCTTAGAAACCCTATGGGCTTGTGCAAATAGGGCATAGCTGGCACCTAGGGCACATCATAATGCTGACAGAAGAATGAAACCCTGAATAAGGAATTATGATGGAGCATAAAGGGTTAGGATTGATCTTGGGCAAACATAAGTTCGAACCTAGGCTTCAACCACGTAGAGCATGCTTTTGGGGATGATCCTTCATGAAGAAAGGACCTCTAATGATGAGGTTGGATGTAGGGTTAGCTCTAGAGAGAGCAGGAAACCCAGCAAAAAGGGTTGGAAGCCTAAAACCCTGAACGATGGATGATAATGGTTGCCTCATGATCAATCCCTGAAAGTTGATGATATCTTGGTTGCCTTTAGAGGTACCAATCCTTGAGAAAAGATGAAATTTCTGGTACCTACGTGCCTATGGTAGAAATGTTCACCTTCTGAGTTAGGAAGAAGAAAGGTTTAGTAGCAGGTTATAAGGCCCTGTACCTTGTGGGTTATCCTTAGGGAGGACCCAACCCTAAGTGTTTCTTGAGTTGAAGGATGACAAGGAGTGTGTGTCATGCCTTTTTCATGCTTGGTTTGTAGTTAAGAGACAGGGCATGCAGTGAACCTCGGGATCCTAGGCCTAAGAGGGGAAGTGGTGTACCTAAGGCTCATGATGAGAAGTTGAGCTCCTATAGAAGCGAGCATGGTAATCCTCATGAATGGAGGAAAGGAGGAGCCCCTGAAGTTAAAGGTGTTTGATTAACCCCTCACAACTAAGTTGATGATAAAGGGAAAGTTTGATCTTGATCCAACATCGAGGAAAGAAGAACAAGTATGACCTAGCATGGTACAGTAAGTGATCTGCTCGTGCCTTAATGGCTTGCTAGGGTTAAGTAGGCTCGTGTGGATGTAAACCCTAGACCTAAGAGCTTTTGCGACCTTAGAGATAGTTTCCTCCCATCCTGGGAGAGGGACCCCCTTTGGAAGGGTGTATATCAGTTTTGTTTGTTCAAAGTAACCTAAAGAGGTCTCATGGGATCTGGAGAAGCTAAGTGAAAGGTACATAGTATGAGATCGAATCTACAGACCCATAGATATCCATCTCTTTTGCATGTGAATGCGTTACCATGGCGGTAACCAGTATGGGGCTTGACCAAGGTAGGCAGGTTGCCATAATGCCTATGAACGGATGAGAACCAGCCCATGAATGTAGAAAGAGAGATGATGAAGACTTGGGTAAGATTCTAAGTGAACATGTACTATAAGGGAGAATCCTATGTCTATCCTAGGGTCAGGTAGGGATAAGACCGATGAAAGTAGGAGTTGCCTAATTCCCCAGTTGCACATGACCATAGGGTCGGGAGGTAACAGCTATCATTGTCTGAGGGCCATGGGTTAGGAGATTGATCACCTTCATGAACTCATGAGACCCAAAGGGCAGATGAGTAGGGCACTCTCTTGATGCATGAGGGAAGAGGGATGACCCCAAAAAGGTCGGTACCCTATAGACCTAGAGGAGATGACCAAGGATGTAAACCTCAGTAAGTTCAAGACTAGTTTGATATCATGATGTATGTGATGTAGAGACATATGTGGCACGTTTCAACTTAGATGTAAAAGTGTATTGGCAAGGTGGGATGTACCATCTCTACTCTTGGAATAGGAAGAACTCTGTATTTGGACTGCAGCCAAATGCTTATTTCCTCTTGTTATGGGAGTGAGAGATAGGACATTACGCATGCCATACACCAAGGATAAGGGATGATGATGTAGGTTGAAATGTTGCCACGAGATATGGGGACAGAGAAGATAACCTACCTTGGTAAAGTGAGTGATAAAAGGGAATGAGGTAGTCACCTTATGAATATGTTTTTATCATGATCTATGTGGAACTTACAAGTTATACCAGGATGAGTTTGATCACCATGATGATAGAATCAGATAGTGTTCTTATGAAGATGAACATATAGTTTAAGGTGACATGATAAGCAAAATACCTGGAAGTGCAATGTTACCTAAGGATGTGAAGTGATAATGAATGCTCTGATTAAGACTTGTTTGACTAGAAGTTAGAAGAGTTTGTTTGGCTAACCCTAAGTTTGAAAAGGAGAGGTGTTTGGATAACACTCAGATGAAACAAGATGCATTGAAAAGTTAAGGGTTGTTTGGTTAGCCAACCTAGATCTTGATGCAATGAAAGGATGGTGGTAGAAACTCAAGTGCGCTTCTTTGGAAAAGAAGGTGATGAAACCCTGACAAGAGTGGTTTGGGGTTTTGAAGGAATCGATCTTGAAAGAATCATGACATATAGGAAATCATGATACACCATGAAAAAAGGCAATAGCACTTTAGATGCTTAAGATGAAGTTGCATGTGGGTTATGACCATGCAAGCCATGAGGTAAAGGACGAACCCCAGTGTATCGATATAGAGGATAAAAGAATCCTTGAGAGGGAATGAGAGCTCAACACTATGGATGTTGTGATAGGTCTTCCCTGGATCGAGGAAGGTCGAGATACAATGTGGGTTATGGTAGGTCGCCTTACCTAGATAAGGAAGAGTTTCTGTTAAGGGACAGATGCAGTTGAACTACCCATGTGAGAGACGGTTCAACTACACCATGAAGCAAGTTCAAAGGTTCTTGAGTTTGACCTACAAGTTCACTTCCATAAAGTGGAAGTAGGTACATGAAGAACTCAATGTTCGTATAGTTTATCACCCCTAACTATGGTTAGAATGATCCAGACTAAAGGGTCTGATGAGGGCATGTGTGCTCGTTCAGGGTGATATCAAGAGACAGTTTTGTCCTATGAAAGATGTGAAGATAACCACCATAGCCAATATCGGGTTTTATAAGGAGCTCTGTAAGGGAGGTTGTGTCGGTCACCACTTCAGTAAGGTGATGTTGGTGAAAAGGACCTCATGATGGTTAGAAAAGGGCCACATGATGGTTAGAAAAGAAAAAAAAGGGTCCCCAGTGTGTGTAGATGAAGTCACTTTGATTGTGCAAGGGCTGAAAGGAGCCTAGAGACGATGAGAGTCGTGAGCAGATGCAAAGTAGACTGACATGCAGTTCACTGTGGGAGATTGTATGATATGAAAATCCGACCCCTCTAAGTTATAACTAAGAGAGTTGAGTCCCCGATACATGGGTCCATTAGAGATGGATGGGTGGAGAAGGTTAGGTTTGGCCCCACCCCTCAGGATAGAGTAATGGGAGATGTTTTCCATGTGTCCAATTTAGAGTGCTATGTGAGGTACCCCGACCATGTGCTAAGCAATGAACCTAGTGAGCCCCAAGGGAGGCTGAAATGGCCTGAGTCACCTGTGTAGTTTATAGACGCCAGGATGAAAGAACTCAGAGAAAAGAATATGTGATGATAAAGGTTCTTTGAAAATGCCATGGGTACGGCAAAGCCACATAGGGGCCAATGATAGACATGCAAGAGTCTTATTCTGAATTGTTTGTTTGCTTGCCTAAATTTTGAGGACAAAATTCCTATAAGAGGGGAAGGATGTTATAACCCCGATTTTTGGGATCAAGTGGTAAGAAATATAATTTCTCATATTAAAGATGTTTGAACAAATAATCATATATTTGATTGAGAATAATAGGATTTCGTTTAAAAGAGCCTTGTTGTTTGATTTGTGGGCTTTATTGGCTATTGGGCCCAATAAAAAGGAAAATAACAAAGGAAATTCAATTAGTAAAAGGATAATTGAATTTTAAGAAAAGAAATATGTGGAAACCTCTAGAAGGCAAATCCAAAGAGGATTTCATGCCTCTTGGATTCCTTGGGTTCCAAGGAGTCTAAAGTTGCAAAGAAAAGAAATAAGAAAAAGAAAAGATTAATCATGTATTTCTTTATTAAGAAAGAAATTGAAAACAATGAGAAAATGTGGAAATTAAGTGAAAGGATATATAATTGAGTTACCCTTTATGAAATTTCGTGTTACAAGGCTTCCTAGCGATAAAAAGAATACCAATGAGGAAAATAAAAGAGAAATAAAGGGAAATCCTCAAAAAGGAGGTATTTTAATAAGAAATAGATATAGTATGAGAAATTGGCTTTTAAAAGAAGATAAAGGCAAACCAACGTTTCCCAATGTGGAAATGTGTGCCTTGGGTTTTAGTGAGGTCCAAGGAACCCAAAATAATGAGATAATTGCAAAGTGGAAAGAGAAAATAGCAGATTTGCAAAATAAAAAGATAATGAGATAAATTATTAATGAATTTGTGATATTGATAAAAAGAAAGCATTTTTCCTATTAAAGGAAAAGAGAATTCGTGGCCAATGAATTAAAGGGCAAGTAAGGGAGAGGTTTTTCGTATTTCGAATCATTTATGGAATAATGTTTATCAAAGAAGATAATTAGGAGAAAGAGAAAGAGAGAGAGAGACTTGCTTCACCTTGAAGAAAAGAGTTTCCTGAAAGAGGGGCTAGGTAACTCGTGGATACCACCACCTAAGGCTTCGTACCCTTTCCTATAAGAGGATAAAACCCCTGGGTCGAGCCCAAGAGATCCCTGAATCCCTTTCTCTCTTCTCCCTTTTCTCCTTCTTTCAAAACCCTAACTAAGAAGGGCTGCGTGATTATGAACCCACAAGGCGGTAAGAGAAAGTTTCGTCAGTAGCTTGATGATCCGTGGTATCAGGAAAAGGCTTGGCCATTGTGACTGAGCACCAGCTTGGACATGGCAGCGGTCGCACGGCTGCCAACCCAGCCGCAGGTTGCAGATCCGTGCAGCCCAACCAAGCGGTTCTGGTCGCGAGTTAGACGGCGCCTCAAGTGCGGCCAGGGACGACGGAGACAACGCAACGAACTCCAGTAGGGTTCGAGTCTGAAACGGGAGGCAAGAGCCAACCCTAGACCTGCCTACCGCGGCTAGGGCAGCGGCAGATATCCCACGCGAGGTTGAAGATGAGCTAAAGTCGAGTTGGACCATTTTGCCCTTTGGGGGCTAAAGGAATAGTCGACTTAACCAGGGGCACGGATGTCTTTTCGAAATGTTTTCCTTTGCGTGAGCTTTGCATGGAAACAAACGACGTGGCGGCTCCTCATTGGTCGGAAGTAAGTTATTTTGTTAAAATCATAACTTTTTAATGGTAACTCGGATTAGGACAAGTTATATATGTATCTTGATCAGAAAAATGCAAGGAACCCATTAAAAATAGTTTTATAGCCTGAATCTGATCATAGTTTGAAAAGTAGTGTAATTTATCAACTTTAACATAATGATGATTAAAGAAACCCTACTTTGACATGATTAAAGTGATTAATAGGGTTTAATGAATCATTAGAGTTGATATTAAATTGTTAAATGCAAAAAGGTACTTTAAGATAAAAAATGATGATCTTTGCACGTAATTAGGTTAATTTAGAGATTATGTGCCTAAATATGCTTGCAATATGAAAAGTGCATAAAAGATATCATCTTTAATGATTTAACTCTTAGATTTGATGATAGATGGTTTTAATGTTGATCAATGGATAATTTAAGCCTATTGTTCATAAAAGTGAAAATAAGATCTAAAAAGATAATCTTTTTATATAATTGGCTTAACTTAGGGTTTCGTGCATGAATATGCATTAATGAGTCTGAAAACCCTAATTTAGGTGAATATGAGTTTTAAATGTTTTAATTGTTCAAATCTGTAAATAAATAGGGATATGATGATCCTAAGTCAATTTTGGGTATAAGAGACTATTAAATGAATAGTTTGAGCAATTAGGGTTTACATAAATGGAAAAGAGTATTTTAGGGTTTGTTAACCTAAAAAGGATAAAGTCCGAGAAATTGATCTAAGAAACCCCAATGAGTATTAATGGAACCGTAATGCGGATTAGAAACCCTAGAAAGAGAATCCAAGTCAATAAAGTAGTTTCTTGATAAGTGTGTAATAAATAGAGTACATATTTATTTCAGGGACTATGTGATGATTGAATTACTTGCTTGGATCTGTTAATTGACTTAATTGTATACACATGAAGTATATGTTGAATAATCTGCATGACTCACCAAATCAGGTATGTGGTTACGCTTATGACTACCCGAGTTAGTTTTCCGATGGATTCCCGGATGTTTAATCGCATTGAATGCAACTAAACTGTTGGATGTTTATTTATTTCATGCAACTATAAAGTGACTATGATTATCACTATAAATGAGTATATATAACTGGCTAGATCCGGGTCCACCTCTGTTACTTTGAAAAGGCTAAAAAGGGGTAATCCTAGAGCAAGGTCTAGGTTACCGAGAGTTAGAAATTGGGCTACCTACGTGTAGTGCCATGCGACTCGTTAGCCTGCCATGAGTTAAGGAGTGGGCTACTTACGAGTAGTGCCATGTGACTCAACCCTAGAAACTGGTTCACCTATGGGTGGGACCATGAGGGGTTTAATGGGGATCTACCATAAGGAAGGTAGGATCCAGATCCACTGCAGGGATAGTACAGAGGATAGGGTACTCGTGGATCGCGGATGTTATATGAAAAATGTAATCTTGACTGATTAATGACTAATTGAATGTTTACATGGTTATCATAGTTGCAAGATTATTGTTTCCCCCACATACCAGCTACGGCTGACCGACGTTTTGTTTGTCGGCGTTTTAGGTACAATGAAAAGAACAAATAGTAAAGTGGCACATGTGATACTAAATGAGAATTAAAGTGCAAAAGAGGATTAGATAGATTAGTATCGGTGTGGATACAAGAATAGAGATCCAAAATTTTAAAAAGGTATGCAGAGTTTATTTTTTTACAGCTTTTCAGTTTCGTATGTTAAAATTTGATAATTATTCTTGGTTAATTGCCGAACCTTTGATCCGGAAGTCATGGGTGCGGCTTCGACCTCTCAGTCTCCCTTAATTGGGGGTTATCAGGAGGTGGGGTCATAACACAGAGCAACTGTCAATTCATCCCTTGTGCCCTGAGGGATGAACGTGCCTTGTTTCCTCTGCTTGTGCAGCTCCCGCTAATCAGCATAAACAGAAATTGGTAAGTTAACACCACAAATAATCAATATTCAAATGATTTCTCTAAGAGTTGTATTTTACCATTTTTGCAGCCGCCTCAGCAGTTACAGGCTTCTTTATTTCACCCTTCTTGTTTTGCCTGCCAGCTATCCAGATATCATGGCGAGGCATGGGTGTGGAAGACTCCTGAGTAGGAGCAGACTCCTGAGTAGCAGCAGACTGCTGAGTAGCCGCAGACTCCGCCTGTAGTCTTTGGCGAACTCTTGCATAGCCTTTTGGACCCATAGTGTGGTCATGCACATTCAGTGCACGCCTTGCTTTTTGTGCGTCACTGAGGGCCTAGTTAGTATGCACATTAATGATTTGGTTAGTAGCACTAAATGTTAATTAAATTGGGAGTGACGCCTAATACCTTGAATTCTTCAGATTTTCTTGAAGCAACAAAATTGTCCCAGTCTTCTTTGTCCAACAAAATTGGGTACACCCAAGATAGTTTACAAAATTATTGCAGTTCACTCCAATTGCATTTCCTCCATTATCAAACTCCACCACCAATTTGGTTCGTTCACATTTACGTCATCAGAGGCAATTTCTTCTTCCACCCAAGCACTGCTATCGACATCTACTGGTTTCGATTTTGAAATCTCTCCATGCCAGTGCCATTCTGTATAGCCTTGTACAATCCCGTTGCACATGACATGACTTTTGATTTCCTCACCACTGTTGACTTTCAAGTTGTTACCGCAATGCCTACATGGACAGTAGAACCTATCTGTAGGTTTTTTCCTATGTTCCTCGGCAAATCTAATAAACTGATCCAGACCAGATATAAACACTGGGGTTCAACGATTACGAATGGACATCCATGATCTATCCATTCTATGATCAGAGAAAACAAGTATATATTAGGAAAAGATTAGGCAGCATTTCCCCGCTGTTCTCTAAGTACATATGTACTTAGAGAACAAACGGGGAAATGCCAACAAACACATTTGATGTCATTCTTATATATAATAAATGTGTACCACCTATCCCATCCTTGAACACCTAATCTCACTAGTAAGTTTATAATGTGTATTGGGTTTTCAAGAAAATTTCGGCATCATTTCCTTGCTGTTCTCTAAGTATATATGTACTTAGAGAACAAACGGGGAAATGCTACCAAAATTTTCTCGAAAACCCAATACACATTATACACTTACATCCTAAGTGAGATTAGGTGTTCAAGAACAGTCTCAAACCAGGGACTATCCAAGATTTACTCCTAATGAGTCAATCTTGGACGGGTTTCTAGGCCAACAAACACAATAATAGATATCTACAATGAAGCCGAACTCCATACAAATAGTATATAATTTAGTGATTGTTCATTCTAATTTATACCAATGTACAAGTAATATAAAGAACAATGATTGTTGACTTTCTAGGCCAACAAACACATGTGATGTCATTCTTATATAATAAATGTGTACCACCTATAACAAACACATTGTCCAACATTAGGTTCAACACTTGAAACATACATTCGTTTTCAACATAAAAAATTTGTATCATTAGGGTCCAACATGTGGATTATATGGGACATACACATCAAGGTGGTCATAAGGGAGGATATTTCCTTATTTATGAGTAAGCGATATAAGATTAAGATCCATATAAAAATTAGGGCAGAAGTAAGAAATAAATCTTCTTTAGGATACAATAGACCCTTATGGATGTATTTAGGGTCATTGGTACCATCATAGAACAAAAGGGGTACACTCTAGGATTTAAGATCACACTACATCATGTATTTTATACAAAATTACATGTATGTGTATATAAAAAATATATTTATAAGGAACTTCTATACATATCTAATCAAAAAATCAGTAATTAACTAAGTATTCATCAATACTTACTATTAATCAGTATCTCTAATCATTAAAATCGGCAAGCAGATCAGTAATTGTAAATAACAAACTATGAATTGTTGAATTAAAGTAATCACTAAAGTAATACTAACCAGTAGTACCAATCATTAATCACTGAAAGCAGCAAGGAAATCAGTAAAACTAATCATGCATTACTAGTATATAAGGAAACCAGTAGTACCAATCATTAATCACTGAAAGCAGCAAGGAAATCAGTAAAACTAATCATGCATTACTAGTATATAAGGAAACCAGTAGTACCAATCATTAATCACTGAAAGTAGCTTACATACCTTTTCCAGCAGTGGTGGTCGAAGCAGGAAGAAGGGGGTGGCGCCGGGCGTGAGCAGGAAGAAAGGAGCTAGGGCGGCGGTGGGCAGGCAGGTGGGCACCAGGCGTGGCGGCGGTGCCGGTTCTCAGGCGTGGCGGTGGCGCAGGCGGTTGGAGCAGCAGGGCGGGCAGCAGGGGCGGGCAGCAGGGGCGGTAGAGAAGAAATGCGCCGGAGAGGGGCGCCGGAGAGGGGACGCCGGAGATGGGGCGCCGGAGAGAAGCGCCGGAGAAAAACTAGCAGCAGCAGCAGAGAAATCGCCAGAGAAATCGCCGCAACAGGGAAATAGGGTAGCAATGAAACAGAAGAAAGGGGAAGAGTCGGGCGATCGCGGGTTATAAGTTCCCAAATAGCGTCGGTTGTTTACAACAACCGACGCCTAAACAGCTTTAGCGTCGGTTGTTTGCAACAACCGACGTCCAATTGGACAATATTTTTCATGAAAATGTTTGGCAGGAACCACCTTCAGCGTCGGTTATACAAGGATAACCGACGCTGAAAGTGACATTTTCCGCGCAAATTTTCATCGCACATAGGCGTCGGTTTTCTAGGTATATAACCGACGCTGACAATGACACTATTTTGTTTTATCGAAAAATGGATTTCGCGGGCGACTTTAAGCGTCGGTTTTTTATAAACAACCGACGCTTAATACAAAGCGGTACCCGCATCTGGCTGGTCTTCGAATATAGACGTCGGTTTGCTTAAACAACCGACGCCTTATATGTTAGGCGTCGATTTTTCTTAATAACTGACGCCCAGAAAAGTGACACTGAATGCTATTTCTGTAGTAGTGGAGACAAAAGTAATAAGTTAATTATATTTTAATTCTCTATAACTATTTATATATGGTGTCCTCTTAAATTCTTCAAATACGCGTGCGAGCACAAACACAGAGTATATATATATATATATATATATATATATATATATATATATATATATATATATATATATATATATATAGAGAGAGAGAGAGAGAGAGAGAGAGAGAGAGAGGCTAGAATATACTCAAGTGTACAGCTTACGAATACACTCAAGTGTGTTTGCATATCAAGACTATTTTTGCAAAATTTAAACCATTGATCTTCACAATCATATTATAACTAGGCTACATACAAATTTTGAGCCCATTTGGATGAGTGTAAGTCACTCATCCAAGGGTAACAAAATTGATGCACAAAACTAATTTGAAATGTATAATTTTTGCGGTCTTTTTAACATGACCTATAAATGTCCAAATGTGCTCAAATTTTGTGTATGAGAAATTCACAAAATGTTTAAGAAGATCAACGGATTAGATTTTTGAAAAAAATATTGCATCATAAAAAACTACTTGAGTGTGTTCTGCTCTGAATATACTTGAATGTATTCTGTTCCGAATACACTCAAGTGTATTCTAGCCTAACTCTCTCTCTCTCTCTCTCTCTCTCTCTCTCTCTCTCTATATATATATATATATATATATATATATATATATATATATATATATATATATATATATATATATATATTGGTCACCCAAGCATGTTGCTCCTTTTATTAATTTTTAGAAGGAAAGGATGGGCCCAGGTGCCACATCCGTGTACAGTCCAAAAGGGACAGGTCAATGTGACCACATCCAAGTTCAAATAGAAAAGAACTATACAAAACAACAAAACTATATATATATATATGTGTGTGTGTGTGTGTGTGTGTGTGTGTGTTTCAAAATAAGAGAGCGAGTAAAAGTGAGGCGTTGAGAATTAAGAAGTTTGTGACGCGGTTGTACGAAAGGTATGATAAGTACTTATCAACTTGTATAACAAATCATTATTATTTTTTGTTTTTTGTTTTTGTAACTTTTTTTAAAGTTAGAAGGAGGAGACTTAGTCTCCTCCAGATTTCGAACCCGGGTCCCCCAGGGAGGACAGGTCGGGTCGAACCATCTGCGCTACACTAACAGTAAATCATTAGGAACTTTTTGTTGTCATTTTCTATATTTTATAATTTAATTTTAAATCTAATGACTTCATTATTAAAAAATAATTGTCAATCCAATTTGTTGCCCACGCGTCTAAGATGACATTTTGATTTTTTCTTTTTCTTTTAAACACTTATTTCAACAATGCTAAAGAATGAATTATATAACCAATGACCGATGTTGGTAAATAACAAAGTATTTTAAAATCTTAGTTTGCAAATAGAAAACTTGATATATCTTTGTACAATAAATAATTTTTATATTATAGAAACATGATAAAATATAGGTTGAAACATGTACATAATGATATATATAAAATCAATACATTTTTTATGGTTATGTTTACATTTATGTATTATATTTAATTAAAATGTGTGCAAATTTTAATTTAATGTATATTGCTAATCTAAAGCCTTTTTTGTAGTGACGAAGGAACCCTCCCTTTGGACGGGCTACTTAGTGAAACCATCCCCGATAATAGATATTAAACACAATAGCAAAACTAGGAATAATTCTAGATTAACAACTAATACTTGTAAGAATATACAATTTTACTTAAAAAGTAAAATAACATACAATATAAGGAAAAAATGACAATAAATTATAAATAACACAATGATCCCATCTCCTTATTACAAAAACACACAACATACTATTGTGTTGCACATATAAATGTGTTATTTGTTTTATAAATAGTATTTGTATTTTCTCTCCTAATTGTTAGATCAAAATAAACAATACATGCATACATATTTGGTCATGTAGTTTACTCTGTTGGGTGTATCCAATGCGGTCCTTACTGAGAGAGGTTCCTTAATATCTAAAAATAATGTACATATATAACACATATAATATAATCAATAAAGGGGTGACACGAGTTTACCATACGCAGTACACAAGTGAACGTAACGAAGTAATAAAGGCTTATGAGGCCCGAGTCAAACACGGAAAATCATTTCTCCAGTAGACTATTACTAACTGCAGTCAAGTTAGCTAAGTCGGTTGTAAATGGTTGAATTGGGTTGAGCGATAGAACAAAGGAAAAAATAAAACAAATTAAAGGTTGAATTAATCATAGATGGGGTGAATTCCTTAACATAGTGGTTTCACCACGGACAACACTAATAACTGACCTCACACACACTAACATCTATTATTTTAATCCCTAAGGAGCCTTTAGCTAGAATTACCTACTCCCATAATGTAATTCACTACCTAATCTAATGCCAATCCCACTTCTGTAGTTATTGGTTTATTAGTTAGATACTTTATGATTATTCTTTGGGCTTCTCCTCTCATTTACACTCTACTTTTCCCAAAGGGCACAGTAGACGGGTAAAGCTATGCTCTCCGACCCTCAACTTCTCTCCCGAGATGACTAAGCATCTATCAGTCCTCTCATGGTGATCAAGCACAAGTAGAACACAAACATTTCATATATTTATATCAAGTAGAAGGAGATAAAATTGATATTAATGTATGGAAATCAATCATAGTGTATATCCAGGCTACTCCCAGATCCTAAGAAATAAAAGTTTTTAGCCTTGTATGGTTTTCATCAATGAATACATGGAAAGGAAGAAGCAAAAAGTAGGAAACATGAAGAAACTAAGGTAACCCCTAAATCTCTGCCTATCTAGAAGATCCCCTCTGTCGTACATGCGTTCTACTATCTTCCGGCTGTAGAATCATCCTACAGAGGTGCCCAGATCTCCTCTATTGAAGCTTTCACTCCTTGGTTCTTCTTTTCTCTCTCTCCCGTTCTCGTGCAATGAAAACAACTACCCCCCTCTCTCTTGCCATCATCCCCCTAAGTCATAGAAGGCACTTAGGGTACTAAATGTCGTCCACCGTTGGATTAGAGTGAAATATATGGCTGGCCTGATTGGGCAGACTCGGTAGTACTGATAAGGTGAGTTGGTAGTACCGAGTCACTTAGGTTTGGTCGCGTGATCCTGATCCTATCAGTACTATTGAATGGACTCGATAGCATCGAGTTTTGTGGTTTTCGAGCTGCCTCTCTGATGTCAACTCGGTAGCACTGAGTTGGAGTCTCGATAGCACTGAGTTTTCTCAGTTCATGTCGGGGCTTGCTTATGCTAATTGGGTACCACTAACTTCAGTTGTCGGTAGCACGACTTTGGGTGAGTTTCCGAGTCCATCACTGACGTCGGTACCACCGACTGTTGGCAAGTCGGTAGCACTGAGTCTGTGGATCTTCCTTGCACCTAAAAATGCACAAAAATGGCTAAGCACTTGGGATGCATAAAATATTACATAAAATAGTAAAAATCATATAATTTGATGCATTTAATAGAAACAGACTATCTATGTTATTTTATGCATAATAAATCAAATAAATGACTAATCTACACATGAAATCAAGGAAAAATATGCCTGAAATAATGAGTAAAAACACATGCATCAAACTACTCTAAGCTTAAATATTACTCATCCTCAAACAACACTCTCTCGGATCTGTTTGACAAGAGTCAACAAAAGGACATAAGACATACATTCCTTTCTTAATCAAATCCACCGTTTGAACCCTAAACCGGCCTTCACTGACCACTGAACGGATAACTGCTCTAAAGTGACCAAAAGCTTCAATAAAAGATTTCCACCTTCAGTCAATGACACTATCAAGAAAGCAGTCAACATAATAATTACTTAGACATTAGCTTGGTGTATTGTGTGATTCCCTACACTAATTTTCTCTTTACTAACTACCAACTATTTGGAATCAGATCTCCATATAAGAATGAATGAGGAGATAAATCATTATAGTGGCCTACCAATAAAGCAATTAATGGTTCAAGATGGGTGGCAAATGAAAATTCATAAGTACATCCAACCTATTTATGCATAGAGAATAATGAACCTAGATGAATGAAAAGAATGCCATGCATGAATCCTAATTCTTAATTTTTTTTTCACTTTATGAAATTATGCATGTATGTACGAGTTGAGATTGTTTGATAACTCAAAAGAATGCACATGTGGATTAAATCATCACTAAAACAAACATGCGGGATATACTTTCTCCTTGTTTCTTTTGAACAATTTTTTCTTCAAAAGGCTAAGTTTTATGCTTCTTGCCTTTATGATTCTTCTCCTTTATTTTTTTTCTTCTTATTTTTTCTTAGGGGTATATCCCTACACTTTAGCTTCATAACTCAAAATTAAAATCCACATGTTCAGGAAAATATGCATGCGATGTTGAAATATATGCAACTACATGAACTGTGTTATGCAAGCTAAGATGGTATGCACTAAAGTTAATCATACAAATGAAATGTTTTCTTCCTTTTTCAAATGCAAACAAACTAACTAATATGTTCCTATCATGCCATGCAATGCGATCAAGGAGAATAGCTTGGAGTACTCCTGAATTTTTGAGGTGGAGAGTCAAAAATGAATGGCAAAGAAATAGAATCACACAACTAAGAGACAATGAATTTCATTTTCTTATGACGTGTCCCTCTTAATTGACATGTGTTCAGGGTGATCTAAAGGTTTATTTCTTATATTTTCAGTTAAGGTCTCGTTATGGTTTGGTCAATTTAGGATGAACATCTTCATCATTCACATTCTCGAGTTGATTCAGACTTTCATGTATGTCCTAAGTCCTAATGATGACTAGTCCAAACACTTCCTCAAGTGATGTTATAGAAAGATTTTATAGTTTAAGCTTTTAAGGATATGACCATTTTCATGAAACAACACAGAGAGTACAATCTATTCAAAAACAAAACCATGCATTTACTACTGCACAATTACACTAGATAGACGTGGATCCTACACTTGCACAACTAAAAATAAAACAAATCAATAAAGATAAAATAATAAAAACAAAGATAGAATGTTGTTCCAGGACCCCCCCCCCCCAAGCTTGAATATTACTGTGTCCACATAGTCAATACTCGCACCCAAGAGGTGGAATAGTGGTACTAGGGCTCAAAATGGAGGAGGTGGCATGTTGGTGTGGGCTCTGATCTCCAAACCACGATATAAACACGATTTAAACTTAGCGGAAGCGAATCGATTAACAGCGGAAGAAAAAAATCACGGGAAATTAAAACTTTTTGAGACAAGAGCTTGAATCCATAAATCTTCATTCATAAAAGGAGATAAACTGTTTACATCTCATGATAATTACTTCTTGAGTAATTATATACAACAAGATACAAAATCTCAAGAACTCATAACCAAAAGACTACAAGACCTGAGAGTACAGAGGACACATGACTGACTCTAACTACACTACATGGCAGGCTAAATCTCCACCTGAGATTTACTGCTTCTCCTGGTGCTGCTGCTGCTGGGACTGGTCACCTGTAGACCTGTTCCTCCGTCCTCGACGTCCACCTAAAAAGTTGAAGTCTACGGGGTGAGACAATTGTACATAATTGCCCCATCGAGAGTTATAACTCTCCGCCAGAAGCTTTATTATAACATCAAAGAATAACTTAAGCAATAAAAACTTTCAAAGTATTCAATAGCAATTGCAGTTGTAAACAAGAGCTCAACATTTATAAAGCATAAAGAACATATGCACTATACAGTGTAACATCAATCAATTAGCTCATAGTTACCTTTAACAGGTATACTACGCTGTAGATTATGTTTTTCAAACATTCTTATTATTATGCCCTGTGGAGATGAGGTTTACCACTCATACTCCAACCAATCACTGTTAAGTGCCTTAGTATCATACTAGGTCATCGAAAGAGCCGGATTCTCATGACCTTCACCTTCCTCAGTCAGTAAGAGGATCACTTGTAGGACATCTTGTGTCTCTACTATTATAGCTCACCAGGGTAATCTGATCCTTCGCTATTTTAGAGTTACAGTGGCGTTTTGTACTCTCTTCGTCATCAGGAGATTTCATGTTCATCTTCACTCATACGGATATCTATGTTTTCGTCGTCATCAAGAGGTTTCATGTTTACCATCCACTGATACGGTATGAGTTTTGTAGTGAAGGATTGACGGATTATACATCTACATCAAATTCCTACACTAGGATGTAAGGTTCTACACATCCATATACCCCACATACTCAACAGTATGTGATCCAGGAGTTCCCGTAGGAAAACCTGTTTCACCATCATTTGATCTCTGACAATGATGGATCTATGATTAGGGCTCTACATTTCACTTGATTAGTTAGGTACATTCAGTATTCTTTTACATCATACATTGTTCTTCAAACGATAACAGTAGCATAATAGCTATGAAAGTAGAATACTAAATGTAACAAACCTAACTCACATCAATCATCATTTCTCAGTATACTCATCACAAGTCATCTCTAAAGCATGAACTTGATGGTATTCATGGCTCTTATAGCCCATTAAAACATAGGATGCCACTGAAAAGGCATCAAGATATTTTACTATTCATAAGGCTAACAACATGCCTTCAATGAATATAGTATCATCATTCATACCTGGATATGATCACCTTCATATCAGAACCTGCATGGTTAATTCAACTGATAAAGGTAATTCAAAACAAGAATATACTTTCCACTCCTGTCATAAGAGCTAAGTTATCTGATTCTCATCAATTAGAGTTTGCTGCTCATATTGCATGTCATCACCCTTGAATTAGAGTTTACTATTCACATTATGGTGAATTGAACTCATAACATCATCATGTATGAGGAACATCATCATTGATGCT
The DNA here is from genome assembly GCA_963693085.1 of Alisma plantago-aquatica. NCBI lineage: Eukaryota > Viridiplantae > Streptophyta > Magnoliopsida > Alismatales > Alismataceae > Alisma > Alisma plantago-aquatica. The sequence continues at coordinate 822,915,301 of OY856410.1, forward strand.
CTCAGATTAGTTTAAGATTCATCATTTATCATAATTAGGGTTCCATGATCTCACATAGGTGGATCATACCCTAATCATGCACATTCATGTGTATTGAAGGTACTTTACTTGAATTTCCATCATAAAAGGGTACTTTTTCTTTCTTAAGATACTTTTTCTCTCTTCATACTTGTAGATGGTGATAACACCAATCTAGATCAGGTTGGGTTAAGTCCACTTTGATTAACATAGACCAAGTCACCACTATTAAGTGATTAGGGTTTGATTAGAATAAGGTTTCACTCAATTGAACCTTTCAAGGGTATTATGGTAAATTAGACATTGATCATCATCATGGTTTAATTTACTAACCACTTGACCCTTAATGTATTTTGGTATCATTAGGGTTTATGTTGAACAAATATTAAACCATTTAAGCCTTCAAGGCATTAGGCAGACATAACTTCAAAAGTCTCCAATAGGTTTCACACCTTCAACCTTCATACGATCTTGAGGTCGAATGCCCTCATTTGATCTTGAGGTCGTATGCCCTCATTCGATCTTGAGGTTGAATGACCTTATACGGTCTTGAGGTCGAATGACCTTATACGGTCTTGAGGTCAAATGACCTTATACGGTCTTGAGGTCGAATGACCTCAAAAGCTCAAGATCGTATAGACCTCCAAGGTGGTTCAAAGAGTAAACTCGATTAAGGTTTCCTATGTTGAAGCCTTCAATTGGTCTCAAGCTTGCTAACCACTTATCAATTGAGACAATTAGGGTTAGCCTTAACCAATTGGTCACTCAATTGACCCTCAATTGATATCCAATTAGGTTTGGAGTTGGTTCAATTAAGGTCTATAAACGTTCAACCATCAACACTCAACAATGTGAATCAAATCAAAGTTGAACCCATCAATTGACATCCAATTGGGCTCAAACTTGGCCCAAACGGTCTTGGGATCGTTTGGATATACTCCAAACGGTCTTGAGACCGTTTGCCCAAGAATTCATCAAAATCTAGATTGATTTGATAGGGGTTGAACCTTAATTAAGTCACAAATCAGCAATTTGATCATTTTAATAACCCATTGTAATTGGGCCCTCAATTGATCAAATTACCTTAACCCTAGACCTCCAAACGGTCTTGGGTTGTCACCAAACGGTCTTGAGACCGTTTGGATGAGTTCCAAATGGTCTTGAGACCGTTTGCCCATCCATCCTTTGGACTCTAGTGAAAATTCATCAAGGTTTGATTTATTGAGTTGATCATTACATCAATACTTAATTGCAATGTAATTTGGTATCTTTGTACCTTCAATTGGTCAACTATACTAGACCCCAGACCTCCATACGGTCTTGGATGATCCCCAAACGGTCTTGAGACCGTTTGGATGATTCCCCAAATGGTCTTGAGACCGTTTGGGCTAATCAACCCAAAATCTCAAATTAGCTCATTGTGATTTCAGCACTGATTTCAATTAGGGTTTGCCCTAGTAATCAACCTTCAACTCTTAACTCGTTTGGAATTAGTCCATAAAATTTGGTGAGTAATTAATTAACATCATTATGAACAGTAATATCATACGGTCAATGCTTAGTCAACCATCTTATACGGTCTTGAGACCGTTTGCCCAAAAAGGGAAAATTAAGCAGATTGAAAATCAGAACTAAATTCAATTGAATTTTCTAATTGTTTTGCCTATATCTCACGATTTCTTTGGAGTTAACCTCTCAAATTTTGTGGGTGATTAACCTACATAATTTTGAACATGATTCCCATGCGGTCCACGCTTGGTCAACGCAGCCATACGGTCTTGAGACCGTATGCCTTCATACGACCTTGAAACCGTTTGCCCATCAAACGGTTTTGCAAACCGTATGGGCAATTGGTTGAGGTCGTATGGTAAAGTGGAAAACCATGGATAAGCATAGGAAATAACGCCCTCATCTTCTAGCCCAAGAAAAGCAACAGTTCCTCACGGATTTTCTTGCAAGGAAGCAAGGGAAGATAGGGAAGAAGAAGAACTAGCAACTAAAAGCATAGAAAAGATGTATATAACAAAGCATAGGTTTAGAGTTATAAAACCCACCTAAAGCTTGCTCCTTGAGCTCCAAGCTTTCTAGATACAAGCCTTTAATGGCGTCCTAGAAGATACACAGGTCGGCCAAGGTGAATCCTCCAAGAAAAGTTGAGAAGAGATGGCTAGAAAGATAGAGCTAAGTGAGCTAGCCATGAATTTGACCTTGAATTCGAGTTTCATCCAAGAATTTAAGAAAAAGGAAGGATCCAAACCTACCTTGCACTCCCTTGGTCGTCCTCCTGAGCTCCAGATCTCTCCTTAGTCGGTTTGAGCAAGGGGAACAGTGAAGGAAACGAAAGATACATTCCTTTGCTAAGTGAGGAAAAGGGCTTATATACTTGGGGTGGAATTTTAACATAGGCACATAGGTTTTCCTCACTTTCAACTAAGTCCCTCCTTTCTTCTTTGCTCGTCCCTTCTTCTTATTTCTAAGGACAACCTTCTTCTAAGGTCAAGAAATGAAGGCAAAGAAGATTAACCTATTACTAAAGCATACACATAAAAGGCTATAGTACTTACACCTTGATTATTCAATCATAAAGGTGTTTTTCATTATATGATTTTTCAATTGAAGTGACTTCTTCATCATTTCTTCTCTAAATGATGACAAGAGTCTTGCAAGATATTTTAGATGGTGTATTTTACAAGTTGCACTCCTCAAATTCGGTAAATTGCACTTTACTCCAATTTAGGGTTTCAAGCACAGGGATTGCTTCCACAACTGCACCTTGGTGCTCAAGCTTGGGAAATCCCTCAAACTTTACCATAATCATTCTTATGATGTCTCACCATTAGAGAAACATCTCAACATGTGCAAATCGCAAGTTAACCCTTCTAACTGGGTAAATTGCACATAGGCCCCTGTATTACAAAACAATCAATTCAACATTGTTTAAAAGGGACAGAAAAGGAAAAGTATGTTCCTCAAGAACTTAATTACATGCAAAAAGATAGTCATCGGTATCTTAATTACATATTTAGGCAAAACACCTAGGGTTAACTCATAACCCAGGTCAGGGATGTTACAAATTATCCACCCCTTACAAGGATTTCGTCCCCGAAATCGATAAAACATATTAAGAGAAAAGGGCAGGATACTGCCTTCTCATCTCATCCTCTAGTTCCCAAGTGGCTTCTTCAACACCATGGTGGTTCTAGAGGACTTTCACAAGGCTTATATCTTTCTTCTTTAACTTTTTAATTCTGTTATCAAGGATTGACACCGGTCCTTCCTCATAAGATATATCATCATTCAATTCTACCTCCATAGGTTGTAGAATTGACTCAGTATCAGGGTGACATTTCTTTAGCATAGAAATGTGAAACACAGGATGTAACCTTTGCAACTCTGGTGGCAGCTCTAGTTTATAGGCTACTTTTCCAATCTGTTCAATGATTGGATAAGGCCCCATAAATCTAGGACCTAACTTCCCTTCCCTTCCAAAACAAAGGACTCCTTTCCAAGGCGAGACCTTGAGATACACTCTGTCTCCAACCTGGAACTCTAAGGGTCTACGACGCTTGTCAGCATAAGATTTTTGCCTATCCTGTGCAGTCTTAATCTGTTGTTGTATTACCTTAATCTTTTCTGTAGTTTGCTGCACAAGATCAGGTCCTAATAACTGATGCTCACCAGTCTCATACCAGCACAAAGGTGATCTAAAACGTCTACCATACAAGGCTTCATAAGGTGCCATATCAATACTATGTTGATAGCTATTGTTATAGGCAAACTCTATCAAGCTTAGGTGTAGATCCCAACTTCCAGTAAACTGGAGAACACATGCTCTCAACAGGTCTTCTAAGGTTTGTATAGTTCTTTCTGACTGTCCATCAGTCTGCGGATGAAAGGCCGTACTAAACCTTAGCTTGGTGCCTAAGGCTCTGTGTAACTGTTCCCAAAACGACTTGTAAACTGAGGACCTCTGTCAGAAACTATTGTGACAGGAACTCCGTGCAAACACACTATCTCTTGTACATACAACTGTGATAACCTTTCAGCAGAATAGGTTGTTTTGACAGGTAAGAAATGCGCTGTCTTTGTCAACCTATCTACAACTACCCAAATGGAATCATGTCCTTTGTTTGTCCTGGGTAGGACAACAACGAAGTCCATGGTCACATGGTCCCACTTCCACTGTGGTATGGGTAAAGGTTGCATTGTTCCTGCAGGCTTCTGGTGTTCAACTTTAACTTGCTGACACACAGGACACCTCAGATTAAACTCTGCAACATCCTTCTTCATTCTAGGCCACCAATACAGTTCCTTTAAATTACGATACATCTTGGTGCTCCCTGGATGCATAGCATACATCGAAGAATGAGCTTCTTCCAGGACTAACTTCCTTAAGTTATCCACATCTGGCACTATCATTCTCTCATGATAACAAGCTACATGATCATCCGAGTCATGGAAACCATCTTGCTTCTCATTTCCATACTCTGATCTGATCTGCTGAACTGCACCATCATCTTGCTGTGCTTCCTTAATTTAATCTCTTAGGGTAGGTTTAATATGCATCTCAGACAACAACCCGGCTAACAATGACACCTTCAACTGTACATTGTCTTGCCTTAAAGAGATAAACATATCTCTCTTAGAGCACACTAAAGAGTTTAGTTGTGCTCTATCCATGGTTGATGTTGCTGATTTCCTACTCAAGGCATCTGCAACAACATTGGCCTTGCCCGGATGGTAATCAATTGTACAATCATAGTCCTTGATTAACTCCATCCAACGACGTTGCCTCATGTTAAGCTCATGCTGAGAGAAGATATACTTAAGGTTCTTGTGGTCTGTGAAAATCTGGAATGTCTCTCCATAGAGATAATGCCTCCAGATCTTCAAGGCATGAACCACAACAGCTAACTCCAGTTCATGTGTCGGATAATTCTCCTCATGTTTCTTAAGCTGTCGAGAAGCAAAAGAAATCACTTGTTTATCCTGCATCAACACACATCCAAGTCCATTCTTGGAGGCATCACAGAAGACTACATATCCTTTTCCTTGTTCAGGTAGCACAAGCACAGGTGCACTTGTCGACCTCTCCTTCAACAACTGGAAAGACTGTTGACACTTATCACCCCAAGAAAAAGGAATATCTTTCCGGGTTAACTTGGTCAAGGGTAAGGCTATAGAACTAAAGTTCTTAATGAACCTTTGATAATAGCCAGCTAACCCCAAGAAACTTCGAATCTCCGTCGGTGTCTTCGGTTGTTCCCACTGTAGAACAGATTCTACCTTTGTAGGGTCAACACGAATTCCCGAGGCAGATATCACATGTCCTAGAAAAGATACCTCCGGCAGCCAGAACTCACACTTGCTAAACTTAGCATACAGCTTGTGTTCTCTTAGCAAGGTCAAAGCTTGGCGAAGATGCTGCTCATGCTGCTGAGAATCCTTACTATAGATCATAATGTCATCTATGAAGACGACAACACACTGATCAAGGAAATGTCGGAAAACTCTATTCATGAGTTCCATAAATGCAGCTGGTGCATTGGTTAGTCCAAACGACATAACCGTGAACTCATAGTGACCATACCTTGTCCTAAAGGCAGACTTGGATATGTCACTATCCTTAATACGAAGTTGATGATATCCAGACCTCAAGTCTATCTTTGAAAAGACTGTTGCACCACGCAACTGGTCAAAGAGATCATCAATCCTCGGCAGAGGGTACTTGTTCTTTATTGTTACTTTATTGAGTTGTCTATAGTCAATGCACAACCGCATTGACCCATCTTTCTTTTTAACAAACAAGACCGGAGCACCCCAAGGTGAAGTACTCGGTCGGATAAAACCCTTCTCAAGTAACTCTTGAAGTTGTTTCTTGAGTTCTGCCATCTCGGCAGGCGCCATCCTATATGGAGTCTGGGCTATGGGTTTCGTATCTGGGATCAGATTGATTTCAAAATCAATCTCCCGAAGTGGTGGTATACCAGGAAGTTCTTCAAGAAACACATCCTTGAATTCCCTGACTATGGGAACTTCAGAAGGATTGAAACTTTCCTTGGTAACATCTACCACATGGGCCAAGAATGCATAACATCCTTGCCTCAACAGCTTATCAGCAACCATAGCTGACACAAGACAGGTGGGTAGAATCTTTCTTTCACCTTGAAAGATCCATGTGTTGCTTTCATCAGCAAACACAGCCAACTTGGACTCACAATCCAAGACAACTCTATACCTCTCTAAGGTATCCATCCCGAGGATTATATCAAATCCTTGCATATAAAGCGGTATAAGATCCACTTGAATGCGATGGTCAGAAAAGAAGAGGATGCAGGGAGAGCATACCTCCTGCAAAATGGCAGACCCACTCAACGGAGTCTCCAACAACAAACTATCTGCCCTATGACTAACAGTCACATTGCAGTTACGAATCACTCTATGAGTGATGAAAGAGTGCGTAGCACCCGGGTCAATCAGAACAGATACAACACAAGATGTAGACATATCAGGATATAAAAGTTCCATCTGACCTGCCACTACCCGTGGATTGACCACTGCATCTGGTGGGTTCATAGCATAGAACCTCGATGTCGCCTGGTGTTGAGGTGGTGCTGATGATCCAGCTTGAGACGCTTGTCCACGTCCTCGAGCTGCTCCTTGAGATTGCATTCTCTGAGATTCTTGTTGATTCTGTCTCGGAGGCTGTGTCACACTGACAGGCCTAGAACGACAATCCTTCATCAAGTGTCCCACCTTACCATAGTTGTAGCATCTCCTCTCCTGTTGTTGTGGTTGGGGTGGTCTAGTAACTGACATCGATGCAGAACTGTGAGTCCTTTGAAGCGGTTGACTCCGTCCTCTACCTCTGCTTGGTGACCATTGAGTTTGAGAACTCGATCTGGGTGGTGGAGGGTTAGGTGCAGAGAATCTAGGTTTCTTGGAATCCCTAGATGAAGAACCCTGGAACTGTGGATATCTTTTCTGGGTTTGCCTCTTCTCAACCACAGATCTCTCTTTCCTTCGGACTGACTCAACGAAGGTAGAGAATCTCTCTCGGTTTTCTAAGGCAGACACAGGGGTTGACATATCAGCATTCAAACCCTTCTCGAATCTCCTGATTCTTTCCTCATCTGTGGCAGCCATGTGCGGACAGAACTGCAACAATTCCATTAACTTAGCTTCATACTCGCTAATGTTCATCATGCCCTACCTCAATCTCTCAAACTGAGAGATCTTCTCATCTAGGAAGGTCTTTGGAAAATATCTATTGATAAATTCCCGACGAAACTCTTCCCACGAGAACTCTATTCCAGGTCTCTTCTACTCTTCCATGTTCCACCAGTGACCAGCACTGCCTTTGAGAAGATAGACAACATGTCTAACCTTCTCAGCCTCCGGGATAATAAGAATCCTGAAAGCCTTCTCCAACTCTGTTAACCACAGATCAGCATCTGCGGGGTCAGCAGTCCCAAAGTACTCAGTAGCTCCGACACGACGAAGTCGCTCGAACGTCTTACTGATACCTTGTCCTTCGGGCTGGGCAGGTGCCCTAGGTGCAGGCATGGGAATCCTATTGGTGATGTGTGTCATGGCAGTCATAAACTGCCCAAACATCGTCTGAACTGCTGGGTTACCCATATCAGCTAGGTCAAACTGGGGTGGCTCAGGTGCAGGCTGTTCTATTTCTGGAACCCTTGCACTGCCTCAAGGTGCACTAGCACTACTCTCTGCCACGTACTCATCATGTGGCACTTCCATCCTTATGTATCTTCTTCTCCTGAGGAGCAGAAGATTCTATTAGATAAGGAAGAGATACTAAGGATAGACTTGACATCCTAAGTCCTATGCCTCTGTAGACTCAACGGACCTAGAGCTCTGATACCACTAATTGTGGGCTATGATCTCCAAACCACGATATAAACACTATTTAAACTTAGCGGAAGCGAATCGATTAACAGCGGAAGACAAAAATCATGGGAAATTAAAACTTTTCAAGACAAGAGCTTGAATCCATAAAGCTTCATTCATAAAAGGAGATAAACTGTTTACATCTCATGATAATTACTTCTTGAGTAATTATATACAACAAGATACAAAATCTCAAGAACTCATAACCAAAAGACTCCAAGACCTGAGAGTACAGAGGACACATAGGACTGACTCTAACTACACCACATGGCAGGCTAAATCTCCACCTGAGATTTACTACTGCTCCTGGTGCTGCTGCTGCTGGGACTGGTCACCTGTAGACCTGTTCCTCCGTCCTCGACGTCCACCTAAAAAGTTGAAGTCTACGGGGTGAGACAATTGTACATAATTGCCCCAGCGAGAGTTATAACTCTCCGCCAGAAGCTTTATTATAACATCAAAGAATAACTTAAGCAATAAAAACTTTCAAAGTATTCAATAGCAATTGCAGTTGTAAACAAGAGCTCAACATTTATAAAGCATAAAGAACATATGCACTATACAGTGTAACATCAATCAATTAGCTCATAGTTACCTTTAACAGGTATACTATGCTGTAGATTATGTTTTTCAAACATTCTTATTATTATGCCCTGTGGAGATGAGGTTTACCACTCATACTCCAACCAATCACTGTTAAGTGCCTTAGTATCATACTAGGTCATCGAAAGAGCCGAATTCTCATGACCTTCACCTTCCTCAGTCAGTAAGAGGATCACTTGTAGGACATCTTGTGTCTCTACTATTATAGCTCACCAGGGTAATCTGGTCCTTCGCTATTTTAGAGTTACAGTGGCGTTCTGTACTCTCTTCGTCATTAGGAGATTTCATGTTTATCTTCACTGATACGGATATCTATGTTTTCCTCATCATCAGGAGGTTTCATGTTTACCATCCACTGATACGGTATGAGTTTTGTAGTGAAGGATTGACGGATTATACATCTACATCAAATTCCTACACTAGGATGTAAGGTTCTACACATCCATATACCCCACATACTCAACAGTATGTGATCCAGGAGTTCCCATAGGAAAACCTGTTTCACCATCATTTGATCTCTGACAATGATGGATCTATGATCAGGGCTCTACATTTCACTTGATTAGTTAGGTACATTCAGTATTCTTTTACATCATACATTGTTCTTCAAACAATAACAGTAGCATAACAACTATGAAAGTAGAATACTAAATGTAACAAACCTAACTCACATCAATCATCATTTCTCAGTATACTCATCACAAGTCATCTCTAAAGCATGACCTTGATGGTATTCATGGCTCTTACAACCCATTAAAACATAGGATGCCACTGACAAGGCATCAAGATATTTTACTATTCATAAGGCTAACAACATGCCTTCAATGAATATAGTATCATCATTCATACCTGGATATGATCACCTTCATATTAGAACCTGCATGGTTAATTCAACTGATAAAGGTAATTCAAAACAAGAATATACTTTCCACTCTTGTCATAAGAGCTAAGTTCTCTGATTCTCATCAATTAGAGTTTGCTACTCATATTGCATGTCATCACCCTTGAATTAGAGTTTACTATTCACATTATGGTGAATTGAACTCATAACATCATCATGTATGAGGAACATCATCATTGATGCTCTCAGATTAGTTTAAGATTCATCATTTATCATAATTAGGGTTCCATGATCTCACATAGGTGGATCATACCCTAATCATGCACATTCATGTGTATTGAAGGTACTTTACTTGAATTTCCATAATAAAAGGGTACGTTTTCTTTCTTAAGATACTTTCTCTCTCCTCATACTTGTAGATGGTGATAACACCAATCTAGATCAGGTTGGGTTAAGTCCACTTTGATTAACATAGACCAAATCACCACTATTAAGTGATTAGGGTTTGATTAGAATAAGGTTTCACTCAATTGAACCTTTCAAGGGTATTATGGTAAATGACACATTGATCATCATCATGGTTTAATTTACTAACCACTTGACCCTTAATGTCTTTTGGTATCATTAGGGTTTAGGTTGAACAACTATTAAACCATTTCAGCCTTCAAGGCATTAGGCAGACATAACTTCAAAAGTCTCCAATAGGTTTCACACCTTCAACCTTCATACGATCTTGAGGTCGAATGCCCTCATTCGATCATGAGGTCGTATGCCCTCATTCGATCTTGAGGTTGAATGACCTTATACGGTCTTGAGGTCGAATGACCTTATACGGTCTTGAGGTCGAATGACCTTATACGGTCTTGAGGTCGAATGACCTTATACGGTCTTGAGGTTGAATGACCTTATACGGTCTTGAGGTCGAATGACCTTATACGGTCTTGAGGTCGAATGACCTTATACGGTCTTGAGGTCAAATGACCTTATACGGTCTTGAGGTCAAATGACCTTATACGGTCTTGAGGTCGAATGACCTCAAAAGCTCAAGATCGTATGGACCTCCAAGGTGGTTCAAAGAGTAAACTCGATTAGGGTTTCCTATGTTGAAGCCTTCAATTGGTCTCAAGCTTGCTAACCACTTATCAATTGAGTCAATTAGGGTTAGCCTTAACCAATTGGTCACTCAATTGACCCTCAATTGATATCCAATTAGGGTTGGAGTTGGTTCAATTAAGGTCTATAAACGTTCAACCATCAACACTCAACAATGTGAATCAAATCGAAGTTGAACCCATCAATTGACCTCCAATTGGGCTCAAACTTGGCCCAAACGGTCTTGGGATTTTTTGGATATACTCCAAATGGTCTTGAGACCGTTTTCCCAAGAATTCATCAAAATCTAGATTGATTTGATAGGGGTTGAACCTTAATTAAGTCACAAATCAGCAATTTGATCATTTTAATAACCCATTGTAATTGGGCCCTCAATTGATCAAATTACCTTAACCCTAGACCTCCAAACGGTCTTGGGTTGTCACCAAACGGTCTTGAGACCGTTTGCCCATCCATCCTTTGGACTCTAGTGAAAATTCATCAAGGTTTGATTTATTGAGTTGATCATTACATCAATACTTAATTGCAATGTAATTTGGTATCTTCGTACCTTCAATTGGTCAACTATACTTGACCCCAGACCTCCATACGGTCTTGGGTGATCCCCAAACGGTCTTGAGACCGTTTGGATGATTCCCCAAACGGTCTTGAGACCATTTGGGCTAATCAACCCAAAATCTCATATTAGCTCATTGTGATTTCAGCACTGATTTCAATTAGGGTTTGCCCTAGTAATCAACCTTCAACTCTTAACTCGTTTGGAATTAGTCCATCAAATTTGGTGAGTCATTAATTAACATCATTATGAACAGTAATCTCATACGGTCAACGCTTAGTCAACCATCTTATACGGTCTTGAGACCGTTTGCCCAAAAAGGGCAAATTAAGCAGATTGAAAATCAGAACTAAATTCAATTGAATTTGCTAATTGTTTTGCCTATATCTCACGATTTCTTTGGAGTTAACCTCTCAAATTTTGTGGGTGATTAACCTACATAATTTTGAACAGGATTACCATACAGTACACGCTTGGTCAATGCGGCCATATGGTCTTGAGACCGTATGCTTTCATACGACCTTGAAACCGTTTGCCCATCAAACGGTTTTGCAAACCGTATGGGCAATTGGTTGAGGTCGTATGGTAAAGTGGAAAACCGTGGATAAGTATAGGAAATAACGACCTCATCTTCTAGCCCAAGAACAGCAACAGTTCCTCACGGATTTGCTTGCAAGGAAGCAAGGGAAGATAGGGAAGAAGAAGAACTAGCAACTAAAAGCATAGAAAAGATGTATATAACAAAGCATAGGTTTAGAGTTATAAAACCCGCCTAAAGCTTGCTCCTTGAGCTCCAAGCTTTCGAGATCCAAGACTTTAATGGCTTCCTAGAAGCTCCACAGGTCGGCCAAGGTGAATCCTCCAAGAAAAGTTGAGAAGAGATGGCTAGAAAGATAGAGCTAAGTGAGCTAGCCATGAATTTGACCTTGAATTCGAGTTTCATCCAAGAATTTAAGAAAAAGGAAGGATCCAAACCTACCTTGCACTCCCTTGGTCATCCTCCTGAGCTCCATAGCTCTCCTTAGTCGGTTTGAGCAAGGGGAATAGTGAAGGAAACGAAAGAGACATTCCTTTGCTAAGTGAGGAAAAGGGCTTATATAATTGGGGTGGAATTTTAACATAGGCACATAGGTTTTCCTCACTTTCAACTAAGTCCCTCCTTTCTTCTTTGCTCGTCCCTTCTTCTTATTTCTAAGGACAACCTTCTTCTTAGGTCAAGAAATGAAGGCAAAGAAGATTAACCTATTACTAAAGCATACACATAAAAGGCTATAGTACTTACACCTTGATTATTCAATCATAAAGGTGTTTTTCATTATATGATTTTTCAATTGAAGTGACTTCTTCATCATTTCTTCTCTAAATGATGACAAGAGTCTTGCAAGATATTTTAGATGGTGTATTTTACAAGTTGCACACCTCAAATTGGGTAAATTGCACTTTACTCCAATTTAGGGTTTCAAGCACATGGATTGCTTCCACAGCTGCACCTTGGTGCTCAAGCTTGGGAAATCCCTCAAACTTTACCATAATCATTCTTATGATGTCTCACCATCAGAGGAACATCTCAACATGTGCAAATTGCAAGTTAACCCTTCTAACTGGGTAAATTGCACATAGGTCCCTGTATGACAAAACAATCAATTCAACATTGTTTAAAAGGGACAGAAAAGGAAAAGTATGTTCCTCAGGAACTTAATTACATGCAAAAAGATAATCACCAATATCTTAATTACATATTTAGGCAAAACACCTAGGGTTAACTCATAACCAAGGTCAGGGATGTTACAGTTGGGGTCGTGTGGAAGGAACATCCCCTGGAATGAGAGGTATGTAGGCGGCATAGGCGGCGGCTGTGGGTAATACCCAAAGTATCCACAGTTCTAGTAGTTTTTGAAGAAAGGCTATTGGTACTTCTCCATCCGCTGCAGGTGCAAGTGAACATTCTCTTGGTTGTCCAAGAGAAGGCATTCGTTCTTGTAAATTGCCTACTGGTTCTGGTACAACCTTCCTTGAATATCCTGTACGTCAGTCAATGCCGCATGATAATACTGTTGTCTCATCTAGATCTCCTACAACATGGTATACATATCTGCCATGTTGTATGTGTCTTTCTCCTCCTGGGAAGGTGGTGGGGCCAAGGAAGTCAAGGCAGCATATGTGCGGGCACATTTGTGTGGGACCGCTCTCTACGTGATGGTGATGGTGATGGTGGGCTCCACCTCATCAACGTCATCATTGATGTCTCTGTTGTGCTCCTCGTTGTCGCACAGAGCTGCTACCCTGGGCGGATCTTCTGGTTCCCCTTCGTTCAGTGGCCACTGAAGATGATTCACCCAGTGCAGGTTGAAGATAGGGTCAGGAAGGCTACACTCCTGAAATATGCCTCGACAGGTGCAATGCCCATAGAGCACATTGTGGTGGTATTGGAGAAGATGTGCCTTGCCGAAGTGAAGGAGGTCCAGCTTTGTTGTATCCTCCAATGGCTCGAGGGTGGATAAATCAAGGCGCAAATGGAGAGCAATAGGGTTGATGAGACCCCCAAATAAAATCGACATCTTCCTTGTCACATTATGCCTCACAGAAATCATATGGAGCAGAAGGAAAGCTCCAAAGTTAACAGTCTCCCCCTCTGGTAGCCTGTAGAGAAAGTAAAGGCCTGTCTTTTGGACCTTCCCTTGAGCTTGACCGGATCGAGAAAAAATAGTATTAGTGCAGAGGCGGTGAAGAATAAAAGCAAAAGGATGCTCAATATCAATAACAAAACTGTTATGCCAGTTTATACGAAATCCTGCCAGCACCTTAGTCAACTATTCCCTGGCCAAGTCATAGTCGAAGTCAGATGGGGCCGAGCATTCTGGGATGTGAGCCCAGTTGAAGATATGGTTGAAAGCCCTTAATGTGAGAGAATAGTTGTTGCTAAAGAGGTGGAAGTTGACCTTGATTTCCTGCCATCCACCTCCTATCTTTTTCTTGGGGGTGACGAGAACATCAAGCGACGCCAAGAACTCCAAGACAAGATCCGAGTAGGTCTTCCAGTCGCTGAAGAAAGGATTATCTCCCTCGATTTCTTGATTCTGACATACCCATCACATGTTGTCAGTAAAGCCAACCCTTTCAATCAATGTGCAATTGTCATATCACGTTGGGATGATGTGCCTTGTCTACAACTCCTCATACAACTTCCTTATCTCTGAGGATGGGTGTTGAATGTGGGTTGTCCGAGGGACCAACTTGCCCTGCGGGAGAACAACTCCTCTCCTAGGAGCCATGTTGTTGATACAAGAAGAAGGTTAAGAGATTGGAAGCTCGAGGAAGACCATCAGCGCCTAGTGCATCCTTGCTTCAGATTGTAGGAGGAGTGGGTTTTTAGGGTGTGAATAAAATGGCTCCACCACCCCTCCTTATATAGTTGAATGCGGAAGAATCAGTACCACCAACTTCTGAGTTAGTAGTACTGAGTTGGATAGCACAATCCCTGGCCGGTTGCATCGATGGCTTATGATTGACTAACATAGATGGTGTGGATCGCCCTGAGTCAGTGGTACCGATGACACGTCAGTAGTACTGACTTGTGTCACAGATCGATACCACTGACCGCTTGATGAAGTGTGTCATGGCTGTTGGATTGCAACCACCCTGATTGCTGATGTGGCAAGTTGGTAGTACTGACTTCAAAGTTGGTAGTATCGAGTGGTGGAATTTTTTGGTGCTTTTGAATTTGTGCACTCGGTATACTGAACTTGGGCACATCTAAAAGTTGGTAGTACCAACTAAAAAATTCAGTGGTACCGAGTCCTTATCAGTGAGCGATCAAAGGATCTTCAGAGATTCAGTGGTACCAACCAGTGGAGTCAGTGGTACCGAGTCTGTGCTGCTATTGCAGACAAAACGCTGACCTCATTTTGGTGCCACTGATTGCTAAACTCGGTGGTACCTACTTTAAAGCCCTGCACACTCAAAAATGAGTCAAGGTACCGTTTTTACAGAAATTGAATTAAAGTGACAACTAAAAATGGAAGTTGAACATAAAAACAAAGAAATAAAGATTGGGTTGCCTCCCAACAAGCGTCATTGTTTAACGTCCTAGACTAGACAGTCTATAGAGCAAGAATATATGGACAGTGCAAAGTTGCACCTCCTCTATCTGTGGCTCTACCTCTCCTCAAAATAGTTCTTTAATCTTTGTCCATTTACAAGGAATGACCTATACCCATCTACATTGTTCACAACACCGTGGGGAAAGACTTTTTTAATCACAAACGGTCCACTCCACTTGGACCTTAGCTTACCAAGATGTAGCCTAAGCCTAGAATTCAAAAGGAGGACTTTCTGACCTAGGAGAAACACCCTATTTAGAATGTATCTATCATGAATTTTCTTAGTCCTTTCCTTAAATATCCTAGATCTTTCATAAGCATCCACCCTAAGCTCATCTAATTCATTAAGCTCTAAAAGCCTCTTTCTACCCACTTCATCCATGTTGAAATTTAGCTTCTTCATGGCCCACTTAGCCTTATGCTCAAGCTCTACGGGTAGATGGCATGCACGGCCATAGACCATCCTAAAAGGTGTTATTCCTATTGGGGTTTTATAGGGTGTTTTCTAAGCCCAAAGAGCATCACTTAGTACATAACTCCAGTTCATCCTGTTGGTTGAGACCGTCCTTTTTAAGATTTTCTTCACCTCTCTATTAGACAACTCAACTTCTCCTTGAGTTGGTGGGTGATATAGAGTGTCCACTTTGTGCTTCACCCCATATTTTCTCAATAAAGCTCCAAACTTGCTATTAGTGAAATGGGAACCACACCCACTAATAATTAGGTGGGGGATGACAAACCTACAGAAAATGTATTCCTTCACAAACTTGCATACTACCTGTGAATAATTGGTGCGGGTTGGAATTGCTTCCACCCACTTATACATATAATCAACTGCAAGGAATATATATAGATTGGAATTAGACGACACAAATGGTCCCATAAAATCAATACCACAAAGATCAAAAACTTCAACTTCCTGAAACACATTCAAGGGCATCTCATGTCACTTAGAGATATTACCTGCATATTGACATGTGTCACAATGATGAACAAAGTTGTGTGCATCCTTAAACAAGGTAGGCCAATAAAACCCACTCTCTAAGACTTTATCTGTAGTCCTAGAGCTAGCATGATGTCCACCCATGGGTAGAGAATGACAGTGTGACAAGATGCACTCTACCTCAGATTCAGGTACACATCTTCTAAATAACCCATCCCTACATTGTTTAAGAAGAATCGGGTCATCCCAAATATAAAACATCAATGAGTGGAAAAATCATTTTTTCTCTTGGTACCCCCAATCTGCAGGCAGTTCCTTACAAGCTAGGTAATTAATAATATCTACAAACCAAGGATCTTCAGATTGCAAACAATTTCTCATATAGGAATTCCTCAATAATGGGGATGGCCATATATTTTTCATCCACCCTTTCCAACATAGATAAATGACCGACTACGACATTCTCGACCCCAGCCTTGTCTCTAATCTCAATGTCAAATTCTTGAAGAAAAATAATCCACCTAATCAATCTGGGTTTGGTGTCTTTCTTTTGTAACAAGTATTTGATGGCAGCATGGTCAGTCTAAACTATCACTTTAGCGCCAACTAGGTATTGGTGGAATTTTTTAAAAGCAAACACTACCGCCAACAATTCTTTTTCAGTAGTAGTGTAATTCAACTATGCATCATTCAAAGTCTTTGACGCATAATATATGCCAGTTGGAGTCTTGTCTCTGTGTTGACCCAACACAACACCTATTGCATAATTTGAGGCATCACACATCACCTCAAAGGGAAGGCTCTAGTCAGGAGCCTACACAATAGGTGCGGAGATCAATTTTTCTTTAAGGATTTCAAAAGCTTTTAAACAACACTCAACAAAGGAAAACTCGACGTCTTTCTCTAAAAGTTTAGATAATGGTTTGGCAATTTTTGAGAAATCCTTGATAAAACGGTGGTAGAATCCAGCGTGTCCTAAAAAGATCCTCATTCCTTCACTGATGTCAGTGGAGATAGTGTGGAGATTACTTCAATCTTTACTGGATCCACTTCCATGCCCTTGTCGGACACCTTGTGTCCAAGAACGATTCCTTCACTTACCATCATGTGATACTTCTCCTAGTTTAGAACTAGGTGAGTGTCCTCACATCTCTGTAGCACCTTATTAAGGTTATATAGACAATCATTGAAAGATTCCCCATACATAGAAAAATCATCCTTAAAAACCTCTAAGCACCATTCTGCCATGTCAAAAAAATGGCGAGCATACACCGTTGAAACATAGAAGGGGCATTACAAAGACAAAAGGCATCTGTCGATATGTGAACGTTCCATAAGGGTAGGTGGAAGTGGATTTCTCTTGATCCTTAGGCTCTATGGAAATTTGATTATACCTAGATTACCCATCAAGAAAGAAAAAGTACGAACGGCCATCTAATCATTCCAATATCTGATTGATAAAAGGTAAAGGAAAATGATTTTTAAGAGTGGATGCATTTAAACATCAATAATCTATGCACACTCACCATCCCATCACTAGCCTAGTTGAAATCAATTCATTAGACGCATTAGTAGTGATCATGATCCCCCCTTTGTAATGAAATACCTGGGTAGGACTAGCCCACATTGAATCAGAGATTGCTTAGATTATACCTATCGATCACAGCTTGACGACTTCCTTCTTCACCACCTCAGTCATAATCAGATTGAGACACCTCTGAGGTTGGAAAATTGCCTTTACTCCTTCTTCGAGCTGGATCTTGTGTTGGAAAAAGGTTGGAGAGATCCCTTTAATGTCATCTATGGACCACCCGAATGCAGCTCGGTGGTTTTTCAGCACGGTGAGTAACTTTCCTTCCACTTCACCACTCAAAGAAGATGATATGATCACTGGGAGCTTTTCCTCTATAGCTAATAAGACATACTTCAGGTGCGGCAGTAATGGCTTCAACTCTAAGTCTGGCAGGCTCAATAGAGATGGGACCAACGATGGGGGCGGTGGTCTAAGGTTTTGAAAGCGCCTTGCATAGTAACAAGGTACTGCCTTCAACATTAAAACACACTCCTCTAGACGGTTGTTGCAAATGGTGCCCTCCATTCTGTTTCCTAAGCATGCTTCTAAGGGTATCTTGGGTGATGACTGTATCACAGAATTAGTTACAACTTCTTCTTCGGAAGCATGGTCATAGTCTTCTCCCTCATCATCCGGGTAGCACATTGCTTGGGTCAGTGAGATCTCCTTTATATTTTCTAGGATGTTCACCGCTAGAGTACCTCTTTCTACTTTAGTCATAACATGGTCCATATCCAGGAATGACTTCCCTAGAAATAGTGAAAACTTGCTATCCACGTGCTGAAGCATGTTGCTTTGCACCTTATCTCCCATGGCTTGAGAGTGCTCTGGCATCTTGATCTCGAACCTATCATCTTGGATTCCCATAGTCAGACATCCTATGCCCATCTCATGTATCAAATATGTAGTGTCTTGAAACAATCTTCCAAGTAGAATCTCATTTCCA
Source organism: Alisma plantago-aquatica (assembly GCA_963693085.1). Classification (NCBI taxonomy): domain Eukaryota; kingdom Viridiplantae; phylum Streptophyta; class Magnoliopsida; order Alismatales; family Alismataceae; genus Alisma; species Alisma plantago-aquatica. The sequence goes on from OY856410.1 coordinate 822,933,905, forward strand.
TGGTCATCCTACATTTCCATCACAACAAAATCTGTAGGAAAGACGAACCTATCTACTTTCACCAGGACATCCTCACATATACCATATGGCTTAACAACTGAGTTGTCTGCAAACTAGATTGTAACACTGCTCTTCCTGGATTCATTAAGTCTGAGCTTCTTGAAGGTAGATAGAGGCATTAGATTTATACTTGCCCCTGAATCACATAGAGCTTCTCCAAATTTTGTCTTGCCTATGAAGCATGTGATATTAAAGCATCCTAGATCCTATCTTTTAGGAGGCAATATCCCTAAGATGAAGGCACTAACCTGCTCTTTCAAAACCATGACATTAGACTCTGATTTCTTTCACTTTTTTGTAATTATATCCTTTAAAAGCTTCCCATAGGATGGTATCTGCTTGATAGATTCTATCAAGGGAATGTTCACAGATACCTTTCGAAAATTGTCTAGAAATTTCTTGAATTGTCGGTCCGTCTTTGTCACTTTCAAACTGTTTGGAAAGGGCACAGGAACTACATGTTCCCTCTGGTGTGGCGGGATATAAGCCTGAGTTTTATTACCCCCAACCTCAACAACTTTCTCCTCTAATGTATTCGCCTATGCTTCCATGTCTGGTTCTTCTACACCTACTAGTATAGTTTGATTTCTAGCTTTTTCAGTAACTTCCCCATGTGATGCATCATTCAGTAGTTTCTTGCCACTGTGTAGCAAAATAGGCTTCACATGCTGATTCTTGGAAGGTACATTGGTGTTCACAGGAAATCCTTGTTGGTTTGGTTACATTAATGCACTCACATCCGCAGCTATCTGAGAGATTTGTGTCTGGATGCTGCAAATATGTGCCCCTTGATTTTGAAGATCCCTTTGAGTTTGTGCAGTCTTTAGCTCATTCTGACTCAACAACTTGCCCAATATTTCTTCAATCTTGTCAATTTTATGCCACACTAGTTGACACTATGCTTGGCCGCCATACTGTTGTGTCTTAGGATGCTGCTACTACACCTATGATGGATCTTGTTGGAAGTAGTTAGGATCCTTCCAAGAAAATTTGGGGTCTTTCCTCCAACAATAATAATTGTTCCTGTATTTCCCCTGACGCACATACTTACACTCTTCTTCTTCTTCTTCCTCAGTAGGAACTCTATCTGTAGCACATATCTTCTTAGCAATGAGATATAACTTCTTGTTTAAATCAGATATCACCTTGGATTCCCCGACACTTTTGATGGTTATCGGTGGCTCTCTTTCTTCTCCCCATGATTGGTTTTTAGACATGTTCTTCAGGATTTCATGACAATGAGAGGGCTTGTTGCTAAGGAAGAAGCCTCCTCCTACAATGTCAAGAGTTGTTCTCTCCCCCTTGTGTAGGCCATAATAGAAAATCTTGGCCAACCCAATAGATCAATGCCATGATGAGGCACCTTTCTCAACATATTTTGAAACCTTTGCCATGCCTCAAAATACGACTCATCTGCTTGTTGTTTGAAGTTGTGAATCTTCTTCGCTAGATCATTCATAATTTGTGGAGGGAAATAGCACTCGAAGAATGCATCTATCATCTGATCCCATGTCTTAATGATCTCATCATCAAGATTATTGAACCATGATTTTGCACTATCTGCCTGTGAAGATGAGAACAACTTAATATATATTGTAGTCATTGGGATCATGTCTATATTGATCATGTCACAGTTCTCTGCAAAATTGCTGATATGTGTCATTGGATCTTCAAAAGGATGGCCATGGAACACTTGATATTTGACTAAGTTAACAAGCCCATGATCTATTTTGTAGATGCCCACATTGATGGATTGCCTTTTGATGGACCCTTTCTAGTCCATAGTTGACGAAGCCTTTATCCTTTCCCATACTATCATTTCTTCTTCTCCCTCCATTTATGTTGTCTCTAGTTCTTCTAGTGTCACAGGTCTCTCAGGTGGAGGTGTCGGTGGAGGGGTTCAGTTGAACCTATCCATAAATCTACTGGACTCCCTTTCTCCTTGTAAGAGCTCTGCTTGTCCATAACCTGGTGAGGACAGTTCTTCATATTCTATGGCTCTATTACGCACCACGTACTAGTTTCCCTAAAAAAGTAGAAAGTAGGTATTAGCGTAAGAAATTTATGATGTATTAAAAGGATCTTATGGTTCAGCTTGAAGAAATTTAAAAATGATAAAATAAAAGAAAATAAAAAAAATTCCTAGAGTGGCTAACCACAACAGTCATAGTGTTGAATGTTTCCACTTCCCCAACAACGTCGCCAAAAACTTGACATGAGTTTACCATGCATAGTACAGAAGTGAACATATCAAAGTAATAAGGCCTTATGAGGCCCGATTCATACATGGGTAAGTGTTTCTCTAGTAGACTACTAATAACTACAATCAAATCAACTAAGTCGATTGTAAATGGTTGAATTGGGTTGAATGAAAGAACAAAGTCAGAAATAAAATGAATTAAAGGTTGAATTAATCAGAGATGGGGTGAATTCCTTAGGACTGTGGTTTCACCACGGACAACACTAATAACTAACCTCACACACACTAACATCTATTATCTTAATCCCTGAATAAGGAGCTCGTATCCAGAATTACCTGCTACTACAGTGCACTTCACTACCTAATCTAATGCCGATCCCAATTCTGCAGTTATTGGTTGATTAGTTAGATGCTTTATGATTATTCTCTGGGGTTCTCCTCCCGTTTACACTCCACTTTTCCCAAAGGGAACCATAGATGGGTAAATCTATGCTCTCCGACCCTCAACCTCTCTCCTGAGATGACTAAGCATCTATCAATCCACTCATGGTGATCAAGCACAAGTAGAACACAAAGCTTTCTTAGATTTATATCTAGTAGAAGGAGATAAAATTGATATTAATGCACATAAATCAATCATAGTGTATATCCGAGCTACTACCGGATCAACGCATACATGGAAAGGAAGAAGACAAATGTAGGAAACAAGAAGAAACTAAGGTAACCCCTAAATCTCAGCCCGTCTGGAAGATCTCCTCCGTCGTACATGCGTTCTACAGTCTTTCGACTGTAGAGTAGTCCTCCAGAGGTGCCCGAATCTCCTTGGTTGAAGCTTTTGATCCTTAGTTCTTATTTTCTCTCTCTCACGTTATCGTGCAATGAAAATAGCTGCCCCCCTCTCTAGCCATCGTCCCCCTAAGTCATAGAAGGCACTTATGTATGAAACAACATCCACCATTGGATTAGAGTGAAATCTACAACTGGCCTGATCATGATGACTCAGTAGTACCGATTAGGTGAGTCACTAGTACTGAGTCACTTAGGTTTGGTCACGTGATCCCGATCCTGCCGGTACTATTGACTGGACTCGATAGCATTGAGTTTTATGGTTTTCGATCTGCCTCTCTAACGTTAACTAGTAGCACCGAGTTTTCTCAATTCAAGCTGGGGCTTGATGATGCTAATTTGGTAAGACCTACTTCAGTTGTCTATAGCACCGACTCCGGGTGAGTTTCTGGGTCCATCCCTGATGTCAAGTCAGTACCACCGATTGTTTCCAGGTCAGTAGCATCGAGTCTGTGGCTCTTCCTTGCACCTAAAAATGCACAAAAATGTCATAAGCACTTGGGATGTGTAAAATATTACATAAAACAACAAAAATCATATAATTTGATGCATTTAATAAAAACAGGCATCTATGTCATTTCATGCATAATAAATCAAATAAATGACTAATCTACACATGAAATAAAGGAAAAATGTGCCTGAAATAACGACTAATAACACATGCATCAAGGGGGATCAAGGAATATAATACACAAAGTTTTAAGAAATATGTATTTTTAATGCTATTCATTGATGGTTCACAAAAAAAATGCTATTCATTGATAACAAGTATATATATATATATATATATATGTATATATATAGGGCTCATCTTTAATACTCACACTGGTACCTACCCGCCCACCCTTCTAGTCACGTTTTTTCAAAAAAACAATTTTACAATTGTAGAGGAGCATTTTATCTAGCTCCCAAAATAATTTCATCCAAAAATAATATCATTTGCCCCACCAAAATAAAAAAATACGGTCATATATTTACTAACTGTATATTTTCTATGCAATTACTTTTTTAGTCATATAGTTACTCTTTTATAAATGCAGTTACTCTTTTGACCTTAGAGTTACTTTTGTGTACCATATAGTTACACTTTTGGATGTGCGGGTAGCTAAAAATCAGGCTACCCGCACGGGTAATGAATAAATCCCCATATATATATATATATTATATATTATATATATATATATATATATATATATATATATATATATATATATATATATATATATATATATATATATATATATATATATATATATATATTGGAGTCACATTTTTACCTTTCTCTCTCCAAATGTTTTTGAGAAATTAATAATTATGACAAACAATAAATATCATAATCATGTCATGTTAGCTAGAAGAATCTCTCCTAAGAAATACATAGTCATAATTAAATAGGATATACCTTAACTACTCCCTATTACTTTGTTATCCTCCTAGATATCCTTCATTTATCTCATCTCCCTCATTTCCTACTCCCATCCCTATTTGTCTCTCTCTCCCTCTTTAATATCTCAATTCTCTTTATATTTTGATACTTGTACAACCACTTTCTTCTTATGAAACTTTCTCCTTCGCATGTAGTCGTTAGTGTACCCAAAAAATAGGTGTATAATTTGTTAGTATATGCAGTTTATTTCTTATTTCTAGTTAATAGGGCTTAGGACTGCTATTATCTTTAGTATTTATTGTTATGTAAGTACACTTAACTGAGTATCTATCTACCCATTTAAGTATACTCATGTATCTCTGGACTCCCATTTATAGGAAATTAAGAAAAACTACTAAATATATGGTTATTGCTTTCTACATGGTATCAAACATAGGGCACTCATCCTAATCCCTCCCATCCTTCCTCTTCTTTTTCCTTGGCGGCCGTCATCTTCAGTGGAAACCAGTGGCAGATCTAGAAAATCAAGATGAGAGGGGCTAAGCTATATACGGTTTAGGACTATGACAATTGCAATCCCTCATTTATCAAGATACCATGTCAAAATTAATTGGTGATGTTCATGGTCATATAGTGACGGTTGATTGTTGTGAAAGGAATAAAAGTAAATATGTTCTACTAGTGAATTCTACCATTACTTTGTAAAGAAACATGATAATTCACTTGCCTCTTGATGAAATGTTAAACTTGTTTGAAAACTGAAGCAATCATAAGTCATGATCAAAGATTTCACCTCACAGTTAAGAAATGCACTATTAAAATTTAAAGAAAACATATTGAAGTTTGGACCATAAAAATAGTATTGATTTGTTCATGTTTGAATTATATGAATAACTAGTATGGTAAGTCAAAAACTATATTTTTTGATAAAAATGTAGCACTATATCTAATTAGAAGGTGGGAGTTGTATTCTATGTGTTCTCATATTTTGAAAATTCTACAAAATCTTTTCATCACCAATAGTACCAAACACTTCACGGTCGATGTAGCATATCATCATGTCATTTAACCATTCATCACCTATCTTGTTACATAAATCTGTCTTGATGACGTTCATTACTGAGAAAGGTCGTTCAACTATTGATGTCGCCACATGTAATATTAATTTTAGTTCTATGAGGTGATAAACTAGTGGAAAAACCAAATGTTATTACCATCTTCATCGCAAGATAGGAAAGATCATTACAATCTGAAAAGATTTGTAGGGAAATATGGCATTAGATAGGTAGAGGAAACAAAAAATTTACTGACATATTTATCATTAACAAGCAGATCGTGTCAACAACTATGCAATGAGAAGGATGGTTTCACAAAGATATACATGGTCCTAGAGCAAGTCCAGTGAAAATCCTCGTTGATGTATATGTGCACTCTATCTTGGACAGTGTATGTGCAACTCCTGGTTACAGTGGGACTTGTCTGACTGCTCCTCCATAGACAGCTGACTCGGACAACTGCTACAATGACTCCTTCGATCTCATCACAGACTGTGAGTTAATGTTGCCCTCCTCGCAGTAGTTGAAGAACTCCTGCCTCTAGAGTAGTCCACATAGACCAACTAGAACTCTTGTCATCCTTCTAAAATGAACATGAAAGAGTTGTCCCTCCCGCTTGTATACTAGTCACCAACCTACTCTCCGACAACAATGATCATTAATTTTTCTCTCCCTTTCTATCCCTCCCTAGTCGGGTAGGACTTGCTTGGGCTCTCTTGGTTACCACAACCAAAGAGGACAACAATTGTTAGAGAACTAATTCTCAATTTTTTGTTTTGTGCTATGGGAAGTCCCCAATACTCCTCTATTTATAGTAGAGGCCAGGATCAGGGTTCTCAATCTGTGCGGGAGTGGAAGGTGTTGGATAAATTGGACATTATGATAAATCCCTTTGTTTCGATGATGACAAACATTTCATTCTTATTATTCTAACGAGCTACTTGAGTGTGCAGGATTATGGTGGATGACAAAGCAACTAGGGAAATCACGAGCTTACATATTTACTTTCATGCAATGTAATCACTATTGTAAAAACTTGTACAGTTATATAATGTACAAGTACTTAGATTGCATGTAAATCAAGCGTTAGATCTTCCCTAGCTACACACCATAGTTAGAAAAGTCATCCCTTCCAAAAGGATCACATTATGCACACTCATAAACACACTTAGTGGTTTAATTAAAAGATTGAAACAGAGTCAATCTCGGTCGACCACACTCCTCGACCGAGACACTCTCGGTCGACAAACTTCTCGACCGAGATTGACCAAAAGTAGCCGTTAGACACAGCAGTTGACAGTTGCAAATAAACGTTAATCCAGAGAGCCTGTCGGTCGACGAATCCTCGACCGACTGGGCATCTCGGTCGACGAGTCCTCGACCGAGATGGTCTCTGACAGCAACTGCAGAATTAATTAACTAGCCGTTGCTAATGCGCCTAACTTATTCCTAACGGCTAGTTAAGCACTAGGAACCCCCTAGAAGTTGTCTAGAACGTCCTTAAGCATACATAGGTCATTCCTATAAATAGGACATGCCTTAGGTCACCAAAGAAGAGCTAAGATATACTTGTGCTATACTTGAGCTTGAATACACACTTGCAATCTGTTTTAGAGCAATAGAGCAATTCCTACACTTGCCATTCATTCCTATTGCTCCCATTTCGTGCCCTATAGGCTAGTATCTCCTATCCACTACAATCACATTGTCATACACATTGGTTAGGAGATTTATACGCTTGATATAGGCAAATCAAGCCTTGTGCTTAAAAGGATAAGTTGTAATTTCTGTTTTCCTTTCTTGTTCCTGTTTATCTTTTGTACTCTCCTTGCTACTCCTAGGGTTGGAGGCTGCGGATTGGAGAGGGTTGACTTCTCAGGTGGAGAAGGGGACTTCAAGCTACTTCAAGAAGGCTATCGCACGGGAAGCTACTTCAAAAGGCTGGTGCAACGGGAGTTGGTGCATCTACTTCAAGGGAAGGCTGCTTCGAGTTGGGCGATTACTTCTAGGTGAAGGCTGCTTGAAGGGTTTAGGGAAAAGAAATGTATTTTATGTAAATTCCTTGCGAGGTAATAAAATAATTTCTTTTCAAATCCCGGTTGGGTAAGCAACCGGGTAGTGGACTGACTACCTTAGTATTTGCTAAGGCTAGGAACCACTCCAAACCCTTGTGTCTCCTTGTCCAATCTTTCTCTGTGGTTGCTTGAGTTTAAATTAATTTAAAATTATCATAAAACTCTATTCACCCCCCCTCTAGAGGTTTTCAATTGGTATCAGAGCAGGCTTCAAGGAGCCCTAACAAGGTCTTGAAGAGATAAAGGGAGGAAGTAACTACAACCACAAGAAAAGGAGCATGGACCAAAGTTCGACAAGTTGCAATTGGTGCTTAGGAACAAAGCACTCTACGTCTAAATGTCCATGGAGGTCAAAGAAAGGAGATGCACATAAAGAGTGTTTCGTTGCTACAATAAGTGAGGAAGAAGAAGAAGAGGTAAGCTTGCTTGATTTACCCAAGGAGGAGTTAGTTGCTATTATAGAAGAAACATATAATAAATATGTTGAATGCAAAAAGAAGTTAAAGAAATCCAGTAAAGAAAATGATGATCTAAATGCTAGACTTCTTGATCTTACATCCGAAAATGACGATTTATATGCCAAATTGAATACTCTTGGTTTTGAAAAAGATAGCATTATGTCTGATAATCGTACCTTGAAATCATCTCTAAGTAACAGTGAAGTAAAGATCTTTACTCTAGAAACAAACTATGATCTTCTATGTCAAGAAAAAGCTGAATTGCTTACAAAATTAAATGATTTTCAAAAACAACCTATATTGTGCAACCATGTAGATTATGACAATATAGTGAAAGAAAGAAATATGCTATCATCCAATCTAGACCAAGCAAAATTAGATATCAAGAAAAGAATGGATGAGATCGTTAAGTTACAACAAGAAGTTAGTAAGTTAAGCAACAATGGAATCCTTGATAGAATATTAGAAAATTCCTATCATCAAATAGGGAGAAGAGGACTAGGTTATAAACAACCTAGAAGAACACAAGCGAGTCAATCCGCTTATATACCTAGAGGCACAAAAATGAATATACCCAAGAATAACCTAGATCAAAACTATAGAAAAAGGCTTGAGGTTGATTCAATTTGTTGTCATTATTGCTCACGCCTTGGACATTATTCTTTTTCATGTCCATACAAGAAAAAGCATGTCGAAATGGTATGGGTTCCAAAAACCCCAAATTAAATAGGTTCGACTAAGTTGAGATATGACCATAGATCTTAATTTGTATATCCTTATAACATTTAGGGATAACAAAATCTTTACATTGTATGTGAAAATTATTCTTGAAAGATTCTATTTAATCATTCTTTTTCAGAAATACTTGCAATGAATAAAATGTTTCAAATAAATTTTTGTGTATGCTTTTATATTATAGTCTATCCAAAGTAATCTTAAATTCATGAATGGATATTATTATTGAATATGCTTCAGCTCTCATAATTAGTACACTTTAATGTGTCTCAAATTGATATTTGCAAGCTATCTGCAGAAATTATACTTCACATACGAATGCTTAATTGGAAATCTGCAATTCTAGCCTCTTGGTTAAAACAAAACTTAGCCAAGGGGCGCTACGGTCGTAGTCAAGGGCGACCTAAAATAAACTTTGACAAAATGCTTATTTGGACATCATTTTATTGCACTTAATCTTAGTATACTTATGATAAAGGTCAAAATCAACATTTAAAATTATTTGTGACCTTAGAAGCATTAAATTGCCTAAATTATAAGATTAAGGGGGAGCGCATAAAAACGAATTTGATTGCCTGATACGACCTTAGTATTTTTACTCTTGGTTATGAAGAAATTTATAAAATTGATATATCTTGAACTTAAAGGAACTCTCTAAACAAATCAGGGCTTAACATCCCTTGCATTTGGTTGGAGACATTTTTATGTACTCTAAGCTTAAAGGAATCTCATTTAATTTAGGGATAGATGAGAGATAAATATACATTTGTCATGAGCTTAAGGGAATCTCATTTCATTTTCAGGGCTTAATATCCCTTGTAAAATGGGTGAGAAATCTATATACATATGCCATGAACCTAACATGATCTCATATCATTTCAAGGCTTAATATCCTTTGCAAATGATTGAGAAACAAATAGTGGATAAATTAGACACAAATCCATGTTTCTAAAAGGATATCTATTTAAGGGGGAGCAAAATATAAAATTAAAAGGGAAAAGAAAATAAAATATTCAAATTGGATATCTTTTTGAAATGACAAAGGGGGAGAAAGAATATAAAATCAAAAATATAAATATATATGAGTTTCATCCTGATTGCCAGCACTCACACTTGTAAAACAAGAATGGCTACAAAAGGTAATCTTCAGGTATGAAACTCACATGCTTTATATTTCCTTATTTCATATTTTAGGAAATGTTTGTCATCTTCAAAAAGGGGGAGATTGTTGGATAAATTGGACATTATGATAAATCCCTTTGTTTCGATGATGACAAACATTTCATTCTTATTATTCTAACGAGCTACTTGAGTGTGCAGGATTATGGTGGATGACAAAGCAACTAGGGAAATCACGAGCTTACATATTTACTTTCATGCAATGTAATCACTATTGTAAAAACTTGTACAGTTATATAATGTACAAGTACTTAGATTGCATGTAAATCAAGCGTTAGATCTTCCCTAGCTACACACCATAGTTAGAAAAGTCATCCCTTCCAAAAGGATCACATTATGCACACTCATAAACACACTTAGTGGTTTAATTAAAAGATTGAAACAGAGTCAATCTCGGTCGACCACACTCCTCGACCGAGACACTCTCGGTCGACAAACTTCTCGACCGAGATTGACCAAAAGTAGCCGTTAGACACAGCAGTTGACAGTTGCAAATAAACGTTAATCCAGAGAGCCTGTCGGTCGACGAATCCTCGACCGACTGGGCATCTCGGTCGACGAGTCCTCGACCGAGATGGTCTCTGACAGCAACTGCAGAATTAATTAACTAGCCGTTGCTAATGCGCCTAACTTATTCCTAACGGCTAGTTAAGCACTAGGAACCCCCTAGAAGTTGTCTAGAACGTCCTTAAGCATACATAGGTCATTCCTATAAATAGGACATGCCTTAGGTCACCAAAGAAGAGCTAAGATATACTTGTGCTATACTTGAGCTTGAATACACACTTGCAATCTGTTTTAGAGCAATAGAGCAATTCCTACACTTGCCATTCATTCCTATTGCTCCCATTTCGTGCCCTATAGGCTAGTATCTCCTATCCACTACAATCACATTGTCATACACATTGGTTAGGAGATTTATACGCTTGATATAGGCAAATCAAGCCTTGTGCTTAAAAGGATAAGTTGTAATTTCTGTTTTCCTTTCTTGTTCCTGTTTATCTTTTGTACTCTCCTTGCTACTCCTAGGGTTGGAGGCTGCGGATTGGAGAGGGTTGACTTCTCAGGTGGAGAAGGGGACTTCAAGCTACTTCAAGAAGGCTATCGCACGGGAAGCTACTTCAGAAGGCTGGTGCAACGGGAGTTGGTGCATCTACTTCAAGGGAAGGCTGCTTCGAGTTGGGCGATTACTTCTAGGTGAAGGCTGCTTGAAGGGTTTAGGGAAAAGAAATGTATTTTATGTAAATTCCTTGCGAGGTAATAAAATAATTTCTTTTCAAATCCCGGTTGGGTAAGCAACCGGGTAGTGGACTGACTACCTTAGTATTTGCTAAGGCTAGGAACCACTCCAAACCCTTGTGTCTCCTTGTCCAATCTTTCTCTGTGGTTGCTTGAGTTTAAATTAATTTAAAATTATCATAAAACTCTATTCACCCCCCCTCTAGAGGTTTTCAGAAGGGATCGGAAGATCTCAAATTTTCACAAAAATTGTGGAAAGTTCATAGCCTACGAAAGTCCAAATGTCCATCTGCAACCCAGACAGTCGTCTAGCATACCAGTCGGTCATCTGGCTCAGTTTAGATGGTCGTCTGGTGTGTTTCCCAAATATGTACATGTTTCCAAATTCAATTCTAATCAACACATAACATGACGTTAGCACCAATCCTAGATGTAATTGAATTTCACCCCTAAAACAAGTGTTTAGTGCAAATGAGATGAGCATCTCACACCATGCCAGATGATTGTCTCACATAGGTGAGATGGGCGTCTCATAGCCCAGGTCAGGTAGCATTCCAACCAATGTATAATACAATCAACCTGACACTCCAAACAAAAGTACCAACACTTGAATTGATTATCTGGTTGTCCACTCAGCTGATTTTTTTTGTGAATTGAATACACAAACATTTTGTAATCAACTCAATCATCATTCAAGATCAAAAACTTGTAAGGCCCTTAAACTTGCTTAATGAGTTGAATAAGCTTAATTATCGTAATTTAATTCTTATAACCCTAATATAACCTTGTGATATGTTTTGAAATCATAAGACAAGATTACGTTTCAAATTTGGTCCAATTTGGACACTGTTTGAGCAAGTTATGCAATTTTATTCACATTTTGGATTTTTCTACAATTTCCCCAATTGAGAGGTTTTCTTTGAAAATTATCACTTGCATTATGTTCCTTGGATATTCCATCATAATTATTGAGCTTGTTGATCCATGGGGTACCTATTGAATCCTTGGTTTGAAGGTGTTTTCTCCAAGGGTATTTTAGGGTTTAGCCCTTCATGGATGAGCTACCTTTAGTAGCTATCAACTAATGAATTATTTGATTAGCTTGGAAATTTGACAAAGGAGAGATAAGTAGGTCTACATGGACGGTGGGGGATATGCTTGTGTGTGCACTTGTATATTCTTAATAGTTTAAGGCCATAGACACATGGGGATGCAACTTTTACACCTCATGCTTGCTTCCATCCTTATCCATGGGCTATATTTACCTCTTCCTTCTCCAAGTACGAAACTTTTCTTGCTTTCTCTTTCCCCTAACCTGTAGCAACGACTCCACTCTATTTTTATGTGGAAACAAGTTCTCTAAGGAAGAAGACAACCTCTTTTTGGAGAAGAAGGTCGCCTAGAGCTCCATCTAGCCTTACCTAGGGTTTCCAAGGTCATCTTCTAGGAATTTCGACCAAGACAAGTTGTTTTCTTCCTTTATTCTCTGTTTATATTGGTCATTGCCTTCCTTAGACCTTCCTCCAGGTCGGAACCTTTCTATTCCATGGTATAAATGGCTCTAAAGCACTAAAACCCTACCTTTCTTACTCTTTATGCTTAGGGTTTTATCATTTGATGAAGAAAGGTGCTAAGTGGACGAGTTCATAACTTATTTGTGGATTTTCTACCCTACCTGCAAGAGTTTTCTTTTGTTTGGGATTTCATATTCTCATTAGAGGCAAGTTTTATAACTTGGTCCTCATTTATTGCTTACCATAAGCTTGCTAGCTCATGTTCTTGCTTGAAAATTATGATCCATGCACTAAAAAGCTATGCTTGACTTGGATTTCAATTTTTATATTGTTCCCTGTTCTGATTTCAGTTCTAGATGAACCTGTGATCATGTGTACACTATTCCCAAGGTATAATGTGACTTGGATCAGGTTGGTTTGGCAACATATGGTGCTAAGAACCTATCAACCAATGGTCAATTTTAGGGTTTAAAGCTGATTTCTTCTATAAATCCATGATCCAATGATGGTACCATTGCAACAACCCTATGGTGTTGTCTACATGACAACTGATGGTCGGGATCAAAGGTGTCATATGATTCTGACAACCTATGGTCACCCCCTTAGGTCAGGTTTGGATCAATTAGAAGTTTAATGATCAACCATTAAGTACTCTACTGATGTTATCAATCAATGATGACATTAGCTTAATATTTGATGCTATTTAATGAATATAGTGTTGATCTAACAACCTATGGAGACTTAATGGTCACTAATGATGGTGGATCAGGCCTCTACAACCTATGATGAGTTAAGAATTGTAGTTGTATCATCAATTAAGCCTTAGACCAATGGTTTCTTGGGTCACTTGATGTAATGTTCGGACCTATACTGTAATTGATGGTTTTAACATATGAACTTGACCCAATGGTCAAGATCTAATGTTTATTCCTCCAATAATGTGGAATGATGGCTAATGTAATATTTTGGTCCTAATAATGAGATTTAGATGGTTTCCTTTATATGATCAACTTATGGAGCTTACTTGTTGACAATGGATGGATTGTTTTAAATGAACAGTCAATTGTGGGTTTTAACCTACTCTCAATGGAACTTTTTGTGTTGTTAATCAAGGGATGTCCAGGGTTAAATGGTGACTCTTTCTAGAGAACAAATCAAGGACTTCATAGGTGGTTTATCCAAGGTGTTTACTTATGTGAACAACTAATGGTCTTACCTTTTAAACATCCAATGGTTCTGGGTGACATTGTGGTATGGTGATATGGGTTGAATTATGATGGAACAAATGGAGGGTTACCCTTAATAAGGTAGTGTTACAAATTCACTCATATGAATAGAAGGGATGATATTCATATTGTGTTGATATGTAACCCGAATTAGGTGTAGCTTGTTATACCTAGCTTTAATATAACTAAATGATTGTAATTGGGTATGAATAGTCCTTGAATGACTAATACAATCATGGAATACTCTATTATTATTGTTGAAACCCTAATATGCTATAACCCGATGGTTACACCTTGATTTATGTGTGGGTTCATACTTGAGAATAGTATGGAATGTGATGGTGATGCTTCACATTATGCATCCATGATCCAATGGGGATGCCCTGAGTTAGGATTTGGGTATAAGTGTTGATTAGTAACACTGATATAATTTATCATGTTGAACCTAACTCTAATGCAAATAGATAAAGATGAGTATTCATGTTTAACATTCTTATATGATGGAATGATGGTGGAATAACCTCCTTAACATGATCATAACCTTAATGTGTTAATTGGTGGTTATCATAGCCACATGGTTGATACTTTCTTATGCTAAACATGTGCATTATGAATATGATGAGGGTTAATAATATCTAGATTCCTTACATGTTGATGTAATAAAGGAATGTTCTTAATGTTAGTATAACCCTGCTATGATTGTTTATGAATATCTCCTAGATCATTAATGCAATATTGTGCTGATCTGGTGTATTGTATGTAAGTGATGTTGTTGAGCCTTGTTATAAGGCATGGAATGATAATGATGGTCTTGCAGGGAATAGTATGATGGTCTTAATGAACTTTGGGCATGGTTGAGCCCTGAATGATGTGTAATCCTCTTGTGTTGATAAGGGTTGATACCCTGTGATATTGTGAAAAGGATTTGTATCATGTGATAGTATGATGGTCTTAATGACCTTTGGGCATGGTTGAGCCTTGAATGACGTGTAATCCTCTTATGCTGATAAGGGTTGATACCCTATGATATTGTGAAAAATATTTATATCTTGTGATAGTATGATGACTAGTGTGGTCTCATGAATGGAAAGTGAATACTAGCATGTGATGATGAGATGAGAAATTATGTTTCACACATTTATATCTTTTAAAAGTTGTGATATTTATATGCTTGCTAGAAGTGAATTAGGGTTTGTATGTCCACTTGTTTGATGTAGCCTTAATTCACCCAATTGGCATAACTAATCAAGTTCAACTCTAATCATGTAGGATGGATATGGTCATGCCTCAGTGATTGTGGAGGATGGCTATGGTCATGCCTCATACATCTGATGTGATTGAGAACGGTTGCGGTCGTGTCTTGGCGATTATAACATGATGTGATTAGAGAACAACCGCGGCAGTACCTTAGTGATTGGGTTTGAATACTCTAGATGCTAGCGTCATGACATGTACCAAGGTGGGCTAGTTACAAGACTATATGTCGTTGTGGTGGCAACTTTGACTAATATGTCACTACCTTTTTACTCGTACTGACTGAGGGGAAGAGATCTTAGGATACTGACACTCCTAGATCTTGTACCAAACTAAATAGCCCTTCGTAGGGGTCAGTTGGACTTTGAATGGTATGATTCAAATTCCCCAGGGTGTAATAAAAGATGTAATACAACCATGTAGCATATTTGTTTAGGTTTATACATGACATTTCATATTGGATGATAACCCTTGTTTGTTATCTTTACATAAACATGATGCTTAGTGCAATTAAGAGATAGTAGATATACTTAGGTTTTTGGATATGCTTAAGATTGTAGATGCGTACATACATTATCTATGCTTGTGTTGATAACTATACTACTACAATATATTATAATCATGATGCTAGCTATCTCATGTTGTTAGTTATGTTTAGCATGTTAGCCATGCCTTTGTAACTAGAGATACATATACTGCTAATCATGCTTATCCAAATAGTTGTGCTTATGTTAGCTCTTCTTATGATGTTGATATGTTCAACCAATTAGACATGCTCATGTTGTTAGCTATGCTATGTTACTAGACTTCCTCATGATGATAGATATGCATATGCTACTAAATTACTTATATTGTCAACAAGATAAAGGATGATAGTCTGGCTAATGTTGATAGTTATTATCTACTCCTTTATGTATTTTGTTAATCATCAGTACTGCAGAGATTGTTTGTTAAATATGATTAAACTTCTTAACTATTTAATTACTTAAAAATGTTGTAATCAATAAATGTTGTTGGAGGTTATATCTCTTGCTGGGACATGGGTCCCACCCTTGTGGTTCACCACATTTTTTTAGGTAATTGGAAGTGACGAAAACAAACATGTGGTAGCAAAGAGGAGCTATATTAATGAATCTTTGAGAAAGTTTTATTCGATGTCTAGTGTGTCCTAGAGTCATCCCTGTACTCTCAGGTCTGGGTAGGAAAAGTTTATATATGATGTTTCAAATGAATCAGACTTTTGTTAGCATATTAATACTTGTTTGTGTGGCATATACAAATATTGTTCTCCTATGTATATATTTTGTGGCTAAGGCAATAGAACAATTTGTATAAAATTCTTGGCATAGTATGGATACAAGAAAGATGTTGGTCTCTTATGCAAATATTTTTGTGCAGGTGCTGACGTTGAATCGATTTTAATTCACCCATATTTTTGGGTATGTGATTAATTAGTGATTGATTATGTTTAATGTTTTGAGTAATCTCATTTAGTGTAACAGGTTCTCACAAGTTGATATCAGATCTTTAGGTTCACTGAGTCTACAGGGACACTAGGACTTAGAACTAGGATGATATCAAAATTATGAATATGACATAAATATATAGTGCATACTGCCTAATCTCAGTGTTTGGGTGCCCTGGCCAAGTATTCAATTATTGAAGAAAGGTAAGTATGGAACTCTTAGATTGTTATCTTTCTGATTACTCCAATAAAGTAGTCATTTTGAGACAATTTAAATAGCATAATGAATAAGAAATCATGGTGTGAATATCTCAATCCTACCTTAAAGAAGATGAGAATTGTATCATAATCTATCAAAACTTGAATATTTGGTAGCTAAAGAGAAAGACACAACACCATGAGATCTAAATCTGAATACAAATAAGCAAAAGAGGAGTTCTTGAAGATGTGATTCAAGAATATCATAAAGTAAAAGATAGATAATCTATGCTTATAAAGTGATTCAAGGTATGAAATCCACATAAGATGGAGAGAACTCCAATGATAAGTATAAAATGAGAAGATAAATGGGAACAATGAGAAAGGAATAAGGTGGAACCTAAGTTAATCTCATACCAACCTATGTGTGTAAGAAAGTGTTAATGTAAAATCAGCATGGCATGTGAAAGAAATTAAGGGAGATGATCCATGTTTAATGAAGAAAATGAAGAATATGATGATTTACCTGTTGATAAGTGGTTAAAAAAATAATAAAATAAGAGATCATATACTAGTGGGATAAATAGTCATCAAGGAAGGAGTAATGAGATATGTTAATCATGATGATTCCTATGCTAATGGGAAGGAACCTGAAATGAAAAAGGTAAAATGATACATAAGAAGTTGTAACCTACATAATGAAAATAGAATTGGTTACCTTTTGTCTAGTAACCCTTGAAAAGTACTACTATGGTATGGGAAGTGTGTTTCACTTTGTGTCTTTACTTTCTAGGGCACAACTTTCAAGTGGATCATTACCACTTGGTACGTGTGGATTCGCTGCAAACATGATGGTGGATAGCTTATTATAGCATAAGGTTGCTTGGAATATGGTTCCAAAATCACAAAGTTTGTGATGAGTTTTCTTTTGAGCCTTCCAATTCTGAGGAAGACTCCTTTTATATGTCTTGATATTAATTATGTTGGTAAAAGTAGATGAGATAAGGATGTGAGTTCCTTGTAGCACATGAGGTGGATACCAAGGTAATGAATCCTAGTATCGAAGATGTATCAACTGTATGGAAAGTATGTGAAGGTTGGAAATGTTTAGTAAATGAACATTCCAAGTGTTCGTCCTCCTTAGAGGGGGAGAGAGAGAGAGTTGATGATAACCCTCTGAATGTTGTTTGGAAGGAAAAACAAAAGTGATTCTATAATATTATGTATGGTTCAGTGGTAGTTGGGCAAGACCATTATCAAGGATAGATGGTTTGTTGGTAAATAGATATGTGATACTGTGTTCCTCTAAGATAAACTTATGATCAAATATCAATGCATAAGAGTTAGATTGGATGACATAATTCACATGACCATGATGAGTTTAGCGTTATGTCCTTTAAACTAACTGATCTACAAATAGAATTTATGAATAGGAGGAACAGAGTGTTCTAGTCATGTCATACAACTTATATCAAGCTTTGAATGATGAAATTTCAAAGTATTTCAAATATGGTGAAATATATGATCAATATTTCTTAAAAAACCTTAGGGTTTTTGAAGCAGCAATAGCTATGAGACAAGTTGAACAAGAGTGAGATGGAGTTGATTAAATGTCTTTATGGGATCATGATATGTCTTCTAAGTAGGTTGTGTAAATCCTAGTAAGGTGAAGATAGTGTTGTTGTTTCACCCCTAACAAGGTTGACCAGGAATGATGTTTCCTTGTATGGAATGATAGGTTCCAGCGTCAGCATTTCTTTTGATGCTGACAAAGAACTGACAAGTCTTCCAGTGTCAGTGTATCTAGAAAAAAAAAGATGGATACATCGCCTTTTTTTTATGTTTCAAGGAATGGTATGGGACACATGCCATGATTGGTAAAAATATATCAAGTATGACTTTTGATAGCTAGAATTCAAAGTTGAACATTACTACTAGATTTATACAGATGACACAATAAGTTTCTACATTCCATATTGAGAATGTCTTCTTAGGTGGGGGTTTTTGTGCTGACCCAAGATGAGATATGTATAAATGATGTGACATCACCATGATATGCAAGGAACCATGTGAAGGTAATAGGATGAGGTGAAAATTAAGTACCCATCTTTGCTTACCCTTGGATTTCGGGGGCAAAATCCATGTTAGGGGTTTATAGTTGTAAGGCCCCCAAACTTGCTTAATGAGTTGAATAAGATTACTTATCATAATTTAATTCTTATAAACCTAACCTTGTTATATTCTTTGAAATCATAAGACAAGTTTAAGTTTCAAATTTGGTCCAATTTGGACACTGTTTGAGCAAGTTATGCAATTTTATGCACATTTTGGACTTTTTTGCAATTTACCCAATTGACAGGTTTTGTTTGCAAATTATCACTTGAATTATGTTCCTTGGATATTCTATCATAATTATTGAGATTTTTGAGACATGGGGAACCTATTTAATCCTTGGTTTGAAGGTGTTTTCTCCAAGGATATTTTAAGGTGTACCCCTTCATGGATGAGCTACCTTTAGTAGCTATCAACTAATGAATTATTTGATTGGCTTGAAATTTTGAAAAAGGAGAGCTAATCACGTCTATATGGATGGTTTGAGATCTTCTTGTGTTTGTGCTTGTATATTCTTAATAGTTTAAGGCCATAGACCCATGGGGAAGCTACTTTTACACCTCATGCTTGCTTCCATCCTTATCCATGGGCTATATTTACCTCTTCCTTGTCCAAGTACGAAACTTTGCTTGCTTTCTATTTCCTCTAACCTGTATCAATGACTCCACTATGTTTTTCTGTGGAACCAAGTGCTATATGGTATAAGACAACCTCTTTTTGGAGAAGAAGGTCTCCGAGAGATCCATCTAGCCCTACCTAGGGTTTCCAAGGTCATTTTTTAGGGATTTCGACCAAGGCAAGTAGTTTTCTTACTTTATTCTCCATTTCTCTTGCTATTATCCTTCCTTAGACCTTCCTCCAGGTCGGAACCTTGCTATTCCATGGTAGAAATTTCTCTAAAGCACTATAACCCTGCATTTCTTGCTCCTTATGTTTAGGGTATGCTAATTTGATGAAGAAAGGTGCTAGATGGACGAGTTCACAACTTATTCTTGGATTCTCTACCCTACCTGCTCAAGTTTTCTTCTATTTGGGATTTCTTATTCTCATTAGAGGATAGTTTCATAACTTGCTCCACGTTTATTGCTTACCATAAGATTGCTAGCTCATGTTCTTGTTTGAAAATGACCATCCATACACTAAAAAGCTATGCTTGACTTGGATTTCAATTTTTATAATGTTCCCTATTCTGATTTCAGTTCTAGATGAACCAGTGATCATGTTTAAATTATTACTAAGGTATAATATGACTTGTATCAGGTTGTTTTGGCAACTTATGGTGCTAAGCACCTATCAACCAATGGTCAATTTTAGGGTTTAAAGCTGATTTTTTCTATAAACCCATGACCCGGTGATAGTACCATTGCAACAAACCTATGGTGTTGTCTTCATGACAGCTAATGGTCAGGATCAAAGGTGTTAGATGATGGTGTGTCACCCCCTTAGGTCAGGTTTGGATCAATTAGAAGTTTAATGATCAACCATTAAGTACTCTACTGATGTTATCAATCAATTATGACATTAGCTTAATATTTGATGCTAATTAATGAATATAGTATTGATCTAACAACCTATAGTGACTTAATGGTCACTAATGATGGTGGATCAGGTCTGTACAACCTATGATGAGTTATGAATTGTATTTTTATCATCAATTAATCCTTAGACCAATGGTTTCTTGGGTCACTTGATGCAATGGTCGGACCTATATTGTAATTGATGGTTTTAACATATGAAATTGACCCAATTGTCAAGATCTAATGTTTATTCCTCCAATAATGTGGAATGATGGATAATGTAATATGTTGGTCCTAATAATGCGATTTAGATGATTTCCTTTATATGATCAACTTAAGGAGATTACTTGTTGACAATGGATGGCTTATTTTAAATGAGCAGTCAATTATGGGTTTTAACCTACTCTCAATGGAACTTTTTGTGTTGTTAATCAAGGGATGTATAGGGTTAAATGGTGACTCTTTATAGAGAACAAATCAAGGACTTCATAGGTGTTTTACCCAAGGTGTTTACTTATGTGAACAACCAATGGTCTTACCTTTTAAACATCCAATGGTTCTGGGTGATATTGTGGTATGGTGATATGGGTTGAATGATGATGGAACAAATGGAGGGTTACCCTTAATAAGGTAGTCTTACCTATTCACGCATATGAATAGAAGGGATGACAATCATATTGTGTTGATATGTAACCCTACTAAGGTATAACTTGTTGGACCTAGCTTTAATATAACTAAATGATCGTAATTGGGTATGAATGGTCCTTGAATGACTTATACAATCATGGAGTACTCTATTACTATTGTTGAAACTCTAGTATGCTATAAGCCGATGGTTACACCTTGATTTATGTGTGGGTTCATACTTGAGAATAGTATGGAATGTGATGGTGATGCTTCACCTTATGCCTCCATGATCCAATGGGGATGTCGTGAGTTAGGGTTTGGGTATAAGTGTTGATTAGTAACATTGATATAATTTATCATGTTGAACCTAACTCTAATGCAAATAAATAAAGATGAGTATTCATGTTTAACATTCTTATATGATGGAGTGATGGTGGAATAACCTCCTTAACATGATCATAACTTTAATGTGTTAATTGGTGGTTATCATAGCCACATGGTTGATACTTTCTTATGCTAAACATGTGCATTTTATATATGATGAATGTTAATCATATCTAAATTCCTTGCATGTTGATGTAATAAAGGAATGTTCTTAATGTTAATATGACCCTGCTATGATTTTTTATGAATATCTCTGAGCTCATTAATGCAATATTGTGCTAATCTGGTGTATCATATGTAACTGATGTTGTTGAGCCTTGTTATAAGGCATGGAAAGATAATGATGATCTTGCAGGGAATATTATGATGGTCTTAATGATCTTTGGGCATGGTTGAGCCCTGGATGAGGTGTAATCCTCTTGTGTTGATAAGGGTTGATACCATGTGATATTGTGAAAAGGATTTATATCTTGTAATAGTATGATGGTCTTGGGTGACCTTTGGGCATGGTTGAGCCCTGAATGAGGTGTAATCCTCTTATGTTGATAAGGGTTGATACCTTGTGATATTGTGAAAAGGATTTATATCTTGTGATACTATGATGACTAGTGTGGTCTCATGAATGGCAAGTGAATACTACCATGTGATGATGAGATGACAAATTATGTTTCACACATTTTATATCTTGTAAAAGTTTTGATATTTATATGCTTTCTAGAAATGAATTAGGGTTTGTATGTTCACTTGTTTGATGGAACCAGAATTCACCCAATTGGCATAACTAATAAAAGATGTAATACATCCATGTAGTATATTTGTTTAGGGTTATACACGACGCTTAATATTGGATGATAACTCTTGTTTGTTATCTTTACATAAAGATGATGCTTAGTGCAATTGAGAGATAGTATATATACTTAGGTTGTAGATATGATTAAGATCGTAGATGTGTACATACAATAGCTATGCTTGTGTTGATAACTATACTACTACTGTAGATTATAATCATGATGCTAGCTATCTCATGTTGTTAGTTATATTTAGCATGCTAGCCATGCCTTTGTAACTAGAGATGCATATACTACTAATCATGCTTATCCAGATAGTTGTGCTTATGTTGTTTGCTCTTCTTATGATGTTGATATGTTCAACCAATTAGACATGCTCATATTGTTATCTATGCTATTTTACTAGACTTGCTCATGATGCTAGATATGCATATGCTACTAAATTGCTTATATTGTCAACAACATAAAGGATGATATTCTGGCTAATGATGATAGTTATTATCTGCTCCTTTATGTATGTTGTTAATCATCAACACTATTGAGATTATTTGTTAAATCTGATTAAACTTCTTAACTATTTAATTACTTAAAAATGTTGTAATCAATAAACATTGTTGGAGGTTATATCTCTTGCTAGGACATGGGTATCACCCTTATGGTTTGCCACATTTTGTTAGGTAATCGGAAGTGACGAAGACAAACATGTGGTAGAAAAGAGGAGCTATAGTAATGAATCTTTGAGAAAGTTTATTAGATGTCCAGTGTGTCCTAGAGTCATCCCTGAACTCTCAGGTTCAGGCAGGAAAAGTTTGTATAAGATGTTTCAAACAAATCAGACTTTTGTTAGCATATTAATGCTTGTTTGCGTGGCATATATGAGTATTGTTCTCCAATGTATATATGTTGTGGCTAAGGAAATACAACAATTTGTATCAAATTCTTGGCATAGTATGGATATAAGAAAGATGTTGGGTTCTTATGCAAATGTTTCTGAGTGGGTGCTGACGTTGAAATTGGTTTTAATTTACCCATATTTTTGGATATGTGATTAATTAGTGATTGATTGTATTTTATGTTTTGAGTAATCTCATTTAGTGTAACGGGTTCTCACAAAACTCCTCTTCCAAATGATTTCCTATGTGTGTGACCCTATAGGTCCGATATCACATTGACAATAAATGTCCATAACAACTTATGACATCACAAGCAATGAGCAGTGCATAGTCACACATCGTTTCTACTTAAGTGAATTGAAAGTTGGGGAGAAACTTCAACCTACAATCTATGTATGGTGTTATAGTGTTTGTATATGTGACACCCCACACCACAACAAGTGAGATAACTCAAAATCAAACTGTGAAATTATAACTAAACATCTAGGTTACCGTACAACACAGTAAATTAAATGGATTTAACATAATCATAAGCATCACAACATATTGCTCATCACTCCAAAAAATCCACATGTATAATATATCACCTATCCAAAAACCTTATACACGATACTACTCAGTATCTCCCTAGCCACATCCTATCACACATGATTACCTGTTCATATACATATATGCCCTTTCTATACAACAACAGGCATAAATCCAACACCTCATATCGATACATACAAAAAAAAAACCTTCCCAAAGACATGAGTGTACAAGTACGACACATATGACTCTACTTCTATACACAAGCAACATATCCAACCTTTCAACAAATACTAGTCCTCTTATTGCTCAACACCAACAATATGATCTTTACTTCCTCGTGCCCGACCACGTTAAAGATGTGAAAATCCACAGAGTGAGACCAAACATCCCAGTGAGAGATATAACTCTTCATCAACATATATTAAAAGCACAGATAAGATAAGCATCATGTATCATACTAAGCAGTTTGAGTAGATTCAACTAAATGGTATATAATCAATAGATAAAACCTATTAAGCAAGACTAGGCATTTATCACTGAGTAGTATATCAAGTATATTCTAAAAAGGAATATGAAGAATATGTATAAAATTTGACTTCTCTTACCATCTTATAAATCAAGAAATCAGTAAAACGATAAGGGAAAGGCTTCAACCAATGTGAGACTCATGTCACCCTAAGCATATATATGACACAAATGTTTTACATATTTTATTACTGTCCCAAGGATTTGATTCGTACCACCCAAATCCAACTGACCACTGCTAAGTTAGAATTGGTTCCATACAAGGTCAAATGGAAGAGCTGGAATCCATGAACTCCACATCTCTTGGTCAGCACAAGAGAAACACTATAGAGACATACCAGTCAACTTCAAAATATTACATATAGTCAATAGAAGGATCATCTCATGAATGGTCGTCCATATAAAACACCTAACCCAACTTGGTACAGGTAATGACACTAGAAGAACATGGTCATGCATGCCCATTCTTAAAAGAAGGAGTGACTCATGCATGGCGATCCATATCAAAAGGAGATTGAATCACACATGGCCATCTCATGCAACTTGTAATTGTGGAAGCAAGGAGATACCTCAACTTGCACCCCCACATATTCAAAAATATGTGCTCTGAGTTATACACATTTCACCAATCTAGAAATTAAAGCTGACATTGGAAAGGATCTATGGAACATGGCACCTACATGACTAGGGTTTGACTTGATTTCTTAGCCAATAGGTGACTTTTAGAATCAATAAAGTTACAACATATAAAGACAAAACAAACTCTATAAGAAATAAGGGTACATTGAAACTGCAGAAGATATGAAACATACAAAGTGTGAACTTGTCACACAATCACCACATGATAATCAAATCTCTTCCATTCACAAGGCCAACACCAATGTTACACATCACTGTGGGACATCAATCCCTTCATCACATCACTTGAGGATATCACCTATCAAGGCATCAAACCATCACCAGGTAATAGGACCTATCACGTTAAACCCTAGGTGTCCTTCATCACATAATGCCTCATAAGTGTGCAAAAGCACTACACTATATCATATAATCACCATCATAGCATATACAAGCCATGGAATACATATCATCTGCAAGGTTAGGGGCTTATAAACAAGAGAGAGAAAAAACATTATAGCAAGATGACTATCTCCAGTGAGAGAAAGAAAATGCATCACATAACTCATCATTAGGGTTAGGGCTCCATGCTCATCTGATTAGGGTTTTGTAGATACATCAAATCTCTAAACCCTAGATATGGAACCTCCCATTTTCTTGGAACACTTTAGGGTTAAGGAAACAACTATCCACACAACACTACACACGGCTTATACATTACTCATAGAAGTGTATTGATGCAGTCTTAAAACATGTATCTCAACCATCCATCAACCATGTGTCGCGACCACCCACCAACATCGGTCATGACCATCAACCACCTATGGTGTCTCAACCATTATCAACACCATGATGTCGCAAATGTGACACACCAGAGAGCAACATGTCTTGACTCAACCATCAACCAAGCTAGGACCCTAACAAAGAAAAATTTCTCGACCAACTAGGGTTAGGGTTTTGACCACCTAAAGCAAACATGTCACGACCTCCAATGTAAGGACCCTGACCTCCGTTTAGGGCTTATCCTATTTGCTTTGCCTAACCCTGGTGTTTAGTTGCTTGCTAATCACCCTTAATGGTGATTAGGGTTTGTTTGTGCTTTGTTGAGAGCTGGAGGTGCTACTTGCAATTAACCCAAGTCTAGGGTTGTTGAGCAAGTTTGTCACCTTGAGAAGTGTTTCTCTCTCTCCTTGCTTCTTCTAGTGTTGAGAGGAAGGGTTGCGCTAGTTGCTTGAGCTGCTTTGGGCTTGGATGAGCCTTGTTGGGCCTTGTTATGCTTTGCTTGACCTTGTGTCGGCCATAGGTGTGTCGACCATGGTTGTGTCGGCCTGGGTGTGTCGCCCAGGGAGTGATGTCGGACATGGAGATGGGATGTATCAGTCATGGACCTCCCTTGACCCTTTGACCTCGTTTGTGTCACCACTAGTGGACACTTGGTTCTTGATGCTTGCATGTGGCAATGACCTTGGACATGTGTTTAAGGAAAGATAGAGAGGTGGCATTGCCCATGGACAAGTGTCCCTAGGTGGGTGACACCTTGCCTTGTCTTACCTTGGTTTCTCCTCCACCCTCTCCTATATATGTACCTTCTTTCTCGTGCTAAGGATCCTTTTAGTTCCTTAGTTCCCCTCTCCCTTGGTTGCATGACACCTCTTCCTTTGCAAAGCTTGGTGGCCGATGCTTATCTTGGAGTCTTCTTATTCTTCCTCTTGAGGTGGCCGAAGGTGTAGCTTGGTGCTAGGAGCTTGGAGATTTCTTAAGGCGGGTTACATAACTCCTAACCCTAACCATAATACTTTCCTCTATATTCTTGTACATTTTCTTATGATCATAATCGGCCATGTATGTTGCTAGATATGGTTCTTGCTTAGTTGCACACTACAACAAATCTTATCTTTTACGGCACAAATTTATGGCATTTTTTTGTGAAGTGTCGGCCAGTCATTGAGTGCCGCCTGGGTCCTGCCTTGGCGGGATTTGATATGTCCACCAAAATGCCATCTCGCGCCGGATAAAGAGTGGGCGGTTACTAGAAATGGTATTATCCCCAATTTGTTATTCCAGATAAATCTCCTTTCACCTGCAAACCCTTGTCTTCTCAGTCCGGTGGCCAAACCCTCTAATCTCCCTGTCGTTCTCGGCCGTCTTCTTAGTCCGGTGGCCAAACCCTCTAATCTCCCTATCGTTCTCGGCCTCCCGAAGACTTTAATCGGCAAAGACAGAACCCTCACCATCGGTGCCTTCTCACAGTTGGGGATGTTGACGTCTTGGTAATCCCTTGGCCTGTCGCACACTTGCTTCTGTAGCTGACGGTGATATTGATCTTCTCACGGAAGGTACACTTTTTCTTGATTTATGGCATTCTCGATTTCCATCTGTCAGCAGCGCAACATCTATATTTACCTCTATTAACTGTGCTTCGTTTGGGTTTCCCTCTATTGGCGGCATTCTGGATTTTCCTTACCTCTTGCCCTGCCACAATTCCACTGCCAAATCAAGATCTCGTGGTGACCAGATATCAAAGACGATCTGCAATTACGGTGGCTTGAGTTGAGGTGAGTTTATTCCTGTTAATCGTTCCCTTTTTTTTTGATGAATCATCCCTAATATGAAATTAACTTTAGGGGTATAATAAGAAGTTAAATGACTACATGAGTCCATTTGCTTTCTGAAAAAAAGAGTAAATGACTAAACACATTTGTCAAACACATCTACCAACTAAGAGATTGATGTAAATTGGTTGTTATAACTCAAACTAATACGGAAGCCTGTCTCCTGTCATTGTCGAACTTACCGCTATGTTTCAGTTTCTTACTCTTCGTCCTCATCGGAACACTCATCTCCATCGACCTCCTGACTTGCAGACAACAGTTTGGCCATATGATCGGCAAGTAACTTTTCATCACGCTCACTAACAATGCTTGGCGCTTCTTTAACTTTCATTGTTCCTCCATGAAGAGCAATAGTTTCTCGGCAGAATTGTTTTATAATTTGCCATGATCATCCTGAAATTCTATAATTTCTGCCGAATCATTTCCATTCCATCAAACCATGCCTCCTCTGTTCCTTTTCTCTCTTGTCAAACCCAACGCTAGAGAGGAGCAATCTATCACAGCAGTAGCACATTGAAGAGGCTTTCTCGCAACACCCTCACCCTGCCACACCATGACATCTGTGTTTGTACCTTGAAAAAGAAATGTTAGTTTATGAAGCAATCCTATTCATTGGCAACTGGTAAAGTAAACTATATCTACAGTGCTTTACATTTGCAACGGACGATACATATTAATCTAAAGACAAGAAGCATATGCAAGGGAAAGCAAGATTACTGAATTATATACAATTTTAAGCAATGTTTTAAAAAACGTTAAGCGGTAACCGTGCGGACAGCACCTTGTAACTGGTTAAGCGGTAAGTGGCCGATTTTTAAAAAAAAATGGGTTTTAATTTCCTATATAATTTTATACAAAATTACATATATATGTATATAAATACTAATACTCTTTGAAACTTTTATATATATCTAAAGATTCTAAACACTCTACCAACCAGTAAAAACACCCAATTAGTTTATAAGATAGCTATAAGACAATAATTATAGCCATAATATAATAAATAATAGATTTGACATAGATAAAATACCCCACATACATGATTCAGAAATATTTTTGCATCACATGTTTACATAGTTAAGCAGTAAACAATAGACTCGTTATTGGATACCTTTCTAACTTATTGTTATATGTGCATATCATCAATTAGTCATACATTACAACAGTACAATTAACTAAAGTATGCATTCTAAAATTAGATAATAGTTACATATATTTTACTTGTATAAATTACACTTTACAACAATACCCTATTATCCCAACTTGCATACAGTAAACAATAGACTCGTTATTGGATACCTTTCTAACTTATTGTTATATGTGCATATCATCAATTAGTCATACATTACAGCAGTACAATTAACTAAAGTATGCATTTTAAAATTAGATAATACTTACATATATTTTACTTGTATAAATTACACTTTACAACAGTACCCTATTATCCCAACTTGCATACAAGTATGCATTCTATTAGAACTAGGCTTATCATAGGATATTTAATGCATATAAGTATAATATATTATAGTCAGTAATACTTGGGACCATATAGTTTATATAAAGTTACAGGTGTACAGAAAAATTTAAAAACCCCCAAAAAGCGAGAAAAAAGGGCAAAAAAATGGAAAAAATGGGTGAAAAAGGGAAAAAACGGCCGACTAATTACAAAAAAAGCTAACTGGCGATTTTGCCAAAAATCGAATGGCTGGGCCATTGGGCCGATTAAGTGGCCGTTTAATCGGGCGCTCAGCCCGTTTTTCATTTCACTTATTTTAAGTATACATGCCACTTATGAAATTATGAAAAAGACTGTACATGCAAAAAATTGTGTGGGTTCGTATCTACAATTTTTTTTGAATAACATGTAGGATTTTATTATAATAATATTAGTCATGTCAAAAAATTTCATTACTTGTGAATCATAAGAACTTTATCACATTTGATGTCTTTTCTTTACAAGATATGTATATCGTAACAAGAAAATGCCTTTTAATGCTACATAAAAGCCATAAATCTATTTTTCTGTGGCTAGTATTGCTTTTTCCGAAGATATGCAGTGTGCACTCTCTATAGTTGTGATGAATAACAAGTTGTCAAATTCTTTTCTAGTTTCCTTGATTATTTAATTGAAATTTAGGAAGTGAGCAACAAATATAAATCTGTTGTATCAAATTGCGGTGCGGCAGTTGTCTATAATTATGCTCTTCTTCTTCATGCATGTAGTTGATATATGGTATTAGTTTTGCTACCTGGATAGTGTTGCCTCTACCCACCATCCATCCACTGCGATGGAAAGTTGTTGTTTAGGTACTGGAGTTGTTAACACAAACGAGTTATTCACATGATCGAACTCAACACATGATCAAATCATGGGAGTTGGTAAAATAAATTGGGTGGTGCGCGGTCTTTTTCATTTTTCCTATCATAAATGTCAAGAAATACTATTCATCCCCTTATTCGGTAGTAATGTTTTATATAGAAAATTTTACATATACATACTTCTACAACTGAAAACATATATAGATTTGAAAGTAAATAAAATAAGACAAAAAGTACACAAAAACATACAATCTAGTCCATATGAATATGACATAAATACACACAAAATATACGACCATTGGGTAGTTATGCGTCGCTTAAGGGAACTTACACCTAATATGTATTGGGGCTTTGCTTAATCATTCTTCAAAGTTAGGCATGTTTATCCGGAATTTTAGTAAGCAGTGTCGTACTTCAATTACCGCTATTTAGTTAACTACCATCATCCCAATGGGCGCCAAAGTTAGGCGCCACATATTAATATAGTTAAGCCTTAATTCTATTTTTTTCTATTTCTAAAAAGGAAATATATCAATCCATTATCTCGTCTTCTCCTTCTGTTTCTGTGCGCACCTTTAATCTTGTTTAGGGTTTCCTTGTTGAGCAACACTCCTTTCCCTCCTTGGTATAGAGAAGTGAGCTTGAGCTTTAGTAATATGAGCAATAGCCCTCTCTCGTTTAAGTTGAGAGGTGAGCTTGTGTTCTAGTTGCTTGAGAAACACCCTCCTCTCACCATGGATTCGAGAGGTGAGCTTTTTGGTAGATGTAGACCTATGTGGAGGATGATCCTTGTGGTTGTCCGAGTTGTGATATAGGTTGTGCAAGACCCCTCTCTCTTAGTTGTTGAGAGGTGAGCCTATCTTCTTGATCAATTAGGGTTTGGTTCCCTTGTGCTTGAGGTTGATGATGATCATGTTGGGCTGTATCTTGCACGTTATGGCTTGGGGATGGTGTTGCCCGATACCCTCTCTTGATCTAGAGTTTTAGGTTGATATGATGAGGTTGTGTTTGATACACATTGGTTTTTTCCTTATGGGTTGGCCGATAGGATGAGGCTATCTTGGTTGGACGATAGGCTTTCCCTTGGTTCCCTTGTATCATTGGAAGATGTGTGTTTTAGTGGGCATTATAGGGTTGGTATGGGTGCCATGGCTCTAGCCGATATGGTAGTTGTTGACCGTTATAACCCTAACCCTACACATGGATGCCCGACACACATGGATGCCCGACACACATGGATGCACGACACACATGGATGCACAACACACATGGATGCATGACACACACGGATGCACGGCATACATGGATGCCTGACACACATGGATGCAGGACACACATGGATGCCCAACACACATGGATGCACGACACACATGGATGCCCGACACACATGGATGCATGACACACATGGATGCACGACACACACGGATGCAAGACACACATGGATGCACGACACATAGGGTTGCATGACACACCTTGAGGTGGTAGCCCGACATCCTTGCTAAGTGCTTGGCCGATATGTAGCTAGATTGCTTGTCCGATATGTGGCTAGAGTGCTTGGGTGATATGAGGGAAGTACCCTTCCTGATACCACTTCTAGTGAGGGTGCCCTACCCGTCACACTTCTTGTGAGGGTATTAGGCACTTCTAGTGAGGGTCATGTTTCACCCGATAACCCATATGATAGTTCTTTATCATGTAATCACATTCTTGTTGATAAGAATTATGGTTTTTGGTTCGTGAACCTTTGACATGTTTGGTGATAGTAAGGTGGTTGATATAGTGGAACACACATATGTAAGCATGACATATCTGAAACTCTAAATGACATGATATTACATGTGTTTATGATCATCTTGAATCATGTATATATAATGATGAGTAAATGATAAGCTTGGAAGTATATGAGCTTCTTCGCATGATGATGTGACCCATGTCTTTGGCCACATGGTTGAGGCATGAATGATAAAGTGTATAATCATCAATGTTGCCCTATATTTGATAACCCGATCCTACTGTTAATCCATGATGGCTTCAATTATCTCTATGATTATGTATACTAACCATGCAGGTGTTTCATGTAGATGCATAGCAATGTAAAGGGCTATGAGGTATATATGTTTGAATAACACTGCATTGATGGTCATTCTTGTTGATGAGATAACATGCATCACCTATATTATGTGTTTAGGTCTAAGGACCAGAGTTGGCTAAAGTGCCTAAGTTGAAGTGTTATTCTCTGATGTTGAGATCTGGGATTGTTATCCCCAATGATGAGAATGCCTTGTGAGGCAGTGGTTTCTTGTGATGAGGGATTGAGATCCAGGGATATTGTGATGGTGGTAACAATAATGTAGCTTAAAGTTATATATGTGATACCACTTGTTTGCCTCAACAATCCACTTAAAATATACTAACTAATTACAATGGAATATATTATGTAGTTTGTCCTGGCCATAGATCCATCATCGTCAAGTAGCTGGTGATGGTGAAATGGGTTCTCCTACGGGTTAACCCAGAGCGCATATTGTTGAATACGCGAGGTTTCTCGTAGCAAAAAATAGAGAGGATTCGAGTGCAGCTGCGGTTGCAGACTCGGGATAGATGGAGCATGGTAAACAGCCCCATGGCTCAATGTGATAGAGCATGAATGCGTTCATGGATCAGGGAGCACGGTGAACGTGGTTTAGATATACTAGCACCGAGACCTGTACCGAGGTGGGCTAGAGAAAGGGTAGCCTACAGGAGTTGACCCTGTGGCAGAGGCCAATTAAGCATGAGACTGCGGTCCTTCTTTGGTTCTCGTACACTGACCACGAGGTGGGAGGTCGTGGAGTCTGGCTCTTCCATTGACCTTGTATGGCACCGACTTCGGGTTTCACAGCCGTAAGTTGGATTTGAGCGGTACGGCTCACTTCCTCACAACATAATAACACGTAATCCAACTGAATAGTATTTATTGCTTAAGGCAAAACACGGAACATTGGTTGAGGCCTTGCTTGTGTAGTTGATCTTGTTATACATTGTAGTTACTTATACTTTCCTTATGTTATGTGGTAAGATCTTACAAATCTTATCTTGTTAATCATGTTCCATAAAGAAATACTTGGTTATATGCCTTTCGTACACCTTGGTAATCTTGATGGTAATAACAACCTTGCGCTATAGACTGCTCTTATTGTACCTTTTATCAGTTATCTGTTGTTATTGCTTTATCTTTCTAAGGTTTTATAGTTTCGGCGAGGAGTTATGTTTCTCACTGGGACTGTGTGTCTCACCCCGTTGGTTTACAACCTTTTTAGGTGTTCGCGCTAGATGTGGTGGTGGTCGTGGGGTTGCTGCTCAGCAGAAAGAAGAGCAGTAGAAGGCAAGAGATGGATACGCTGCTGTTTTGGTTGTTTTGTTATAGAGTCCTAGAGTCATCCATGTACTCTCAGGTCCTTGGAGGCATTTTGACATTGTTTTAAGATGTTTAGTTGATGAAGCTTTGTATATCCTGTTTCTGGCTGAATGTGGCCCGTTATGTATATATAAATAGGTGATGAACTCATGTGATGACAAGACAACTGATCTGATAAGTTGTGGATACGTATCTAGACTTGTAGAGGTTTATATAACATGTCTTCTTGTAGGATGAGGATATGAATGTAATAGTTTCTTGGTTTATATGCTTCCCAAAATCGGTTTTAATTAACCCATGTTTTTGGTAATAAGTGGTTTATGGTATTTTCTGCACATTTTCATGTGGCACCTCATTGTCTGTGTGATAGCGGGATGTGTCGCCACATCCAACCTCAATGGGAGCAACCTAACCAAAACCAAGGCTGGATCGACCTCAAACCACACTATGGGTCTCGAACACCAATAGATAGGTGTGATGTTGGGATCGCGATAAGGGTAAAGGTCACCAACATTATAAGATCATTTATCTCTTCCGAAATAGAAGTAAGGTCCTAACTAATTTAGGGTAGGTATCTCGACTAAACGACAAACCATTATCTCGACCGATACCATAAAAAGATCAAGGTGTAATGACCACCAAGGGTCAATCCATCCACCAAGACCAAGGGTCATCATCAAAACAAGGGTAACCAAGATCAAAATGGAGGAAATCCACAGCTAAAATAGAAGAAAACAACACGGAACACCACCATCCTCAATAAGGAAAAACGTCTCCCAAAATTGATCACAAGAATCCTAACACTTGCTTCATGAAACCACCATGAAAAGGGATCTCAAACAAGAGACATAACCAAGTTCATATGCTCCAAAACAGAACCAAAACTTCACAGAACACCAAAACACTTGATCATCATGCGTGTAACTAAAACCAAGATCAAAACATAGGAGGGAAATATCATTGCACCACAATCACCAAAATAAGATACAAAACTAGGGTTTCAGATTCCATCCAAGCCAAGCATGATATCAACATCAACCAAGTTCTAGAGTCTATTATCATCTACTAGCATGTTACAGTGGCATGCATGTAGAAGAAGTGCATTAATAGGGAAGGTTAATAACTATATAACCCGCCTGAAAGAAGGCCACTCAAAGGATTGCAAGCTCCAAATACACGAGGTCCTATAAATGATGAAGCTCCACCAAAAGATCAACCCTCAGCTACAAGAACACCCATGGAAAGAAAAGAGACCATGGTCAAAGATTTCCCAAGGAAAGAGACTAAGAAGCTCAAGGCCGAACCAAAAGAATGAAGGGGGAAAAGAGAAAAGAAATTCCCCTCATTTGGGTGTCGCCTTGTCAAAACATGGACTATGACCCCTTGTGAATAGGAGTTTACTCTCAAGAACGACCACCATGTCAAAACATGGTCTAAGGTTGAGAAAAGAGAAGAATATGGGGTAGAAGATC
This sequence comes from Alisma plantago-aquatica, assembly GCA_963693085.1. Classification (NCBI taxonomy): domain Eukaryota; kingdom Viridiplantae; phylum Streptophyta; class Magnoliopsida; order Alismatales; family Alismataceae; genus Alisma; species Alisma plantago-aquatica. The sequence continues at coordinate 822,968,591 of OY856410.1, forward strand.
CAAGGAAAACACCATAAAGGAAATGTGAACACTTACCAAGGTAGAAGATGATCAAGGGTCACCACAAGCACCACATGCAAGGTTGATCCTCCTTCCAGGCCCCAAGAATAACACCTCCTTGCTCCACCATGATTCAAGGATGACCAAGCAAGGAAGTAGAAGAAGATGGCTGAAACAGATCACTTACATGGAGAGAATAGGGTTTATAAAGCAAAGGAGGAGAGAGGTAGGATAAGAGATGACGTGTCAACAAGATAGGGTTCCAAAGGGGCACTTGTCCATCCAAGAAACTACATGAAACCACTCTAAACCCACATGAAAGAGATGGTGATACACTCTATGTTGGGTGTCAACCCACTTGGGTCACCCACAAGGTTATGGTCACGACTCACCATGGAACACCATCTATGGTTGTGACAACACCACCAAACACAACAAGGTCATGGAACAAGGTCACCAAACCCCTCCTAGATTGAGAAACTCTATAAAAAGGTGACTATCTCGACCCAAGATCATCCAAAACCACCTCAATCATGAAAACCACATTTTGGGGAGGTGTCTCGACTGTCACACCCACCCAACAAGCCCTAGGTCGAGACAACATACAAGGTACACAAACCCTAGAAAACCCTAATCACCAAAGGTGATTCCACCACTCAACCAAAGCTCAAACAAGGCACCCCACAACACCAAAAACTATCTCATGAAGACAAGGGAGAGAAGCAACATTCTAGAGGTGACAAATTGCAAGATAACCCCTCAACTTGGATAAATTGCAATTTGCACCAAAACAGGCACAAAAGGAACAAACATCATGCAAACAAGCTCAAACTAGAAACTTAAGCTCTCCGTAAGATCTAAGATCATACCAAAGGATTAGAGAAAGGTTCTAAACACATCATGAAACCAAAAAAAATAGGGTTAACCCAAAACACAGGCTAGGGTTCTTACGATATACTGCCTTTGTCACTAATATCTAGATTGAACTAAGAGACATGGAGCAGTCATCCTCATTATTATTCAATCTTGTTTCTTGAACCAGAGTTGACTACATGAGATATATGTAATCTCAATATCACATATTGAATCACATGCATATGGTCGTACTATTCTCAGTCTCTCTAATCAAAAGGCCTTAGATATCATACTCATGTAGGAGGGACAAATCCCATCTCTATCAATCACAATCAATCCCCATGTGTCAAAGTCATCCAATCATCACTGTTACAACAACCCATGTTTCAGGACTGTGTTTGATGATGTCAAAGTGTACCCAACGACATCTGATGAGTGCAGTGATTTTAGGTCTAAGAACCACAACCACCACCATCAATGTGAGAGTTGACTATGAGTTCCATGGTGATGGCTTCCATGTGTCAGTCTCACGGTGGGTCTGTCTGATACACTATTCCCTAACATGTATATGTGTGCTTGGTTTGATATTGCCATATGATGACTAATGATATTTTATCATCAAACAACTCACACTCTAATCTTATGTGTTATAATTGTCTATCAACCTTGTACAACAATAACTGATCAGGGACATAATAAGAATGTATATGTACACTTAACATCTGTCTGACCTCATTTCTTCCTAGTCATGTACTTGAAGACATACATTGTTGAGTAATATCATTCTCTAGACATTTATAATGTTCCATTATTATCTCATAACTGAATGAAACATAATAAATATGAAACCAACCTTTTATTAATTATCAACTCATTTACAATTTATGCCATTACAATCATCACATGATTGGCTCTCTGGGAATACATACCAACAAGATCTTTGTCTAACAATATGAATGTATATACCAAGATGATCTTTCAAAATTACATGATCCAATATAGTTAAATTATCAACATAAATTTCAGCAATCCGTAGAAGTTTTTCATGATAAAATATTGAGAAAGAATCTCTTGGATCAAGACAAGAAATGCAATTCAATAAATCTTTAGAACTTCCAATAAAATTGATTATTCATCTCAACAACAAGTACACCAATCATAGTATTAAAAATCACAGCAAGACAATGATGATCGTAAGTGATCCATTGATCATCGCATCTTGAATATCCTATAACAAGTATCCTATCTTCCATATTTGGAAATGGAATTGACTTTGCAACACAAAATTGAGTTACATCATCGAAACACACATCCCATCCACTATATCTCATTTCCTGATGAAGATCTTTAATTGAAGAAATCAACACCATGGCATTAACAATATTTTGGTCTTTCCATTGTAAGACACGTGACAAGTCATTCGTTAAAGCCAAGACTTTCATGATCAAATGTAGTATAAATCTGAATTCAAAAGATTCCACAGTTTGTATTAAACTTGATGTTTTTCCTCTATAACTTGAATCAATCCCTTCAAGAGGAAAAAAAAATTAGAACCTCAACAATTGAATCCCACATTGTGAAAATATAGAATAATTTTATATGATGTGATCCCCGTCGAGTATCCCCAAGTCTTAGTAAAGTGGTTTCTAGATTTTTTCCCTTTCTGAAAACATCTCACTATTCTCCAATTTTTCCATTATATTATTGTGATGTTTCTAAAGCAGTGCGTCCTTTATTTTACTAGAAGAATAAGTCATGGTCACAATCAAATTTTTATAAAAGAAAAAGTCACTAACAACTAAGGTATCCTTTACAATAGAAACAACCACGAATTGTAATTGATGGGAAAAATAATGGATATAAAAAGCATACAGATTTTCATTTAGAATCAATGCTTTTAGTCCATTAAATTCACTTCTCATGTTAGAAGCTCCATCATATCTCTGTCCTCTCAGTCTAGACATTGGTAAACCATGATGTGCAAAAAATCCCTCCAAAGAACATTTTAAGAAGCAACTGAAGTATCAATCACATGCTCTAAACCAATAAATCTTTCAATAACTTTTCCTTGTTTGTTTACAAATCTACATGAGAATAGACATGTGAACTTAAGATTGTAATAAGATTACATTGGTTATAATTTTAAAATATGTATGATATAAAAGTATGAACCTTACAATGAAAGCCATTTGTTCCTTAATTGATGCATCACGAGACTCATCGAAAAATAGAGAAAAATATTTGTCTCCAAGCTCATCAATAATGACTTGTGTAGTGTGTTCTGCACCAGCTTTCACTAAGTTCTTCTGAATTAGTTGAGAAGTCATTTAATTATTTCCAAGAGCATTCTCATTAACCACACTTGCGATTTCATAATTGTTATATTTTTTATATTCAACTAATGCCAAAAAGTTACCTCTATTTCTTGAAGTAGAAGACTCATCATGACCACGAACAACAAGACCATGTAATAGGAGGAATCTAACCACATGTAAAAATGCAATCAAACAAGCTCTATATGAATTTTCCATATCTCGACTATGAGTGGATAAAACATGTGACACACTTTGTCTTTGATTTTTAAAATCCTCACAATGTAGTCTTTCATTAGTATGCGCACTTCCAACTACACCCACATGTTCATTGAAAACTTTCATTGCTTTCTTCCAATTGTTAAAACCTAATTTTGTGAATGCCTCATTATCAAATTTCTCAATGTGTGTTTTCTTAAAGAGATAATAATAAAAGCAATAAGTCCATAATTTTCCATACTATATTCTAACTAATCATTTTCTTGAACCACACTTCTTGAAAGCTTCATCTTTACTTTCCTTGTTGCTTGAAAGGAAACTTGTAACCAATTGGTTGACATGGGCCCTACAATAAGTAAGCTCTTCTAACTTGATCTCTAATTTCTACCTTATACTCCTCAATTGGCTTTCGACGTCCAGGATCAACAATAATATCATCTAAATTAAATTCAACACCAACATTAGGCTTCATTTGTACAACCATACTCACATACGGTGTTATGATTCTCACATGGCCATCACCCTTTTCCATAGGATTATAAAACTTCTTCATTTTTATAATTGTCTAAGTGGTATGTAAGATAATTATAATGGATAAGAACACATAAAATCCTCATATTATTAAAGTTATATATTGGTTTATCATTGAATACAACTTGCATAAATTTGAACTCTTAAACTTTTAACAAAGAAACTAGTTTTCTAACAAAATCAAGTAAACATAATCTATAAAGGTTAATCGAAGAGAGGATCTATAAAGCAATGACAATTTAAAAAGTCTATTATAAAAAGGAATATACAAAATATAAAACAAATTGATACATGACCCTGTAGATAATATTACTTATCACGCGATTAACTCTTCAGTAAAGAAAGGTGACTAATTTGAATTACAAAAAAATGTTGATTTGTTTGAACATGAATAGAGAGATTGAGAAAAATATACAAACCCATTAAGACTAGTCATTAAAAAAATATACAAAAACCAGAAACGACTCCAACAAAACTCTGATTCATTGAATGCATAAATATATGTACCTCAACCGTGTGTGATGTGCGGTACCGAAAAAGGTTGTCACATCTCTAGCTATGGCATGTTGTATATGCTTCTAGATATTATTCATGGATCTTCAGATGATCATAAAAATTAATACACCTTTTGCAATTGTTTTTGTCAGTACTCGACCAGTGAACAAGATAGTTCAATCCTTTGTTTCAATATTTTTTCAAACATAAATTGTCGGCGACTCTCTGTCTCATTGTTTTTGCTCGCTTGAATCTTTTCACATATTGTTTCATGGTCTTTTGATCATCCTTTCCACAATGGTTATAGTTTCAGTAACGATAAGAATAAAGAAAATGTTGATTTTGCATTTGTGTTGTGCAACTGTCAACTAGAAAGATGGCCAAGATGGGAAATTGCTTATACCAAACATCTGTTTAACGTGACTAGAGAAGCGAGACTATTTTTATAATTGAATGCCCTCTAGTTTATCTTTTTATTTATTGAGTCAACTACCTTTTCAAATTCAAGGTGATAGTAATTACTTGATAAAAAAATTCCAAAGTTGGCGGGGGCTTGATCCCCCATAGCCCCCCTATATATACACCACTGGTGGAAACAACAAGACATCTCCCCTGACCCTCCTACTACCCAACTACTGACTAGTGTTGCTCCTGCCAATAGCTGTCGCCGCTCCGGGCATGCAACCAACCACCAGATGTGCACCGTAATAAGTAGCCGCATGTTGGCTACTACTAGGCTTTAGCCTTCGGCTCAGTTCCATCTTTATTCCTCTTCATATCTCATAGTCCATGTGATTTCATGCCTCCCTTATCTTTCCTCTTTTTCTATCGTGGTTGTTTCCATAGATCTGGTTTAGATCCATAAAAAAAGTGAACCAAATAACCCCATGGTAAACTTTTTTTGTTCTTTCCTCTCCATGTGGTTTTCTTATCCCACTTCATTGGGAACCATTTATTGAATCAGGTATCTAAAAATTTGATGCATGACATAATGCCTTTATTCTTGTCATTTAATTTGTTCCTACCATGTTTATTGGTTCTATCTTTGTTTCTTCTTGTCATACTTTTTTCAATAGTGGTTTTCCTACAATGCTTATCATGGTAGAGCCTATACTACCTTTCCTATTCCATTAGCCCCTTATTTATGTACTAGAGAGTCATTCCATTAATTTAACATTTACAATCATCTACAATGATATGCCACATGTCACAACTATTAAACTTAATAGTGACAAGTATTTTTTGTGGATGAATGCCATTTCTATCTTTCATAAATCCTATGAAAAAATAAAATTTATCAAATTAGATGCACTTTAAATACTTCTTGTTCCATAGAATATCCTCTATTGCGTTAAAAAATAGAAAGGTACTTGGCTTCTATTGTAGAATCAACAAATGTCTCTTGTTTGGAACTTCTCCAACTTACAATTTGGTTTTAAGGAAAAATACAAATCCAAATTGTGATCAATAATCATCTTTTTCAGTTTGGAAGCTTATATTAGTGTAACGCTTTACATCCAACTCTTCCTTAATACCATTAATAAGGAACTAATCTTTAGTGCTTCTCAAGTAATTGAGGATGTTCTTTATGGTACTCCGGTGACCTTCACCAGGATCTGACTGATATCTGCTCGTCATGTCCAAAACATATCAAACAATACGAAAAGTGCACGACATTGCATATATGATAGATCCAATTTTGGATGCATATGAAATCTCACTCATGTATTTCTGTTCTTCATAAGAACTAGGACACTAGTCTCTAGAGAGACTAATTCCATGGGGCATGGGTAAATTTCCTCTCTTTTAGTCCCACATCTTCAGCACCTTGTCAATGTATGTACTCGATCTTAGACAAGAGGCCTTCTGGATCTATCTTTATAGATCCTAGGATGTAGGACACTTTTCTTATATCCTTCACATGAAGGTACTTCCCATCTAATTCTTCCCCATTTGTAGGGTAGGGATTCCACTCTCTAGTAATATGAGGAACACAATTATTCACCCACTAATTCTCTTGTAAACATAGGTTTCATCTTAATTTTGACTAAAGTAAAATGCTTTGACTGCCTCGTAAAATTGAAGATTCTAGATCTTTGATGCTCACTTTATTCCATAGATTGACCCTTGTAGCTAAGCTGCAATGACAAGCATGATCCTGATGGATTTAACTATGGAAACTAGTGAAAAGATTTTGTCATGTTCAATACCTTGCACTTGTTGGAAAATTTTTTGTAACCAATCTACCTTTATAGGTTTGAACATTACAATCAATGTTGGTATTCATCTAGAAAATCCACTTGCACCCTATAGTTTTACCCCTTCAGGTAGATTCACCAAGGTCCATACCTTGTTGGTTACTTGGAGTCCATCTTAGATCTCATGGCATAAATCCATTTCTTATATTTTGGTCTCTCTATGCCTTCTAGGAAAGTTATTGGATCATAATCTATGACGAACTCATCACCTTCTTAAGTCAAAAGATATCCAAATATTACATTCTTAAGGCATGTCCTCCTAGAACCATGAGGTTCATTTGTTACATGAGGAACTTGAGATTCCACAATAGTTTGTGACTCTCCTTGTTCCTACTATACCTCTATATGTTCAAGGTTTTTCTTGTTGGTCTCGAACCTCCTTGAGTCCTACTTTTCTCCTACGGTTTCCTTTGAAATCGAATTCATTTTCAAGGTAAATAGTAGTCCTAAAAACAAACAATTTTTTGTTAGATAAAAGTAATATTCTTTAGGATATACAATAGAATAACATTTATCTAATTATGGACCAAGATTTTCAAGAAACTACTTTCTCATATAAGCTTCACATGCTAAAATCTTTGTGAAAGACATATTGGGACACTTCCCATGCCACATCTCATTTGGTGTCTTTTTAACCGATTTAGATGGTGAACGGTCTAGTGTAAACACTACAATTTCTAAAGCATGTACCCAAAAGGAAGTGGGAAAATCAACCAAAATTATCGATAATTACACCATGTCTGAAAAGGTACAATTCCTTCTTTTTGATACATTATTATATTTTGGGTGATTCCATTGTGATACAATATCACAGTCTTGCAGAAGGTCCCCAAACCTTAGGTTGAAGTATTCGCCACATCGATTATATCTAAGTGATTTAAAAACTGGTAACCACCTCCAACATTTGTTCTAAAATGTTCACATACATATCTATGTACGCATCACAATAGATCACTATCTCTCGTACTATTTCCAATAGAAGGTTTTTTTTATCATATTGCCCAATAAACAAGACTTGCATGTCCTATTGGTTCAAATAAAAACAGTATACATAACAATCTTTGTGGAATCAAGAAATGCATTTCTTATTTATGTGCCCTAGACAAAAATGCCATAGGTTTGTTCTATTTGAGTCACCATTTTTCAGTCTTTTAGTATTTACATTATATACACATGTCTCTATAACTAATGAGTATAGAGCATGAGATAGTAAAACACTACCATAAAAGATCTTATCTTTAAAATAGAACACCAACCATTCATTATATGAAATTCAAATCCACTCTTGTCCAAAGAAGATACATAAATGATGTTTCTATTATTGGCAGGTACACAATAGCAATTCACTAATTCTAATACAAGCCAACTAGGATGAGATAAGTGACATGTTCCAACCGTAGTGGTAGGAACTCTAGCTTTACGTAGTTCCTCATCATCTTGCTCACTGCTTCTCAAATCTTGCACATTATAACTATGAGATCCTCATCGGTGTTCAATACCTAAGATGATGAAGTAGGAAAAATTATCTCAATAACATATATACATGAAGTGGAGATATCCATTGTGACCACCTGCCACACTAAATAAGATTACTCAAAACCTAAAAAATGATCAAACACTTATTAAGCACATTAACCAAAATGGATACATATTCAAACTTAATAAATTTTTTCAAAACATTCCATAAGAAAATATTTGCATAAAGGTCCAACTGCACTATATATCCATACCAGGTAACCTTAAAAGTGTTTAGTGCCCTCAACCACAACATGTATACAAAAAGGGATGTTATCTAGATAATTACAACATTTACAATCTACATTCCTCATGACATACAATTAATATCTCAAGTTGATATAAACAATATACAAAGCCGCCTTTCCTAACATGAAATTATAGGGATAACTCTAGAACTCATAACCAAACCACACCAACCTCTCAATCTCTATAGATATCCAAACTGGGCCTCCTCACCACCACAAATTTGACTGTGCTTCTCATCACCTAAAAAAGATGTGGAAACCCATGAGGTGAGACCCATGTCCCACTGATATGATATAACCTCTAATAACATTTATTGCTTACAAAAAGCTATATGCTTTAAATAATTAAGACATATATTATTACAAAGTTGAAAGACTATATAATTTACACAAATGGTCAGGCATAGTTAGAATCATAAGTATAGTAGAATTCTCTTAATGTGTTATAAAAAATCTATCATTTAAAAAAAGTATAGCATGGATCATCGTCTAATGTGATTCATCAAGTAACCATAATAGTTATTCTACACATCTGAATTATATATTTTATTAAGTTATGGGTTGTTTGAGGCACACCACTCAAACTACTAGTTGACTGCTGCTAATTTACAATTATCCGTAATGGCATATTATCCCAACTACTAAAAAACATGCCCTCCCTTGGTATGCATGCCACAACACTAGAAACCATGGTATAAACCCTCAAATCCAAGTTAAAACCACACTCACTCTCAATCTCATAACATACGAGACAAAATCTCGACCTTCTCCGAAACCTTGGAATCAAGATGGCATGGATATGACCTCCCTCTCCTGCATAAACTCAACAATATATGACTCTGAGCTCTTTTTGAATCTCTAGTGTTACAATCTAGCAAGTTTTGACATTGATATAGTTTTATGGTCCCATGACACTACATGAATAAGGTTATATGTGATTAATTAGATCAACTAAAATATTTTTGGATGCAACAATTAAGTTACATACAAGCTCCTAAATAATATTTGTAAAAAAATTATGGGTTGCAACTTCAAAAGATATAAAATGTATGAAACACATTTCTTGTTACTCCATCATGGTATACCGATACATCATTATCCGTAAAGAGGACTACCTCCAACTAGGGAGCAAAACTAACCAAACAACCATTTATACAAAAATTGTATGACTTCATGTAGGAACACTATTATCCACTAAAATTTTGTAGTGTTTAACAAGTCATATACAAGACATCAACAAAATTTTCAGCATATATTTCCATCAGACACAAAAGTTATGGTATTTCCAAGAACAAGGCATTTATATGTATGAATCTTGATTTGGATGAGCTATTTTCAATACTATGTTTTTTTTTAATTGTCATATTTGCAACATAACATCATATAAAACATTGCAATCACCATAAATTAACCAATATATAGCAAATTTTAATGTGTGAGACGGATTTCTAAGCATTTGGTACCAAAAAAACATCTACATGAAATTTGTAGGAGTCAGTTATGCCTATATTTTGCATTTCAGACCTTGCATGTTTAAGAAAATCTCATTTTATACAAGAAAATCGTTCATAAGGTCTAAGAAGTCTTACGAACTCATATTATCATCATTTTCATGTCAAACAATATACAAAAGGCCATCTTTTCTCATATTACATGTTTTTTATAATAAGATTTACATAAAGAGAATTATGAGTGGGAAAGAAAAATATTAAAAGTTATATCACTAGCCTAGAAGTGAGAAAAAAACCAAGATGGAAAACTTCAAAATCAGCAACAAAATGTCAGGATCGGTCCACCAAAGCTCTAAGATGCCTCCTCTTTCCACGAAAAGGGTGGTTCTAGAGAAAGGAAGAAAAAAGGAGATTTCTCAACCCTTATGTGTATGCTTCCATCAAGAAAACTAAGAAACTCAGCCATAGGAGGAAGGAGGGTCAAGAAAAGCATGGAAAATGATTGGGAAGGTAGGGATGCTACATAAATGGAGCAAGAAACAAGGTCGATGGTCTAAAACCAATCCAAGGAGAACTCAAACTTGAGCATGCCTCGACAAGTAATTTACAGTCTTTGACCCTGATGAGTTCTTGTTGACCTCCAGAAAGCAGCACCAAGATCATCAAAGATGAGGAGAGAGAAAGAGATAGATATAAAGAGAGGGGTATTTATGGTTGGTATTTATGGTTGGGTGGAGGTTTGGTGTTGTTCAGGCCCACTGTCAGGCAGAGATCTCGTCATTCGAGGTCTCATAGGTCAAACACACATATACATAGATTGAAAACTCCACTGGAAGATTAACTCCTTGTTGATTAGTTAGAAGTTCCATCATTCCCCAAAAACTCATCGGACACCAAAAACTAACTAGGTATCAAAAACCAAGATGATAATAAAAACTAAACGAGCACCAATAAAGAAACCAGTCACTGAAAACCAACCGAACACCAAAAAACTCAATCATGCACCAAAAACCAATCAGGCACCCAAAAACCAACTGGGCACCAAAAACCAATCAGACACAAAAAACCAATCAGGCATAAAAAATTAACCGGGTACTAAAAAACCAATTGGGCACCAAAAACCAATCGGAAACCAAAAAAACCAATTGCGCACCAAAAACCAATCCTGCACCAAAACATTTGTTGGCCTGGTAGAACCACTACACTACCACCTCATAAAGCTCATATAAACCCCATGAAATGAAGGTTCAAAATCATCCAAAGGAGATGTAAAATTGTAAGATTCTTAAGAACATCATAAAGCTATACAAGCAAGTATTAAAATTATATTAAACCCCCAAAATGGTAATTCACACAAAAGTTAAAATTTACATGAAATTATATAATTTAGAGCAAACATAGTCTGAGTTGATTCAAATTTGAAACTTAACTTTATTTAAAGATATTAAATTATAATCTAAAATTAAATTTGAAACTAATCATCGAACAGTGCAAGGAATTATTCATATGAATTAAGTAGGGATATGGGCCTCACAACTATAAACCTGTAACAAGGATTTCCCCCCAAAATCCTAAGAGAACAAGGATGGATACTTCCTACACATCTCATCCAGTAACTCTGACGTGGCTTGCTCCACCCCACGATGATGCCACAACATCTTCACTAAATATATATCCTTCTTCCTAAGATTTTGCACATCCCTATCTAAGATCAAAACTGGAACCTCAACATGTGGAATGTCCCCATTAAACTATTTGTATGGTTTTCTTTGTATCTGAATGATACTTACTCAACCTTAAAACATGAAACACATTGTGAAACTTATGCAACACTGGAGGTAACTCCAAAATGTATGCCACCTTCGCAACTTGTTCTATGATACGGTATGGTCCCATAAACCTAGGATCCAACTTACCCTTCTTAAAAAACCTCAACACACCCTTCCAAGGGGATACTTCTAATTATACATTGTCTTAAACATGAAATTCTAATGGTCTACAATGATAGTCAGCATATGACTTCTGTTTATCCTAGTATGCCTTCAACTATTTCTAGATGACCCTAATCTTCTTTGTAGTTTGTCGTACTAGCTTAGGACCCAACAACTGATATTCACCTATCTCATACCAACAAAGATGTGATTGAAAACGCCTTCCATATAGAGCCTCATATGGTGCCATATCTATGCTTCTCTGGTAGCTGTTGTTGTAGGAAAAATCAATCAGACTCAACTGGATATCCCAACTTCCAAGAAACTAAAGTACACAAGCCCTCATAAGATCCTCTAACATCTTTATGGTCCTCTATGACTAGCCATCTATCTGTGGATGAAAAGTTGTATTGAATTTCAGTTGTGTCCCCTATGTTGTATAAAGACATTCCCAAAACTTGCTTGTGAACTAAGGACTTCTGTTAGAAACTATAGTAACTGGTATTCCATGTAGAAGAATTATCTCATCAACATTGATCTATGATAACTTATCTACAATATAGGTGGTCTTAACAGGCAAAAATTGAGCTGACTTTGTCAACCGATCAACTATCACCCGAATGGAATCATGACCCTTGGTTGTCCTTGGAAGACCAACCAAAAAGTCCATGTTATGTGATCCCATTTCCAATGTGGAAATGTCAAAGTATGCAACATCTTTGCAGGCTTATTATGCTCTTCCTTGACCTACTGAAAAATTAGGCACTTGACCACAAACTCTACCACATCACACTTCAGACCTGGCCAATATTGGTCCTTGAGGTTGTGATACATCTTTGTACTGCCTAGATGCATAGCGTACATTTAGGAATCAGCCTCCTCAAGTACCATCCCTTTCATACCACTAACATCAGGAACTACCAACTAGTTATGAAAACATACTCCTCCATCATCTATCTCATGAAACTCATCATGCTTTCCACTGCCAAACTATGACATGATGTTCTATATCACAATATCATCTTTCTGTGCATTTCTGATCTACTATATCAACATTGGATTCACCTGTATTGTGCCACAATCCTTCCAAGAAGGATACCTCCAAATGTAAAATCATCTTCCAAAGAAATAGTAACATATCCCTCTTGTGATGTTCCATGGAGTACAATTGTATCTTTTCTAAAGATGAAGATAACTCTCTACTCAATGGATCAAACACTACATTCTCCTTTCCTAGTTGATAGTCTACTGTATAGTCATAGTCCTCGATCATCTCCATCCACCTCCTCTGCCTAATGTTTAGCTATTGTTTTGAAAAGATATACTAGAGATTTTTAAGATTTGTGAAGATTTGACACTTATCTCCATACATATTATGTCTTCAAATCCTGAAACCAAGAACCTCAACTGATAACTCCAGGTCATGAGTTTATTAGTTCTCCCCATGCTTCCTAATATGTTAAGAAGCAAAAGAAACCACATTCTTGTCATGCATTTGTACACATCCCAAACAATTCCTCGAAGCATCACAAAAAATAATGTACCCCTTCCAGGCTCTAGTAATACCAACATAGGAGCACTTGTGTGACACCCATCATCACACCAAAGAGTGATTACTAAAAAAAAGCATGGAACTACTGCTAAACATCCATGATTACCATAAAACATGATAAACTACAAACAATTCCATAATACCAAAAAATCATAAACATATTACATTTGGGTCCACATGAAGCCACCTGTATTACATATCATGCCACAAGATGGTGCATATCACTTTTCACTTGGCCAACTATCCACAACCTATTACATATACAAGACATATCCATGCAACCATGTCCTACTGCCAAAATTTGTGTCGATATACAACGTCTACAAAAAAAACCCAAGGTTCTGAGAGTACATGGATGACAAATAGGACTCCACTACAAAACACTAGCATCATATCCAGCCTTTAGCAGCTATTGCTCCTCTTTCTACTCATCCTTAATCACTCGATCTCTACCTCATCATGCACGACCACGTACAAGATGTAGAAGCCCACAGGGTGATACCAACATCCCAGCGAGAGATATGACTCTCCACCAGCAAGCATTATTAACACATTGAAGCTAAAGAAGGAAAGTAACATTATTATCAGGTTGAGAAGATTCAACGAAATGATATTAGTAAAGAAATTATCATTGTTTAAGAAATTCATGCATCTACAACTGAATAGTAGAGCATCTTATAATTTTAGAAGGAATATGAAGAACATGTATAACAATTTATTTCTCTTACACATTATAAATCAACTAATCAATACCAGAGATAAGGCAATGGGTCATCCAATGTGAGTCATATATAATCCTAAGAAAATATACAACACAACTATATTACATCTTTTATTATGCCCTTAGGCGATGAGGTATACCACTCATGGTCCAACAGACCATTGCTAAGTCAAAATCAGTTCCATACAAGATCTAGGAGGAGCCGAACTCCTATGATCTCCCACACCCTCAGTCACTCTGAGTCCACCATAATGACATATATAGTCCAACTATAAAACAACCTAGCCTGCCATGGTATATAGGCACAACATCAGTGAAAACTGAGTTATGTCCGCAACCACACTCCTGCCGAGGTATGACCACAACCATCATCAAAATATATCATATATAAATATATATTGAATCACATCACTTGAGATATGGCCTCGAATATTATCCTGCCAGGGTATGACTGCAACCAATCCTGTGAAATGCATACACTCAACAATATGCGACTTTGAGCTTCCACAAAGGGAGAACCCATTTCACCATCCATCAAGTACTGATGCTAAAGATGGATCTATGGCATGGGACAACTACATGATTAGGGTTTCACTTGATTAATTAAGCCAATTGGGTATCTTTTAGCATCAATGAAGTTACAACATACAAACCCTAAATATTTTTTTCAAAGATAAGGGTATGGTACAACTCTAGAAGGTATAAAATGTATGAGGTATAAACTTGTCACATAATCACTTGATACCACTTCCATACAAGGCCATCAACATTATCACATCACTAAAAGATAGTAATTCCTTACAACATCACTAGAGGATATCACCTCAAACTAGGCATGAAGCCTCGGCCAGATCATAAGACCCACATTATATAGTTCATGTACAACATTATTATATTATCTCAGCATGCCATATGAAGGCTCATAGTCATAATCTTTTGTTATATAAGAGGTATCATAGCATTCACAAATAGTGATGTATATTCAACCTGCAACATTTAAGTTATATAAGTAGGAGAGAGACAATGCATCGACATTGCATACTACTACTTTGAATAAGATTGACAACTACATCATAATCCCATATTAGGGTTAGGGTTTCGATATTGTAAAAAATTAGGGTTTCCAAACAACATTTAATATCAAACCCTAGATACATTATTATTTCCCACATTCTTGGAGCACTTCCAGTCCACTATTATCATCATTAGATGACAACACATAGGAACCATATGTCCATGGATTATCATTGGTCAAAGTGAGTGCTACGTCACAAAACTGTGTGGTCAAAGAGTACATGTCTGTATGGTCAAAGATCATCCTCAAGTCAAGCGACCAATGACACCTCCATCACATCAGCAGTCATAGCGAACCAATACCCACCGTCTTCAGTGACTGAGGAGGAAATGAACCAACATGGTCAAAGGTATACACCAAGGTCAATGACTGAAGAGATTCTCAACATACCTAGGTTGAGGAAGAAAGCAAAGTCTGTGATCTAAGAACATCACACACAAGATCATCAACTGAAGGTACATGACAAATCAAAAGATCAAACCAAGGAAAGCTATCTCGCTGACCAAACCTCACATCTAAGCCTTCAATTACGTGGAACATAACATGAAGTATATATTAGAGAGAAAACTACTTACAAAGCATGAATAAAATACATGGATAACCAACAAGAAACTAAAATATCAAGAGAGAGATACGTCAACACAATCACCACACAAAACCCTAAAAATCTGATTACCAAAACATAGGGGTAACCACACCATAAACATGAGAGAAAAAATACACGATCCAAACCATTTCTTGCATCCAAAAATATCATTATAAAAAAGGAAAATAGAACCTTACGCAAGATGAGAAATCAACATAAAACATGTGCATGAGAAACTAGGAATTCCACCATCCATAGAATTTCAGCTAAGAATTAGGGTTAGGTAAAAGAGAAAAATCATTCAAGATCATCATACAAACTCAGTATCATCACAAATAGAATATGATAAAGTTTTAGGAATATGTTTCACATGTAGAATTAAAATGCAATAATAGTAGGGAAGAGAGTTATATAACCCACCTTTGATGATGGAGTAACCACCTCCAAGAAAGAAGCTCCAAAAGAAAGGGAGAAACTTAGATTTGATCACCTCCAAGACCAAGCTAGTAACCACCTCAAAAGAGAAGAAAAATCAAGGTTAAAGGTCAAGGAAGAGAGATCCAAAGATCTAGTCTGAGAAAGAAAGGAAGAATAAGGAGAAGATCTTCATCTCACTTAGGTACTACCATGGAGAACCATGGATTTGACCTCTATGGAGAGAATTTTCTCATAAGCCACCACGGAGAACCATGGGTTTAGCCAAGAAAAGAGAAATAGGTAGGGTCTTATAAGGACATGAAATCAAGAGGATGGATCACTTACCAAGGATCAAACATCACCTACAAATCAACAAGAGAAGATGCACCAACCTAAGATCACTACATGCAAGATGATCGACCACCAAAGATCTGAGGATGAGCTTCTCTTCACCCGAAAGGTCCAAGGGCCAACCTCCAAAGAAGAGAGAGGGAAAGAGAGAGCAAAATGATCATATGCATGGGGAAAAGAAGGGTACATATACTCAAGGGTAGAGAGAGGTGAAAGGGATTATGTGTCATGCACATAGGTGCCACTTGTCCACCTATGATCAACCATGCATCCACTAAAACCATGCAAACTACTAAGGTCATGAAAAACAAGAAGGATCAGTGACCTCACTCGGTGCTAGAGGACCATCGATCGAAGGGAAACATGGCCACAAAGGCTCATGGTCAAAGAGAAACCAGTGACCAAACACATATGAAACCCTAGGTCATCTTTGATACAAAAGAGACCTCCAAGCCTCTTCAATCAAAGGAAACTCATGGATCAACCAAACACCACAGATATCATATCCAAGAAGACACAAAGGTGGTCGCTAAAAAACCAAGAACTCAAATGGTCAACATATGGTCAATACCATACTAAGGCGTCCAAGTAAATGCTAGAAACAACGCTTAAGATGTCACTACTTATATCCTCATCAAACCAAGGCATAATAAGGATCCCACAAACATACTAATCTCTCTCATGATGCTAAAACATGTGAGGCACATCCAACATATGATAATTTCAAGATAAACCCTCAACATGGGTAAATTGCAATTTGGTCCAAGACAAGCATATATGTAGAAAAACCAGATCAAACGTCATCAAAATAGGACCAAAATGAAAACATAAACATGCCATATGTTATTAAGGATCATCTCATGATTATATTTTTAAGCTTCTTATAAAACTAGACAAGCAAGATCAAGCATTAATCTAGGTAAGGGGTTTTACAACCATAAACCCCTAACAAGGATTTCACCCCCGAAATCCCACGAAAAAAGAGATGGATACTTCCTACACATCTCATCCTCAAGATCCTACATGGCTTACTCAAAACCATGTTGATGCCACAAAACCTTAACCAACATGATGTCCTTCTTCTTCAGCTTCTTCACTCTTCTACCAAGGATCAACACAGGACCTTACACAAAAGATACATCCCCATTTAGTTCAATATCCATAGACTACAACACCAACTCAGTGATGGAGTGACACTTCCTCAACATCAAAATATGGAACACTAGATGCAACTTGTGCAACTTGGGTGGAAACTCCAACCTGTAAGCCACCTTCCCAACATGTCCCACCATAGGGTAAGGTCCCATAAACCTAGGAGCCAAACTTACCCTTCCTCCCAAAACTCAACACGCCTTTCCAAGGGGAGACTTTGAGATATACCTTGTCTCCCACTTAAAACTCCAACAACCTATGACGATTATCAACATAAGACTTTTGCCTATCCTAGGATGCCTTCAACTGTTGTTGGAATATCTTGATCTTCTCTTCGTCTATTGCACAAGCTCATGACCCAAAAGTTGATATCCACTGGTCTCATACCAACAAAATTGAAATCTACAACATCTCCCATACAAAGCCCCTTATGGTGCCATGTCAATACTCCTCTGATAGCTGTTGTTGTAGGCAGACTCTATCAAAATGAGATGTACATCCCAACTGCCCAAAAACTACAGGACATAAGCTCTCAACATATCCTCTAAAGTCTATATAGTCCTCTCAGACTGGCCATCTGTCTGTAATGTGGTACTGAACCTCATATGTGTACTCATTTATGTGTACAGACACTCCCAAAAGAGACTGGTAAGTTGAGGATCCCTTTCAGACACTATGGTAGTCAGAATACCATGCAAATGGACTTTCTCATCAACATAGATAAGTGCCAACTTGTCAACTGTGTATGTTTTCTTTACAGAAAGAAAATTGTTGTGCTTCCCACCAAGGCTACACACTAGCCAACTAGAGGTGGCTAGATGCAACCCTAAGGGAGGACACACGTGTGGATCTTTCAAAATTTATATTAACCCTAACCAAGTCAATCACAGTACCGAATAGGTCACCCACAAGTGCACGTGGTACTATTGTAGCATAGGTGAAAGGCAAGCATAGGGTTCGATCCTCAGGGATAGAGGGGGCACTAGAGCTAGGTTGGAGTTGTCTACATTCCTATTGCAGAGATTAGGGTTGAAGGGTTTTAAAAGGGTAGGTTGTTTGTTAAACTAGATGTATCAAGGAAGTAAAGACAATTATGAAATCTAGATTATCACAACCTTAAGTTACCCTAAACAGGCAAGTCTAATGAACTAGATTAAGCAATCGACATAGCAAGAGAAAAGGTTAACTACACTACACTAGTAGAATAATTAGAACTAAGAACTAGATTAACCACAAGAGAGAGCAAAAACCTAAGTTAACACTAAAGATTAAGGTTAAGCAACTAACTAGATTGGACAAAAGCAACTAAACTAGACTAGAATGAACAAGCTAAGAAGGCAAATTGGATTTTAAGCAATTAGATTAGGTAGGTGGGCTGTTTGGGGGATGTGGTTTGATATTAGTTGGGGGATCACAACATAGAAAGCAACTATCAAAGTTCTATCAAGATTATCAAACCAAACAACAAGGCAAGTGCTAGTACAATGTACCCTATACTACTAGTTAGAGAACTAGGGTTAAGTGTAATTATAGTAGGACTTTTCAAGTCTAGGTCTCTAGGGTAAGTGGTATTAGGTCAATTGAGAAGAAAGGGTAGAAATGGGAGTAGAGATTAGGGTTTTTCACCTCATGCCACTAGCCATCCAACCTTTAGAAAGCTCTAGGTAATTGCACTAATCGCACTTACACTAGCTACTTAGATCTCACACTCACTTGTAGAAGGAGGCATGTGTATGTAGGAACAAAATGTGCTATCTAGGGATCCACTAATTGGACCTAGGAACCATTCCTAAGATTGGCTACAAACACTCCAATTCCTCCTAGAAGCTAAGTGTCATCAAACATCGTAAAGAAAGCAATTCATGTTATAGGCACACACCACATGCAATAAAATAGGAAATGAGATAAAAGCAAGAAGCAATCATCATATATAGAAATTATGTTCATTACATGCTATTTTCCCCCAACATGGTATCAATGTCACATTTTAACCCCAAACAGCCCACCACTAGGGTCTTAGCTAGACATGATCAAGGAAATAGCAAAAGAAAGGGGAAGAAGGGGGTATAACTCCATGAAGATTGAAGTAGAAGCCTCCTTCTTCACCTCCTAGCAGCTTGGGGATGTCCTTCCTCCTCCAATAGTGCAGATGGATATGAGAAAATGGGGGATTATGGAGGAAAACCTAGAAAACTAGGTTTCTAAGGTGGAAGTGAGGTGGAAATGGTGAATGGAGAGCATAATTGCATGGTGGAGTGCTGTGAATGATCAAGGGGTGAGTAGGGGGTCTAACCTTCGTGCCCCAGCCGCCACCTATGTATATATAGGTGGTGGGGAAGCACTAGGGTAAGTGGGGATAGTTTAGAAAAAGCAGTGTGAAAATGGGTTGGGTAGGTTGGTTACCACGACCGTGTTGGTGTACCACGATCATGGTGGGGTAGGGGGAAACGGTTGTGGGGGTGTGGCCACGGTCAAGGTGTGAAATGAGGGTGAAAAGGCTAAGTATAGGTGGTGGCCATGGTCGTGTTGGGTAAGAGGAACCACGGCCGTGGTGGTGTGCCATGACCATTTTGTAGGATGAAGTCTTTATCGTGGGGGGTAGCATGGGCATTTTCTCTTCTTATGGCCATGACTGTGGTGTCTTCAATAGACCACGGTTGTGCTGATGGCCACAGTTGTGGTGAGTTTGGTGCAGCAACCTGACATCTTGGTTGATTCTTCTCAATAATTGACATGACCCGTGGCCATGGGGCCACGGCCGTGTTGTCCACATTTTTTTAGGTGGACGTGCACGAGGGGGATTGAGACTGTATTGTAGAGGAAGAACATCAGTAATAGGGACAATAGTGATAGCTCAGGTTGAGTGTACTGCCTGTCGTATCTGGTAGATAGTAGTCCTTTGTGTCGTCTCTGTACTCTCAGGTCCTTGGAATTGGTCTGTATTGATTTTATGATAATCTGAGGATTTTGGCCTGAATGCCTTGAGGTGTTATGTTGCTTCAATAAATGTTTTGATAAAGAAACTGCTATATGTTATCCTCGAGAAAAGATGGTACAGTGTATGATAATGATATTATATGATAGATGTCTAAAGAATTATGTTACTTGATGACATATGTCGTCAGGTTAATGACCTAAAGAATGAGATCATATGTACGATAAGAGTACATAGATTCTTGTAATGTCACTAGTCATATATTATTGTGGCACCTTACATAAGACTAGATTGTGTGTTGGCTGATGACAAAATCTCATCACTCATGACATATGATATCAAGCCAAACACACATGTACTTGTTAGAGAAAAATGTACCAGACAAACCTACCTTGAAAATGATATATGGAACCATTGAATGGTAGTCAGAATCATCTCTCAATGTGATAGTGGTGATTGTGGTTCTTAGAACCTAAAGTCATTCCACACATCACATGTCGTTCAATGAACTTTTACACCATCAAAGTGACCTTGAATAAGTGTTCCAATAAAGGTGATGCTTGTGTATATTGTGACACATGGGGATTGACTGTGAGTGATGTAGATGGGATTTGTCCCTCCTACCGGAGATGATATCCTGGTCACTTAATAAACAAGATTGAGAAATGTATGGCCATGCTCATGTGAGTCAATATATGATATTGATTTCACGTGTATCTCAATAGTCTTATCTAGTTCAAGAAACATCGATGTAGTATTAAGAGGCATATAAAGTGGAACTATACTAGGATGAATTTGTTTTCTAATGTTCCAATTATTTTAGTAGCAATGGTGTTTCTAGACACCACTCAATGCTTCTGATGTCATAAATTGGTTATGGACATTCACTTCCAATTTAATTTGGGACCTATAGGGTCACACACATAGGATGCACTTGGAATAGGAGTTTACTCATGGATAAGGTTTAACTTGGTTACTACAGTGCTTAGGTAATTAATCAACTTAAACAACACTAGATATCAGTTGGTAGACTGGAATGTCCTGTCAATTGATTGGGAATGCCAGTATCTAGTCGACCAATTCAGTCATCTAGTCGAATGACTGGACAACCAGTAGGACTAGGTCAAGTGTTGATGTTGACGCAATGATGTGCATTAATCATTACATTTAAAGCCGATATGTTTGTGAATAGGAAAGCAAGCCAATCAACCAACTGGGTGTTCTAGTCAACAGACTGGCATGCCAATAAACTGACTGTGTGTGTAGTCGATCGACTGTTGATTCATAGAAGCCATCAAACCATGAGATCTGACCCTCTGTATACCCAAAGTTAATGGAAACCCTAGCCCACCCACTACCATATAAAGAAGGGGTGGCCAAGGTTCTCAACACTCCTGTATGAAAAGACTCATCATCTAATAGTTTTGATAATATGAGAGCTAGAGGCATCTTACCCTTAGAAGGGAGGATAGCCATGGGGAGAAAATATGACACTATCACATTGACAACATGAAGTGATAACTCCTTTCTACCAGCTCTAGAAGTGTAATGAGGACGTCGACAATTTTTGCCCATGGTACTATGGCAAGATGACGTCACCTACTATTTTTGGGGTGCTTCTTATGAAAGAAGCACAACTCTGTAAGGATCATCGTTGAACTTTCTCTAAGACCAAGTATATGCCTTGCACCTTCCTTCTCATTTCATAATTTTTGACGCAATCCACTGGTTTTGGGGAATGCGGTAAAAAAATATTTTGTCTCCACTTCCAACTCTAGTGTCATATTTCTTTACGCATAACCCATAATTAAGCAATGTCCAACATGTTACCTACTCATTAGGTCCATGAATAGGGTTTTGGTCAGATTAGGATTAAATTTGGTTATTAGAATATTTTATGATATTTTATCGATATAGGGTCCATAATGAAGGTGTAGTCCAATTTTAAAGTCATTCTGAGGTTTCTTCTATTTTTATGGTTATTAAGTGGATTATAACACTTAGGTTTGTTTCTATACCAAAAGACTCATAATAGAGAGATATATATCTTCTTTTACAAGGTCATGAGTTATAAACAAGGCAGATGGTTTATATAAGAAAGGTAGGGACAATATTAGCATACTTTTGTGTCTGATGGAAGTCACCTAAGTCTTATTTATATATCTCCAATGTTATATTCAACACTCCGACATTCAATTTCTAACATTGCTTACTTATTTTATTGGAGTTCAAATTAGGTGAGATATCAACATAAAGGAATCATAAGGGATAGAACATTCCCTGATTTAAAAGGTTAGGACATAATATTAATATATATATAAATATTAGGGGATAAAAATGACAAGAAAGACATATATGTCACATAAAGTCATCACCAATGAGTCTAGGTACACATACATCATCATAACATGAAAGGTCCCGACCATAGATGTTTAGGACTTCACAAATTAATAATTTGGAAAGGTCAATAATAGTTTGATGCACCAAATAAGTCAAACACATCAGATAGTAAGGTATAACCACTCAATGTCATATATGGGTGACATTCATGCATTTTAGTCATATGGATCAATCAAGAGAAATATGGTTTAAGGTTGAAATCAGGGTCCTGGAGAGGCACCACATTTCTAATTTTGAAGTTGGTTAAGCATTATACATCATTAAAAAGACATATTAAAAAAAGGAACAAATTTCATCATTTAATGTCCAAAACAAGTGATATTCATTTATTAGAGACATCAAGGGTGCATGGGAGGTGATTATGGCCTTCATTTAGCTCAGAAATAAACTAAAAACACTGATTTAATGATTGGAGGTTGGCTGAGGATTAAATATTCAATATTTATTTTATAATTTCATTAATTATGTGCAAAAAGATCAAAGTTAGCAACTTCATGGAACTCATGGGTTATACAGATGGAATTGGGGCTTGTAATCAAGTGTATGTTGTATATCTTGTCGATTTGATCAAAATTATATAGTTCATCATAATACTTGGACAATTAGGCTAGGAGTTATTGATTTTATAGGTATGTATAAAACTACATGGAAAAGGATTAGGGTGAAATCAATTATTTGATTATGAAGTTGGGTTGTCGATCCACTATCTTGCAGTTTGTTCCTGGTATAGCCCACACACTAGTGCTAACAAATGAGTCACGGTTAGTTCACGTCTATAACCAGCCCACTTGACTGGAGCACTCTCACACACCCTCTCTGCCTCTAATTCTATTCTCATAGCTATGCAGGTAGAGATTTCACCGGTGCTTGCGGTGGTGGGCTGAACTAGAGAAGAGAATTACATGACCCGAGGTTGTGGTAGTGCCTCCATAGCCATCTATACAAGCTCACAAGATCCATGAGAACCCAAAGGTTCCCTTAGGGTTCAGGATGAGGGCTGGGGGAGGAGATTTATATCTACTATGGGTAATGACTGGCTTGGTTACGATTGGAGGAGGGACCAAAGGAGAGACCTAGGGAATGAAAATGAAAGAAAAGAATGGGAAATGAAAGAGGGGAATGAAATAGCAAGTTTTTTGTGAACAAAGACATCAAAATTAGGTGAAAATGGGGAGGCAAAGTTTCCCCTCCTTACACAAGGAAAAGTTGGTATGAAGATAGAATACAAGCCTCCAATCATTAGATCAAGACTAGAATCCATGGCCAAGAGATCACATGGTAGTGATAGGTCGAAATAGAAACAAGGGGATCTCTAACATTGGAAGTGAAGGGAGATATGCATCTGGGCCGAGCCTCATATCTTGGGCCTCAAAGTGGCTGGGGGATGTGAATTTGGGACGAACCCCATATCATGGGCCTCAAAGTGACTGGGGGGATCTGAATATGGGGCAAACCCCATATCTTGGGCCTTAAAGTGGCCAGACAATGATAAAAAGGAGGTAAAAATGATATAAAACAAAGATTAAATAGGGAAATTTTCCACATTCATTACTTGAGAAAAGTAGGTTCCATTGTTAATATTTGTGCACTTTAGGCTTCATAATTGAGTCCTCTACATCACATTTAAAATTAGAGAGAAAGAAGGGCACACTGATAATTTCAATTTCACTTGCAAGAGTATGATGCATTAGAAGTAAGGAACTTAGAATAACATTCAAATTAATGTCACATATTGAAATATAAAATATGATGTTATCAATTTGGAATTTTAACACACTAAAACCATGCAATTGATACATAATTGAATATAAAGGTTAGTAGAAGAAAGAGAACGAGTAAATTAGATGAGAAAAAGAGTTAGGCTATCACATCCTTCCTCCATATAATGGAATTTCATCCTTTAATTTTGTTGAAGATCATAGTCAAAGGTCATAAATGAAACCAATTATGTGTAGGCAACCAATACTAGGTGTCAAGGCATCTACCACCCTGGGGTGCACACTTAGGTTGTTATCATGTGTTTATAAAACATCAAAGGTGTGCCTATTCTAAATCATGGATTTTAGCATTCAAATCAACATTTTTTCATGGAATTAAGTTCTTTGAAATTTATGGTCTAGATTACTAATTTGTGCTACATTAGTGTTATTTCTCTTATCCATGTACAAATTCAAGGTGCAGTATCAAGATACATGTTATTAGTTACTCAAATGAACATGTTCATTATCATGCATTTCAATTAAGACTATCATCATAATATCATTTCATAATTAATCTAGATCACTTATATGGTTTAGTTTCCTCCAAATTTATATTAATGATCACCATTTATGTTTATTTCTTATCATCATATTGGAAATTATGCATGTATATATCACATTTGTTTGAGATAATATCCTGAGGTAATTTCCATATCAATTTCATCATTTCAAAACTACATCTTTATGTATGGCATGGTTTCATATTTCGTCAAGCTTATGAAAATAACTTATCATTTATAGATCAAATGTTAACTTAATTGAGATTTTTTCTTGGATCATGCATCATATGAGGAAAAAGATTATTATCTACATTGAGGTTCATAATCATCAAATTTATAGCTAAAAAGAGATTTACAAGACCAAGCCACTCAATCTAAGATGTATATATGAAAAATAAAATCATACTAATCACCACCATCTAGCCATACCAAACTTTTACCCAACTTTCAAAAAGGGAAATCACTAGATTCCTTCACATGGAACCATTAAATAGAGTATGATATTCATCATGGAGATCACACATCATATACATTATTTAGGATTTTGGGAAATCTCCCTCTCCTATATGGAAAACATACACATATTCAAATGCATGTCCCTCTAGGATTAGATCTTTTTATAGGATATCTAATAGTCACCATCATCAAAGGAACATAACACTAGGTGACTCAACTCTTTTACATAGAAGTTTTCTAGCTCCATAATCTTCATCATGTATGTCACCATTCATATATTTCAACCTTTCACATATTTCAAAATTTCTCATATTTTGGAGGTTAGGTACGTTGACCTTTTTCCATGTCGGATTCACTCACTTTGGTATTCACCCTTATCATATGTCCCACACTAGATTACCTTCTTTAGAAAGATATTGAGGTCACCCTCATCATATGTCCCATACTAGATTACCTTCTTTGTAAAGATATTGAGGCCTATGTTGGTCCCAAACCATATATCACCCTATACAAGACTTGAAACATTCAAGCAGGACCACACTAGCTAGGTTAGCACATCAAAAAAGCCATATGTATAACATGTGGTTCTTGACTAGCTAGTATCACTTGAATGAAACTCATCCTATATCAACAAAACATACTTGAATCCTCCAAAGAAAAACTTAGGTGATCATGAAGAAAACACCAATCATTATTATCAAAACTAGATCATCTAGGCTATGTACGAGCCTATCCTTTATTATGACTCTAAACAACTCTAGAGACTACAACTAACATCTAGACACTCTCATATAAACTGATGTTGCATCTCTATATCTTAGATTGCATGGTAACTCATTTCCTTTCTTCACGTTCTAAGATTTTTCATATATATATATATATATATATATATATATATATATATATATATATATATATATATATATATATATATATATAGCCTTATCTTTAATACCTGCGAGGGTAGCCTGATTTTTTGTTACCCGCACATCCAAAAGAGTAACTATATGGTATACAAAAGTAACTCTAAACATCAACATAGTAACTATATGGTACACGAGTAATTCTGAGATAAAAAAAGTAACTACACAGAAAATATATAGTCAGTAAATATATGGATGGGTTTTTTTTATTTTGAGAGGGCAAATGATATTATTTTTGGATGAATTTTTTGGGGAGCTAGATAAAATGCTCCTCTAAAATTGAAAAAAATATTAAAAAAATGACAAGAAGGGTGCGCGGGTAGCTACCCACGCGAGTATGAAATAAATCCCCTATATATATATATGTATATGTATACATATACTTTTCTACTTAAAATAAGTTTTCTCCTATGTTGAAATGTGTGAGGAAAACCACTATACTCCTTTTGAACAAAAGCAAAGTCAAAAGTGATCTACCATACTCATTGGGTAGTGTATTTCCATGATACCTAGAGAACTAGCAAGAACATGATGTATACTTGTGTAGATACCATAAGAACATGCCAAAAACATATGTTCAGAGTTTACATTTATAACATCTCCCCTTTCTCACTCTCCTTAAACTACGACCAATACTACCTTCCAGGAGGAGGACAAGAAAAGGTTTCTCAAATTGCAGAAGTCTACACCAAGTTTTAGGACATGCAGGTCATAGCGTAGTGGTTAAGTCAAACTCAATCCACAAAGGACAACTTATTAAGTTTCTAGGGTTGATATGAAAGGTTGAGCTTCGTTAGTGTCTCATGTGATTAACTGTTTTGTGTATCTATTATTCATGCTCTGGAACCATCTGTCACAGAGTTGTTTATTACCCAAATCCAAACTCCAAATGACTATGAAGTGAACAACAAGAGATTCTGAGCATTCGTCCCTAGAATGGAGTACCAAAGTGTGAATGCAAAAGTGCACAATATTACCATACATGAACAAGTAACTAGATGCATACAAAAACAATTCTCAATACTCAACAAGTATTATTATTATTATTACTACATATGCTCTCACAAGAGTTCCCATTACATAGTTAAGAGTAAATTGTACAAGTTTGATCATGTACACTATACTAGGATCTTAGAAAAGGTAAAACCTAAACACTCTCTCACAATATAACTTCTCCAAAGCTATCTTTGTATCTAAAATATGCGAGAACCAAGCACATCAACACACAAGATGTTGAGTACATGGCATAAACATCCATATATCTAAGGTTTCCATAATTTGAATAGATTTGCACAAATAAATGAACAAGATCAAAATAGATAATTACTTATAAAAATGAAAACAATTTTTACTTAATTTCTTGATTATAAAAAGCAAATTATATATTATAAGGTCGTTGACCAAATTCTTGTTAGAAGGGGGTCTAAGAGGGTGTTCAAGGTTCAATGACATTATCTAATATGTTTTCTAAGCGGCAAACCTCAAATGACCAAGGTCATTAAGGAAACCCAATTTTAAATTTTGTACAATGGAGATCTATATTTGTGTTCAAGTGACAAAATTGACAAGAGGAGACATTGAGTGCAATACTAAATGGAAATATGTGCAAGTAAACAAGCATAGCTAAAATAATAATATAATTATTAAGGTTCACATACTTGAGGTTAGAGGTCCTTAATATGTCCTTGACTATTTATATCACAAGCAACCACATGGTTAAGAAAACAACCCATCATCAAGCAAAGTTCAATATGTTGCATACTTGTTAGGTCCATAGTTAGAGTTGTGGTCAAATTAGGTTCCCAGTTGGTTATATCATATTTAATGATTGTTTACTGATTTAGGGTCAATCATGAAGGTGTGGTTCAAGTTTCAAGTCATTCTAAGCTTTCTTCTATTTTCTATGGTTATTATGAGGATTACAACACTTATGTATGTTATAAGACCAAAAGACTCATAATTGGGAAACTAAGATCATATAAATAGACAAGATAGGTGGTTTTAGATCATCTAGGTATGAAAAATATTAACATATTCTCAGCGTTATGTGGATGTTACCTAAGTCTTGATTCATACATTTTCAACATTGTATTCAATACTCCTACATTCAACTTCTAATGTTGCTTACTTATGTCATTAGGGTTCAACATAAGTATTACGTGAGATATACAAATTAAGGGAATTGTAAGGGATACAAAATTCCTTGGTTTAAGATAAGGGGAAATAAGATTAAGATCTAGATCAAGATAAGGTCACAAGAAATGCAAGCAAGTCGTATATGTCACATGAAGACATTACTAGTGGATTTAGAGTCACATACGTCATCATAGCACAAGAGGGGAGGGAACTAGGTAGTTAGGTCATGATAATTCATGAAATTATTGGTTTGAAAGATAGAATATAGTGTTATGCACCAAGTCAGTGAATGGCATCAAATGATTTAGGTATAGCCACTCAATCACATACATGGCTCACATCCATGAATATTAAGTCATGAACCAAGACAAGAGAAACATGGGTTAGGATTGATATTAAGGTCATGGAGGCACTAAGTTTTTTTGTTTCCAAGTTGGTTAAGCATCAAATATCATTAAAAAGAAAGATTAGAATAAAGGGACAATGTTCATCATTTAAAGTCCAAAACAAGTCATATTCATGCTATAGAGACAACAAGGGTGCTTGAGAGGTGATTAGGACCTTCATTTAGCTCAAAAGTATACAAAAGATACTAATTTGATGGCTGTGGGTAGGTTGTGCATTAAAGATTCAAGATTTATCATTTAAATGCAATAAGAATGTGCAAATGATTAAAGTTAGCGACTTTATGGGAAACCAATTGTAATTTGTATATCTTGTCTAGTTGATAAAAATATATATTTGGTCATTTTATTTGATGAAGGTTTTAGGAGCTATTTATTTTCAACGTTTTGCATCAAAACCATAGAGAAAAAGTACTCTGGTGTTACTAATTATTTGATGTTGAATCTTGGACATTGATCCACGATTCAGCGGTTCTTTCCTCTCGTGGTTTGCATGCTACTTCTACCAAATGTGATGCAATCAATATGTGCATCTGGCCAACAAACATAGGGAGAAAGGCCCACATGCACAACTCTCTCTCACGTGCTAAATCCCCCTACAATGCCCTGTCCGTGCCCAAGCAAGTGGCGTGTCGCTGCTTCTCATGGCAGAGTGCTTGGATGGAGAAGAGGGTCACAAGGCCCATGATGGTGGTAGCACCATAAAATATACCTACCCAAGCTCACAAGAGTCGTGCGGACCCAAAGGAACCCTTAAGGTCATGAAGAGGGCTAGTGGTGGAGATCCACACCCACCATGGCGGCGATCACCATAGGTGTGGCTTGCAAAAGAAGGGACCAAATGGGAGCTCTAGGGCATGAAAATGAAATAATAGAGGGAGAAATGAAATAGGAGGATGAAATAGGTAGTTTTGGGGGCTCAAAGGTGTCAAAAGGAGGTGTAAAGGGGGAGGAAAAGTTTCTCCTCCTCACACAAGCATAAGATTTTACAGAGGTAGAAGGCAAGCCTCCAGCTATTAGATCGACTAGAATACATGACATAGATATCACATGGTTGTAATTGGTCGAAGTACAAATAAGGGGATCACTGGCATGGAAAATGAAGGGTGACATGTGTTTGGGATGCAACCTCTATCTCAGGCCTCAAAGTAGATTGCCCTTGATTAAAAAAGTTGCTAAAAACGAGCTAAAACCAACATTAAATAGTAAAAAATTTTGAGGTCATAACTTGGGCTACATAGGTTCATTTGAGATGATTTTTACACTATTAATTCAAACTTGAGTCTTCTACATCATGATATAAATCAAAGAGCAAGAAGGACACATTCATGAGGTTCAAATTCACTTGAAAGAGGATCATGCATTAGAAAATTGGAAATTTTCAACATGAAAATTAATGTCACATATTAAAAGATAGAGTGTAATGTTACCAAATTGGATTAGGAACACACTCAAACCATGAAATTGATATATAATTGAGTTCAAAGGTCACTAGAATAGAGAGAATGAGTACATTAGAAGAGAGAGATAGTTAGGTTGTCACACTCATTCTCCCCTAACACAACTAGGATGCTTTTAAGTACCAAGAGTAAATATTAGTTCATAACTTTGGCTAGTTGGGGTGATGTTTCCTTCCATTATATACTCATGGATCTCTATTAATCACAATAAATATAGCTATTTACTAACAATTATAAATAAAATAAATATGCCATCATAAGGGTTAAAATTTACTATTTTTTGTTCCACTTCCTTGGTTGTAGGGTTTAGAACTTCTTTTATGCAGTTTGTTCTAGCATCAATACACTCCTATACATGGAGTGGATGTTGAGTAGGAGTTGCACTTGATTCCTCATCAGATGAGTGATTTTTTTCTTTGATTGGTGAAGATAGTCATAACCACTAGGCCCCAACCGATGATCGTTCACATTCTTTTTCCACCTTTGTTTTGACCCTCATTGATAGTATAATTAGTTCAAAGGAGATATATATTTTGTGTGATAAGAAAGAGTCATACATTATATTGAAATACTTGATACCTTGAACTCGTCAGATTTTATAGATGCAAAAAAATTCTCCCATGAACCAGGGTCAACAAAATTATAGTGCTTAGTGACGGACAAGGAAGAAAATGTCCGATTTTGACACCATTTTGTGGGCACATATACATAACTTTTGAAAAAAATTGCCAAAACTTCAGATAAATTTCAAGAAAAAATTGTCAAATGCATTCTTGGAATTTTGGTGACCATATGAATGACTTATTTAATGAACATTTACCAGGATGGTCATATAGTGTAAATATTATCAAATATACATCAATGATCCATATTAGATATAGGAGGAGTGGAACTCCTCATGTGGGAGTAAAGGAAGCTGAACTATTTTGATGTTGATTTCTATGGGATCTTGATGTTTAATTAAATTGTGAAAAGAATAAATTAAGCCACTAATTTGCAAGAACAATGCACAACATTACTGACACAAATTATGGAAACATAATATGATCTAGGATGGTAGAACCTCTAGGTAGGATGGCATGGCATAGTGAATGAACATTGTTGCAACGATATGTGAGTGAGTATTTAGGAATATTGAGACAACTATGGTTCATGTGCCTAGTTGAACCATGATGGCTTTTGTCCTGCTTGTTGGTTATGCCCATCAACATATTATCTCCTATTTATATTTATATACAAGGATATATGTGTCTTAATATGTTCTCTATATTCCTACTAGTGACAAATTGCATACTCATAAATAAGCGTAAGCATTATTCTTGGTCATGTGATTGTGTAGCTAGATCCTAAGTGAGGCAACCATATAGTTAGACATGTGACTGATAATGATATAAATACATCACATCTTGAAGACCATGCTAATTTTTCATACTCTCTTTAAAAAATGTGTGACCTCAGAATTAAAAGCTAGAGGGTCATCATAGCCATAGGTACAACTCTAAATTTCTTTTTAAATATTTCCATTATAGATGTTCATAAAAGTAGAACTATAGGAGAGAGAGGTAGAATTGGTCTAGGAGGAGAAGAAACCTAACTTATATTTTCCCTAAAAAACCAAAGAGTCATATAGTAAATCTATAGACATGGTACCCCATTTCTCGAAATGTAACCTATGTTTCTGTTGTGTTTCATCAAATGTGGGAAAAATGGGAATTTTTCATCACGTTGAAATTTGAGAAAAGCCATCAATTTTTTTCCTAGTAGAATCCCCAATATATAGACATGTTTAGTCATTTCTATATCAGATGGTTGTCAACATCAAAATAATTGGCAAAATTTCATTAATTTTGATGAAATTTTAGACTGTGGTGATATCCTTCTTTTTATTAGGATTATTTATAGGATTAGTGTGTTTATTTTATATAGATACCCATCTAGAACTCTGGTTATTCCCACAATTAAGTTCCTTCTACTAGTTCTCCTAGAGTTCTCTTTCCATAGTAAGATTCAAGTTTATGACACTTTAGATTGTCATGAGTTTCATTGTAGTTGAAAATATCATTGCAAAAGTCCATTACCTCCTTCATCACATAACCATTGATAATGCTCCCTTTAGCATGGTAGTGACTTTGAACATTACACTTCAAAACACTAATTTACCGTTCAAAAAGACACATCCAATGTAAGAAATTTGGACCCAACATCCTCACTTCCGTAACCAAATGGACAATAAGATTTACCAAACTATCAAATAAAAAATTAGGAAAATACATTTCAAGCTGGAATAAGATAATTATCACATTTTTTTTAAATTTACTGAGATCATCAAGATTGATCACTTTGCTACATATTGCATTGAATAAGAAAAAAAGCCTTGTGATTACAAACTAAACATTCTTTGATAGTATATAGATCAAATAAATATAAGAATTTTTTTTTCATTAAAGTGTGACAATCATGAGATTCTAGACCTATCAACTTCAAATCCTTCATTGACAAAATATACATATATTGAAACAATATCCTTATGGTACCTTAATTTTATGCAAGCACTCACAAGTATGTGCTTCTAAAATATAGACAAAGTGTAACAATAATGAGGTAAATATGGGTGATCTCCCCTCATATCTGCTGATAATTCTTTCATTATACTCATTAATACTAATTCCATTCTAGATTTAATTTCATCTTTAGTTTTTGTTGACATATTCAATAGCAAACGTATGACTATCAAAAACATTTTCTCGACATGAATGGAATCAATATAATGTCTAATTGTCAAAATTTCTACAATAAGGAGGATCCCAGAATGGTTAGATATTTTGGTATTATGATGTATGACATGTGTGAGTATTGAATAATCTCTTACCACATAAATTACAATGTCTTTTATTCTTTCATATACACATTCCCCAACATAGGTTTAAGGTAACTTTGTTCCTTAGTTGATCTATTCAATGCTTTGATTTGAATGTGATAAGGATGCACTTGTGGGAGAAATCTACGATGACCACAATATACTATCTTTCGATTATGTTTTAGTTGGAATGAATTAGTGTTTTCATACAAGTCCTACTTTGGATACTTTCACATTGTATCCAAACAAATATCCATAAGATAGAAAGTTATTTATCATGCAAAACAATATACAATACAGATCATAGGTCTTACAACATGAAGAATTCTAATTCATAACAGCTTCTTCCCACATTTTCATTAATTCGTTTATTAGAGGTTGAGGAAAAACATCAATGTCATTGTAAGGCTACTTGGGTCCTGAGATCAACATCGACAACACGAAATAAGTATTCTTCATAAACTACCAAGAAGTAAGATTGTATGTAACAATCATAACATGCCAAATGTTGTGTTGTCCACTTAATGTACCTTATGGATTCAACCCATCTGTACAAAGTTAATTCTTAGTTCCTTTCTTCTTCACCAAATTGTGGGTACAATATATCTTTTCTTCTATTGTGGTGAATCAGATGGATGTTGTAGAAACCTATTATCGATTCCCTTCACCTCTGCATGACAAGACAGGTTCTGTACATCTTTGGAATTAGAAAATAATAAATGAAATCATTTTATTATAGGTAGACACCACATCACCTTGGCAGGAGAGCAATTCTTGGTCTTACTCAATCTTGTCATTTTTGTACCATGACGCCACCCATTTCGGACAATATTTCATATTGCTATCATGTTTTTGAAACAAACAAATATTGTTTGATCATCCATGCATATTCTTAGCCTCCATTCCCATTGGAAAATATCATTTTGTTTGCCTCATATGTCAATATTGGAAGATCATTGCCTTCGATAAGAATTTCTTTAAATAGAGACACCATATATGTGAAACTTTTATTGCCCACACATTGTTAGCTTTTAGAGTATACAATCTCATAACAACACTCAACCTAATGAACTTAGTACAACCTGCATATAATGGTTTCTCATCATGATTTATTATGTTTATAAATAAAAAAGGTGGATCAATAATATTGTCTTCACAACTATTTAGCACCACATCAACTATATCATCTTGAATTGGATCATCATTAACATCAACATCGTTCCCTATTTATCTACTTCATAATTATATATGCCTTTCCTTATCTCCAAATAGGAATCTTTCCATGATACTACCATTCATTGTAGCACTCTATAATATCAATGCACATGACATGAATTTTAATTTCCTCAATAATGTGAACTTTTAATTTTTTACAAATATTCCTACATGGGAGATAGAACCTACATCAAGGTTGCCTCTTATGTTACTCTATAAATCTTATAAACTCATCAAAAACTCTTGCAAAATATGGAATATGTCAATCTTGAATGTACATCAAACTTCAGTCCATTCTATAATCATAATGCACATTGAATCTAGTGTCACTAGGTCAGTTTTAGAATTATATATGTTTGAACTGAGATCAAACTAATTAGTATGCATATTGATGAATGTATACCACCTATCCCATTCTTGAATGCTTAATTTGACTAGTAAATGTATAATGTGTGTTTGGTTTTTAATAATATTTTGGTAGCATTTCAACAATTATCCAAGTATTTTGATGTAGATAATAAAATACTCATCTACATATGTACTTAGAGAAAAAATGGGAAAGTGACTGTTGAAATATCTTGTAAATAAAAAAAACATTATATACTCACATGACAAGTGAGATTAGGTGTTCAAGAATAATCTCAAACTATGGACTGTCTAAAATTTACTCCTAATGAGTAAATTTTGGATGGGTTTCTAGGCCAACAATATACATGTATAACTATCAAATACATATATAATTTACATTATATACCTACTCTGAATGTGTACAACCTATCTCATTTTTGAACACTTAATCTCCCTAGTAAGTGTATATTGTGTATCTGGTTCAGGAATATTTCAACAACATTTCTTCGTAGTTCTCCAAGTACACTAATTTCTTTGGTAAACTACCCACCTATATATGTACTTAAAGAACAAACATCAAAATGACTTCCAGATATTTTGAAAACCAAACACAAATTATAAAATCACATCATAAGTGAAATTAAATGTTAAAAAAAAGTCTCAATTTAGAGACTGCGCAAGATTTACTCCTAGTGAGTAAATCTTACACATGTTCTAAGACAAAAAAATATATGTATAATCAACAAAATTATGTACTATTAAGGTTAAATACCTATCATCAAAGTTTAACTTAAGTTAAAATAGGTTAATTAATTCATCTATAAAAATCAAAATGCATTAAGAAATTATATTTATCATATAAATCCTAGCTAAATTTCATTTCAAAAATATATGTGAAACATTTTTAAATAGATAGTAAGGGAATATATTATTAATAAAAATCCAATCAAGAAGGATTTTTAAGATGTCTAAACAAGGAGGATTTCTTTTATATTTCAAGATCATATCTGGGATTTCATTATTCATTCAAGTACAAAATACAAATACAACATGAATGTACATAAAAAGAAAAGAGAAAGAAAATGTACATAAATAGAGTAGGGAAAGACAAATGAGAAAGAAGAAGGAAGAAAAGCTCCATGATATCCAACTAGAAGCAAAAGAACTAGTGATAATGTATTTAAAGAAACATGACAATGCCACCTACAAACTATAATTGCATCAATGACACCTACAAGAAAGAACAATAATAATCCCTCCAAAACAAAATGGCAATGTCACATACAACTCTTCACACTGATAGAGGCATGGGGATAGAAGCACAAAGGCCATGGTGCAAGGACTACAACATGATGAGGATGATAGTGTGAGGATGGTAGATAACAACATTTGAGGTATCCACGTGTTAACCACAATAGGAAATTAATTTTACGGGTGGAAGAAGAATGGGGGAAAGGTTATTTTGTTAGGTATAAGTTGTCCTATATCATCGATTAGGTGAAAACAATAGACAATATAGATATCTGACATCTATATTTTTGACATTATGTTGGTTTCATTAGGAATACCAACACTACATATAGCACTTGTCGCATCATTTTCTCAACAAAATTGATGTGATTGAAGTAATACCCATGTTGTAGCGAAAGCTATTGTGTCAATTTTACCCAGAAAACTAATGTCGTAAGCTGCTTTGGAGGGTTCTTTTGGGTAGTATCTTGGGAAACCTATAATGTCCATTTTTAAGAAAAAAATACTTATTTATTAAATCAAAACCACTAGTTGTAGACAACACGATAGAGTCAGATTTTCCACAAAACTAATGGAAAAGGAATTTTTGGGGGGAAGATTTAT
The DNA here is from genome assembly GCA_963693085.1 of Alisma plantago-aquatica. Lineage (NCBI taxonomy): Eukaryota > Viridiplantae > Streptophyta > Magnoliopsida > Alismatales > Alismataceae > Alisma > Alisma plantago-aquatica. The sequence continues at coordinate 823,005,508 of OY856410.1, forward strand.
TTTTTAGGTTGCATCATGGGAAGCCTATAATAGTGGTTAGACAAAAAACTAACACTGTATTTGATGTCACGAATTTTTTTGGGAAATGTAATTTCTTAGGCTATTTATGGTATTAGTTTCTCTTTATGAAACTGACACTATATTCAAAGAGGTGCTAATATACTATGGCATTTTATTTTGCAAAACTGATAGTGAATGTTTTATCACTTATTTTATTATGAAACTCATAATGAATAGTGGCACTACATCCCAAAAATTTACTGGTGCATGATGACTGCCGAGGACATTCAACAAAGACTTTTCTACTCTCTTGGTATGGTTGTTTAATATTTGTTTATCATTTATGAAAAGTGTGATTCAATTATAATATGTAGTCAACTATTGTGTTAATTTTTATTGTACACAATCATCATATAATGCAACATGATAAATCATTTCAAACCTGTGTGTTGAGTTTTTAGGCGACAATGGCCTCAGTATTACTCAACAACTATTTGTTGCACCTGCCACTCAAATTTCGTTAACTAGGTTGTGTAGTCCTAAAAAATAGGAGGTCCAAATGAGTTCAAAATCGTCAGTGATGTTTAGTTGTGCAATGATATGAGTCATTTAAAATGAATTTTCTAGCCTCTATATAAATCCAATATCAGGTTTTCACACTTGTTGATGACCACTGTTGTTCAACTATGTTATGTTAACATAGTTTTACTTTTCTATTTTTGATTCCTCATCATCCTTTACATGTATCCTAGACATTTCTATTCTACATATGATCTTGTTTCTAATGTGTGTATGATATAGTTTGGGTTACATATGACCTTCAGTAATAATCTAGTCCAAAATTTGGTTTATGAGATGTAGATATCATCGATACAATGACCTTCATGCTATGTTTTTTTGTATGGATTCAACTTCTTATATTATGTGGTCCTATACAAACTTTATAGCTTGTACTTTCCTTAAGAGATGTAAAATCTTTATTTCTATGTCTAGCCTAGTCAATATGAGGTCAATATTTTAAGATCAATACTCTGCCTACTATTCAACCCTATTATGTGACGATGTTGGGGTTTTTTCATTACATACTAGTTTATTGTTTATGTTTTCTATCAATGTGATGCTTTAATTATCTTTAAATTTTTTATTTTACTACTAATATGATATGTTTTTCTATTGTGATTCAATTAAAATTAGTGTGCTAGCCCTAAAGTTTCAATCTTGGGAATAGTACTAGATGTCAATCTCTATTAGTCTGCTAAGTTATATGATTATTTCTTTTCTCGTCTATTTTTAGTTTTTGAACTCCCTTCATCTGAATCCCAATTATACTTATTTTTGTAGGTTATATATCACCTTCATTTTTATTTAGGCAGGATCTAGTCCAACATATGTTAAGTAGGTATCTAGTTAGGTATAACAAATGGGAGTGGGTCAGATATGTTGCAATAACTAGGCCAAGAAACTCAGTTGTTTGCCTAATTTTGGTGGTCATTGTATAATATTATTGTAAATTACTTATATAGTTGTACCATGTAAAGATGTTTTTATTCGCCACACGCCAAATAACACTTGTAACAACAACAATTGAATCTATTCAATGCATTTTCCTCATATATTCAATGGCTTTTCCATTCTCAATGGATACAAGGTAAATGGTTTCCTTATCAATGTTTTAGTATAAAACATATCATGGCTATATTAAAAGTGGATTTTCCAATTGTTGATGGACAAAACAACATATATTGTTGAATTAACCACACCTCTGTATTAGCTTAGTTAATGAAGAAAAAGTAGTTGTTGGAAGAATGGACTTATAGTAATATAATCTTGAACCACAAGAATAAAGGAGAAGTTCATAACTACACAAACTACAAAGGTATCAAATTGTCGAGTCACATTATGAATCTTTGGGAGAGTATTATTGAGAAAAGGCATAGATTAATAACCCAAATATAAGATCACCAATTGTAACACCCCTGACCTGGGTTATGAGCTAACCCTAGGTGTTTTGCCTAATTATGAAATTAGATGTTTGTAATCATCCTTTAGTATGTAATTAAAGCTTCTAGGGAACATATGTTTCCATTTTTGTCCCCTATGAACAATGTTGTAGTATTGTTTTGCATACAGGGACCTATGTGCAATTTACCCAATCTGAGGGGTTAACTTGCAAATTACATATGTTTTATGTTCTTTTAATGTTGAGGCAACCTAAGGATGAATATGATGAAGTATAATGGATTTCCCAAGCTTGGGTATCAAGATGCAGCTTATGGAATGATCCTTATGCTTAAAAACCCTAATTTGGAGTAAAATGTAGTTTACCCAAATTATGGGGTGCAACTTGTAAAATACACTTTCTAGAATATCTTTTATGACTTTTGACATCATTTAAAGTTATTATAATGAAGGAGGCACTTCTTTTGAATAATCATATAATAAAGAGTACCTTTGTAATTAAATCACCAAGTTGTAAGTAAGGAGACCCTTATGTATATGTGCACCTTAGTCATAAGTTGACCTTCCTTGCCTTTAATTCTTGGTTTTTAAAAGGAGTTTTACCTTAGAAATAAGGAGGAGGGACGTGCCTAAAAGAAAGGAGAGACCTAGTAGAGAAAAGGAGAAACTCGTTGTCCTTATGTTGGAAATGACCCCAAGATATATAAATACACCCTTCCTTTGCAAGTAAAGGAACATTTCTTTCATTCCCTCACTTATCCCCCTTGCTCAAACCGACTAAGGAAGAGCTCTGGAGCATAGGATAATGACCAGGGAGTTCAAGGTAAGTTTGGATCATCCCTTTTGCTTGAATTCATGGAGAAAACTCGATTTCAAGGTTGAATTCATGGCTAGCTCACCTAGCTTAATCTTTCTAGCCATTCCTTTCCAACTTTTCCTTGGAGAATTCACCTTGGCCGACCTGTGGAGCTCAAAGACGCCATTAAAGACCTGAAGCTTGGAAGCTTGGAGCTCAAGGAACAACCTTTAGGCGGGTTTTATAACTCTAAACCTTATGCTTTGATTATACATCTTTTTCTATGCATATAGTTGCTAGTTCTTCTTCTTCCCTATCTTCCCTTGCATCCTTGCAAGCAAAATCGTGAAGAACTGCTACTGTTCTTGAGGTAGAAGATAAGGGCGTTAATTCCTATGCTTATCCACGGATTTCCACTTTACCAAACGACCTCCACCAATTGCCTATACGGTTTACACAACCGTTTGGTGGGCAAACGGTTTCAGGGTCGTATGAAGGCAAACGGCCTTCAAGACCGTTTGGTCGCGTTGCCAAAGCGATGACCGTATGGGAATCTTGTTTATAATTATGTAGGTTAATCACCCACAAAATTTGAGGGGTTAACTCCAAAGGAATCGTGAGATATAAGCAAATCAATTAGCAAATCCAATTGAATTAAGTTCTGATTCTTCAATCTGTTTAAATTGCCCTTTTTGGGCAAACGGTGTCAAGACCATTTAAGATGGTTGACCAAGCATTGACCGTTTGGTATTACTGTTCATAATGATGTTGATTAATGACTCACCAAATTTGATGGATTAATTCCAAACGAGTTATGAGTTGAAGGTTGATTAATAGGGCAAATCCTAATTGAAATCAGTGCTGAAATTCCAATGAGTTAATTAGTGATTTTGGGTTGATTAGCCCAAACGGTCTCAAGACCCTTTGGGGAATCATCCAAACGGTCTCAAGACCGTTTGGGGATCACCCAAGACCGTTTATAGGTCTGGGGTCAAGTATAGTTGACCAATTGAAGGTCCAAAGGTACCAAATCATATTGCAATTAAGTATTGATGTGATGATCAACTCAATAGATCAAACCTTGATGAATTTTCACTAGAGTCCAAAGGATGGATGGGCAAACGGTCTCAAGACCGTTTGGAACTCATCCAAACGGTCTCAAGACCGTTTTGTGTCAACCCAAGACCGTTTGGAGGTCTAGGTTAAGGAAATTGGATCAATTGAGGGCCCAATTATAGTGGGTTATTGAAATAATCAAATTGCTGATTTGTGACTGAATTAAGGATTAACCCCTATCAAATCAACTTAGATTTTGATGAATTCTTGGGAAAACGGTCTCAAGACCATTTGGAGGTTATCCAAATGATCCCAAGACCGTTTGGGCCAAGTTTGAGCCCGTTTGGAGGTCAATTGATGGGATCAACTTCGATTTGATTCACATTGTTGAGTGTTGATGGTTGAATGTTTATAGACCTTAATTGAACCAACTCCAACCCTAATTGGATATCAATTAAGGATCAATTGAGTGACCAATTGGTTAAGGCTAACCCTAATTGTCTCAATTGATAAGTGGTTAGCAAGCTTGAGACCAATTGAAGGCTTCAACATAGGAAACCCTAATCGAGTTTACCCTTTGAATCACCTTGGAGGTCCATGCGATCTTGAGCTTTTAGGACCATATGACTTCAGGACCGAATGAGATCATACGAATTCAGGACCGAATGAGTTCATACGACTTCAGGACCGAAAGAGTTCATATGACTTCGGGACCAAATGAGTTCAAACGACTTCAGGTCCGAATGAGCTCAAACGACTTCAGAAGTCAAACTATGACTAAACGGTCTTCACCCCATCTTGGGCAAATGACCTCAAGATCGTTTAAGGGTAAACGGTCTTGAGTGTCATGCGGTCTTGAAGTCAACCAAGGCTAAACGGTCTACAACCTTAAACGATCTCAGGATCATTTGAAGGTTGAAGGTGCGAAACCCATTGGGGATTTTTAAGGATAAGTCTGCCTAATGCCTTGAAGGCTTAGATGGTTTGATGGTTGTTCAACCTAAACCCTAATGATACCTAGGGACATTAAGGGTCAAGTGGTTAGTATATTAACCCATGTTATGATTAATGGTGAACTTTACCAAAATACCCTTTATGGATTCAAGTAGGTAACCCCTTTTTATCATGCAAACCCCAATGGTTACAATGGTGATGACTTGGCTAGGCTTATCAATGTTGATTAGACCTAACCCAATCTAGAGGGATGTAGTCATCACCTATGAGCAAGAGGAGAGAGAAAATCCCAATTATGGTTGAAATCCAAGTAAAATACCTTCAATATATATGAATGTACATGATTAGGGTATGATCCACCTATGTGAGATCATGAAAACCCTATTTATGATAATTGATGAATCATAATCTTATATGAAGACTTTAATGATGATGTTTCTCATACATGGTGATGTTATGAGGTCAATTCACCAATAGGTGAATAGTAAACCCTAATTCTAGGATGATGACATGTATTGTGAATAGTAAACCCTAATTGATGAGATTCAGGGAACCTAACTCTTGTAATAGTAGGAAAGTACAACTTCTTTGAAATGAACTGTTTACTGTTATCAATTAAATTAACCAAGTAGGTTCTTATATGAGGATGATCATATTCAGGTAATGATAATGATTTCATATTTATTGAAAGTATGATATTAACTTTATGAATAGTGAAATACTCTGTTACCTAGCAAGTGGCATCTAATGAAATTGATAAGCTGTGAGAGACATGAGTATCATCAAGGTCATGCTTGGCAGATGACTTGTGATGAGCTAATTAGGAAATGATAATTGATGTAAGTTAGACTTGTTACATTTAGTATTCTATTTTCATAGCTATTATACTAATGATTAATGTTTGAGAACATGTATGATGTTAAAAGAATACTGAAATGTACCTAACTAATCAAGTATAATCATTCCATGTAGAGCCCTGATCATAGATCCATCATTCTCAGAGACCAAATGATGGTGAAACAGGTTTTCCTAAGGGAACTCCTGGAGCACATACTTTTGAGTATGTGGGGGAGATGGATGTGTAAATCCTTACATCCTAGTATAGGAATTGATGTAGATGTATCGTATTCTATCAACCCTTCACTACAAATCCAAACCAAGAGATGTACCATGAATCTCCCAAAGAAAACACAAACACCGCATCGGTGAGAGATAAACAAGAAATCTTCCGATGACAAAGAGAGTACAGAACGCCACTGTAACTCTAAAATAGCGAAGGACCAGATTACCCTGGTAAGCTATAACAGCAGAGACACAAGATGTCCTGCAAAAAATCCTCTTACTGACTGAGGAAGATGAGGTCATAAGAATCCAACTCTTTTGATGACCTATGTATGATACCGATGCGATTTACTAGTGATCGGTTGGAGTATGAGCGGTATACCTCATCTCCACAGGGCATAATAATGTTTGTAAAACATAATCAACCGCGTAGCATATCTGCTTAGGTTGAACTACGAGGAACAATGTTTGGTGTTACATTGATTACATTAATGATCTGTTCAGATATTTTGTATGCATGTTCTTTATATGCTTTAAATAAATGTTTGCTTAAGTAGAAGTTGCTTCACTTGTTATTAAACCTGCTATTGCATGATTTAAGTTATCTTGTCTATGATATTCCTTAATGTTATAATAAAGCTTCTAGTTTAGGGTTATAACTCTCGCTGGGACAATTTGTACATTGTCTCACTCCGTAGACTTCAACTTTTTAGGTGGTCGTCGAAGACGAAGGATTCCATTTAAGGATGAGCAACAACAGCAACAACAGTACCAGAGGCAACAGTGAATCTCAGGTGGAGATACTGACTGCTGAGTTATGTAGTTAGATAGTCCTATGCCATCTCTGTACTCTCAGGTCCTAGGAGTTAGTGGTTTGAAATTTTTGGTGTTTGCTCTTGAGATTTTTGAATCATGTTGTATATAACTACTCAAGAAGTGGTTTACAGAGATGTAAACTGTTTATTTAGTTTCTTATAAAAAGAAGTTTATAATTTCCAAATCTTGTCTCAAAAAGTTTTAATTTCCAGTATTTTTTTTTATATATTCCGCAACTAATCGAATGTTTCCGCTGAGTTTATATCGTGGTTTTGGAGATTGGAGCCCACAATTAGTGGTATCAGAGCTCTAGGTTCGTCGAGTCTATAGAGACATAGGACTTAGGATGTCGAGTCTATCTTTAGTGTTTCTTCCTCATCTAATAGAATCTTCTGCTCCTCAGGAGAAGAAGACATATAAGGACGAGGAGTCTGTTGCAAAAAGCAACAATGCTATACCTAGAAGAAGTGCAGAGGAGCAAGCAGTAGAGAAACACTTACCTGAGGTTCCCCTAGTTAATCCAACCATGATAAGGAATCCTTCCTTAGGAATCACTGTTGGAGAATTTAGGGCAACCATGATGTATCTAGTGGATCAAACACTAGCAATACAACCCAGTTTACCAGCTCCTAATGATGATGTTTTGGATATCCATAGAATATGTAACCCTCAGCAGCAGGTTGAAGCAGAAGTAAAAGATGAAGCTTTGAACTCAGAGCAATCTTATACTCAACCTCAGTCTGATGAATCAGTTCACAACAATGTAGGGATTAGAATACAGCCAGAGACCAGGACCTGTCATAATTGTAAGAGGCCTGGACATATCAGACCTAATTGTCCAGGAAGAATATATAGAGGAAGAATTGAGAAAAGACCTATCTAGACCGAGAAGCAGAGGCCTGGTAGTTCCAGAAGGAAGAAATTTCTGGTATCACCAACACAACCAGGACCTCGTACACCAAGGCAATGGTTATCTAGAAAGGGTAAGGAGTCCTTTAGACCACAACAACTAGAGAGAAGCTGCTACAACTGTGGTAAGGTGGGGCATTTGATGAAGGACTGTCGATCTAAGCCTATCAATGTGACACAGCCTCCAAGACAAGGTCAACAGGGATCACAGAGAAGGCAATCTCAAGGAGCAGCTCGAGGACGTTGACAAGCGTCTCAAGCTGGATCATCAGCACCACCTCAACACCAGGCGACATCAAGGTTCTATGCTATGAACCCACCTGATGCAGTGGTCAATCCACGGGTAGTGACAGGTCAGATGGAACTTTTATATTCTTATATGTCTAAATCCTGTGTGGTATCTGTTCTGATTGACCCGGGTGCTACACACTCCTTTGTCACTCGGAGAGTGATTCGTAACTGCAATATGACAGTCAGTCATAGTGCAAATAGCTTGTTTTTTGGAGACTCCGTTGAGTGGGTATGCCGTTTTGCAGGAGGTATTCTCTCCCTGCATCCTCTTCTTTTCTAATCATCGCATTCAAGCGGACTTTATACCACTTGATATGCAAGGATTTGAGATAATTCTCGAGCCATGATAGGTTAGACAAGATAAATGGAAATTCTTATAAATCTCTTTATGATCTTTTGGATAAAATTTAAAGAGTAATTGATTGAACTTTCCTTGATTGGTCTCGTAAAGGCTTTTAATGTTGCATCAGATAGATGTTTCATGTTACATGCTTACTTCTATAAGAAAATAAGGTATTAAAGATTTGATCTGGATATAGAATTCAGTAAAGTTAATATTTATGTTTGAAAGGATGAGAAAAGAGAAGGAACATGGTAATATACAAGTGCATATTTTCTTACCTCAGTAATCATATACCCTGGCCAGGTATACAATTACTGATGATAAAGTAAATATGGAAACTCTTAGATTGTTATCTTTTGATTACTCTGATCAAGTAGTCAATCTGAAACAACCTACAAAGTATCATAAGATAAGAAATATAAGGATAAAGAAGGTCAACCCTGATTAGTAAAGGTTGAAAGAATATATGTAATGAGCAATGTCCCATGATAAAAGGAAGAAAGAGATATAAAGTGTTGATAACACAAGTATTTAATACCAAAGTAAGAATATTAAGAACATCCCTTGTTAGGGGTTTATGTTCTTAAATAAACATATCCTTCTCCAGAATGCCTGATAAATAAATCCTTGTTTGACAAGAAAACTTTTCTTTATGATAAAAATGTGCAACTGATGAGGTAATTAATGCATATAATAAAGGAAGATAGTATACTGATTATCGGATGTGATGACACACTTAGGGTGCAAAGGCACTTATATGATCTCAAATAAATTTCAGAGCTTGAATTTAATCTTAAGGAATGTTGATCAAAATTCTATAACATCTCCCTGGAAATGGTATGATACCTAAGGATATAATAATGTGATGCTGAAACAATATTTGCTTTCCCCTTTTCTTCCTGAGATTTCGGGGACGAAATCCTTGTTAGGGGTTTATAATTTGTAACACCCCTGACCTGGGTTATGAGCTAACCCTAGGTGTTTTGCCTAATTATGAAATTAGATGTTTGTAATTATCCTTTAGTATGTAATTAAAGCTTCTAGGGAACATATGTTTCCATTTCTGTCCCCTATGAACAATGTTGTAGTATTGTTTTGCATACAGGGACCTATGTGCAATTTACCCAATCTGAGGGGTTAACTTGCAAATTACATATGTTTTATGTTCTTTTAATGTTGAGGCAACCTAAGGATGAATATGATGAAGTATAATGGATTTCCCAAGCTTGGGTATCAAGATGCAGCTTATGGAATGATCCTTATGCTTAAAAACCCTAATTTGGAGTAAAATGTAGTTTACCCAAATTATGGGGTGCAACTTGTAAAATACACTTTCTAGAATATCTTTTATGAATTTTGACATCATTTAAAGTTATTATAATGAAGGAGGCACTTCTTTTGAATAATCATATAATAAGGAGTACCTTTGTAATTAAATCACCAAGTTGTAAGTAAGGAGACCCTTATGTATATGTGCACCTTAGTGATAAGTTGACCTTCCTTGCCTTTGATTCTTGGTTTTTAAAAGGAGTTTTACCTTATAAATAAGGAGGAGGGACGTGCCTAAAAGAAAGGAGGGACCTAGTAGAGAAAAGGAGAAACTAGTTGTCCTTATGTTGGAAATGACCCCAAGATATATAAATACACCCTTCCTTTGCAAGCAAAGGAACGTTTCTTTCATTCCCTCACTTATCCCCCTTGCTCAAACCGACTAAGGCAGAGCTCTGAAGCATAGGAGAACGACCAGGGAGTTCAAGGTAAGTTTGGATCATCCCTTTTGCTTGAATTCATGGAGAAAACTCCATTTCAAGGTTGAATTCATGGCTAGCTCACCTAGCTTTATCTTTCTAGCCATTCCTTTCCAACTTTTCCTTGGAGAATTCACCTTGGCCGACCTGTGGAGCTCAAAGACGCCATTAGAGATCTGAAGCTTGGAAGATTGGAGCTCAAGGAACAACCTTTAGGCAGGTTTTATAACTCTAAACCTTATGCTTTGATTATACATCTTTTTCTATGCATATAGTTGCTAGTTCTTCTTCTTCCCTATCTTCCCTTGCATCCTTGCAAGAAAAATCGTGAAGAACTGCTACTGTTCTTGAGGTAGAAGATAAGGGCGTTAATTCCTATGCTTATCCACGGATTTCCACTTTACCAAACGACCTCCACCAATTGCCTATACGGTTTACACAACCGTTTGGTGGGCAAACGGTTTCAGGGTCGTATGAAGGCAAACGGCATTCAAGACCGTTTGGTCGCGTTGACCAAGCAATGACCGTATAGGAATCTTGTTTATAATTATGTAGGTTAATCACCCACAAAATTTGAGGGGTTAACTCCAAAGGAATCGTGATATATAAGCAAATCAATTAGCAAATCCAATTGAATTAAGTTCTGATTCTTCAATCTGTTTAAATTGCCCTTTTTGGGAAAACGGTCTCAAGACCGTTTAAGATGGTTGCCAAGCGTTGACCGTTTGGGATTACTGTTCATAATGATGTTGATTAATGACTCACCAAATTTGATGGATTAATTCCAAACGAGTTATGAGTTGAAGGTTGATTAATAGGGCAAATCCTAATTGAAATAAGTGCTGAAATTCCAATGAGTTAATTAGTGATTTTGGGTTTATTAGCCCAAACGGTCTCAAGACCATTTGGGGAATCATCCAAACGGTCTCAAGACCGTTGGGGGATCATCCAAGACCATTTAGAGGTCTGGGGTCAAGTATAGTTGACCAATTGAAGGTCCAAAGGTACCAAATCATATTGCAATTAAGTATTGATGTGATGATCAACTCAATAGATCAAACCTTGATGAATTTTCACTAGAGTCCAAAGGATGGATGGGAAAACGGTCTCAAGACCGTTTGTAACTCATCCAAACGGTCTCAAGACCGTTTGGTGTCAACCCAAGACTGTTTGGAGGTATAGGGTTAAGGAAATTTGATCAATTGAGGGCCCAATTACAGTGGGTTATTGAAATAATCAAATTGCTGATTTGTGACTTAATTAAGGATTAACCCCTATCAAATCAACTTAGATTTTGATGATTTCTTGGGAAAACGGTCTCAAGACTGTTTGAAGGTTATCCAAACGATCCCAAGACCGTTTGGGCCAAGTTTGAGCCCGTTTGGAGGTCAATTGATGGGATCAACTTCGATTTGATTCACATTGTTGAGTGTTGATGGTTGAATGTTTATAGACCTTAATTGAACCAACTCCAACCCTATTTGGATATCAATTAAGGATCAATTGAGTGACCAATTGGTTAAGGCTAACCCTAATTGTCTCAATTGATAAGTGGTTAGCAAGCTTGAGACCAATTGAAGGCTTCAACATAGGAAACCCTAATCGAGTTTACCCTTTGAATCACCTTGGAGGTCCATGCGATCTTGAGCTTTTAGGACCATACGACTTCAGGACCGAATGAGATAATACGACTTCAGGACCGAATGAGTTCGTACGACTTCAGGACCGAAAGAGTTCATACGACTTCGGGACCGAATGAGTTCAAACGACTTCAGGTCCGAATGAGCTCAAACGACTTCAGAAGTCAAACTATGACTAAACGGTCTTCACCCCATCTTGGGCAAACGACCTCAAGATCGTTTAAGGGTAAACAGACTTGAGTGTCATGCGGTCTTAAAGTCAACCAAGGCTAAACGGTCTACAACCTTAAATGATCTCAGGATCGTTTGAAGGTTGAAGGTGTGAAACCCATTGGGGATTTTTAAGGATAAGTCTGCCTAATGCCTTGAAGGCTTAGATGGTTTGATGGTTGTTCAACCTAAACCCTAATGATACCTAGGGACATTAAGGGTCAAGTGGTTAGTATATTAACCCATGTTATGATTAATGGTGAACTTTACCAGAATACCCTTTATGGATTCAAGTAGGTAACCCCTTTTTATCATGCAAACCCCAATGGTTACAATGGTGATGACTTGGCTAGGCTTATCAATGTTGATTAGACCTAACCCAATCTAGAGCGATGTAATCATCACCTATGAGCAAGAGGAGAGAGAAAATCCCAATTATGGTTGAAATCCAAGTAAAATATCTTCAATATATATGAATGTACATGATTAGGGTATGATCCACCTATGTGAGATCATGAAAACCCTATTTATGATAATTGATGAATCTTAATCTTATCTGAAGACTTTAATGATGATGTTTCTCATACATGGTGATGTTATGAGATCAATTCACCAATAGGTGAATAGTAAACTCTAATTCTAGGATGATGACATGTATTATGAATAGTAAACCCTAATTGATGAGATTCAGGGAACCTAACTCTTGTAATAGTAGGAAAGTACAACTTCTTTGAAATGAATTGTTTACTGTTATCAGGTAAATTAACCAAGCAGGTTCTTATATGAGGATGATCATATTCAGGTAATGATAATGATTTCATATTAATTTAAAGTATGATATTAACTTTATGAATAGTGAAATACTCTGTTACCTAGCAAGTGGCATCTAATGAATATGATAAGCTGTGAGAGCCATGAGTATCATCAAGGTCATGCTTGGTAGATGACTTGTGATGAGCTAATTGGGAAATGATAATTGATGTAAGTTAGACTTGTTACATTTAGTATTCTATTTTCATAGCTATTATACTAATGATTAATGTTTGAGAACATGTATGATGTTAAAAGAATACTGAAATGTACCTAACTAATCAAGTATAATCATTCCATGTAGAGCCCTGATCATAGATCCATCATTGTCAGAGACCAAATGATGGTGAAACAGGTTTTCCTAAGGGAACTCCTGGAGCACATACTTTTGAGTATGTGGGGGAGATGGATGCGTAAATCCTTACATCCTAGTGTAGGAATTGATGTAGATGTATCATATTCTATCAACCCTTCACTACAAATCCAAACCAAGAGATGTACCATGAATCTCCCAAAGAAAACACAAACACCGCATCGGTGAGAGATAAACAAGAAATCTTCCGATGACGAAGAGAGTACAGAACGCCATTGTAACTCTAAAATAGCGAAGGACCAGATTACCCTGGTAAGCTATAACAGCAGAGACACAAGATGTCCTGCAAACAATCCTCTTACTGACTGAGGAAGATGAGGTCACAAGAATCCGGCTCTTTTGATGACCTATGTATGATACCGATGGGACTTACTAGTGATCGGTTGGAGTATGAGCGGTATACCTCATCTCCACAGGGCATAATAATGTTTGTAAAACATAATCAACCGCGTAGCATATCTGCTTAGGTAGAACTACGGGGAACAATGTTTAGTATTACATTGATTACATTAATGATCTGTTCAGATATTTTGTATGCATGTTCTTTATATGCTTTAAATAAATGTTTGCTTAAGTAGAAGTTGCTTCACTTGTTATTAAACCTGTTGTTGCATGATTTAAGTTATCTTGTCTATGATATTCCTTAATGTTATAATAAAACTTCTAGTTGAGGGTTATAACTCTCGCTGGGACAATTTGTACATTGTCTCACTCCGTAGACTTCAACTTTTTAGGTGGTCGTCGAAGACGAAGGATTCCATTTAAGGATGAGCAACAACAGAAACAACAGTACCAGAGGCAACAGTGAATCTCAGGTGGAGTACTGACTGCTGAGTTATGTAGTTAGATAGTCCTATGCCGTCTCTGTACTCTCAGGTCCTAGGAGTTAGTGGTTTGAAATTTTTGGTGTTTGCTCTTGAGATTTTTTAATCATGTTGTATATAACTACTCAAGAAGTGGTTTAACAGAGATGTAAACTGTTTATTTAGTTTTTATAAAAAGAAGTTTATAATTTCCAGATCTTGTCTCAAAAATTTTTAATTTCTAGTATTTTTTTTATATATTCCGCAACTAATCGAATGTTTCCGCTGAGTTTATATCGTGGTTTTGGAGATCGGAGCCCACACCAATCTAGATTTTTTCTAGTATGATCAATAATAGATGCTAGTTTCAAATAAGGAGAGTTATAGAGAAAACAAAAGAGATATTCATATGGTATTTATTAATATGGAAAATGCCTATGATCAAATACGCATGAAAGTGTTACAAAGGATATTGCATAAAAAGAGTGTCCCAATCCGGTACATTGACTTGATTAAAGACATGTATGATAGCTCAACTGCAAGTGTTAGAACTCTCATGCAACCCTATTATAGTACTGCATCTTTTGTCATTTTGTACTTTAATCACATGGAAACATGTTAAAACACATGATACTTCACCCAATAAATGGTTCACTATCAAATGTACTTATGGAAGTTCTTTGCATGTTTTTTAGATACTTAGACTAGGATTTGGATGGATGGGGGAGAACGAGGATGATCTAAGGATTCCTATACCCTTAGAGGACCCTAAGGATGGTCCAAGAAATTCCCCAACCTACCCCTAGTGATCAAGAGTCAATACAAAGCAAAGAACTCCAATAATTGTGAAGTTGAAGATCAAAGTGCAAGCAAAATCCCACAGTGCAGCTATGGTGTCATGAAATAGCCATGTTGCGAATGAATAATCTATAGTTGAAATATGAGTTGAGAAGAAGCAACAACAAAGTCACCAACATGGCCATGCCTACTAGAATGGTCGTGCTAACACAACTATGCAGAGAATACCCCAGCATGATTGTGCCAGTCTGAACAACCATGTTGCCCAAAACTCAAAAGACACGTGCCAAGTGAAACAACCACAATCCAAGTCCCCCATCATGGTCATGCTACCCACCATGGTTGTTCCACCTCACAACCACCATGGTCGTACTACCCAGAACAACCATGCTACTAGCTTCCAAAATTTCACCCTAAATTTAAATTTTTCCCATTCATCAACAAGCCTATTATCCCTCATCATGACCATGTTACCCTTCACCCACCATGACCATTCATCCCAGAACAAAGGTGCTGCCATCAAACCCTAGTTCATTCCATATTGATTTTCTATTCGTCCCTTACTTAACCCTATGCTTCCCTCGCCTCTATATATACATAGGTGGCGGTGGGAAGAAAAAGGTTAGCACTTGTTAGCCTCTCTAGCACTTACCACATTCATTGAGCTCCCACCTACTCCCACTTCATTTCCACCATCCCTTACCGCAAAGCCCTTGCTTTCTAGGGTTTTGGCTACTTCCATCCACTATTCCATGTCATCCAACCACCAAGGGAGGAAGAAGGGCATGCTACTCAATCTAGGAAGTGAAGAAGGAGGAGTCTTTACCTATCTTCCATGGCTATTTGCTCATGTACTCTGTCTTCTTTATTATTTTGTTTTGTTATGAGTAGTGATGTTGCTTGGGTGGGTGATACCACATTTGGGGAAAGTAATATGTGAACTCTATAATTTTGTTTGTGATTGATTTTCTTATATTGCTATCTCATTTCCCATACATTATCTTGTAGGTTGTGCTTGAAAACATGGATTATCTTGTAATTTGTGCTTGAAACCACCTAGGTCTAGGAGAAAATAGCCTATATGTAGACATTTTGGGATATTCTCTGAGGTCCAAGTAGTGGATCCCTAGCTAGTACCCCATATTCCCACATATATATGCCTTCTCCCACTCCTATGTATGAGATCTAAGTAACTAGATTATAAGTACTTAGAGCAATTGTCTTGGTGCTATCTACATGTTAAATGGTAGGTGACGTGAAGTGAAATACACACATTTCCACCCTCCCTTACTACACTTGGCCCCCAATTTCCCTAATAACTCCTATCCTATAAACATTGACTTGACTGGATCCTATTAGAGTTTCACCTAAACCCTAATCCAAATGAGCCTTACAAGGTTAGATAAGGGGTGATAGGGTATAGTTACCCTTCAAACACCCCATTCCATCCATGGAAAAATAGTAGTTTAGGGTAATTATCTAGAATCTACCTTGTTGTTTGGTATAACAAGCTAAAATAATGAGCATGGTTTGCATGTTACGACCTCCCAACTAGGTTCTAGTCAGATTACATCCAACGGCCCACACTTCCCATAAATTGCTTAAGCCCTATTTGCCTTCTTGCTTAGCTAATGATAACTTATTTAGTCATTTCTCTTGCATAATTAGAGTATTGATTGTTCATGGTAGCTAAGGGTTTCTAGATTAGTTAGTGGTAATTTGTTATTTTTTGTTCGTGACCTAGCTAGTTAGTTGTTGGTTTATCGCTTTGGTTGCCCTAGTTGCTAATTGCAAGTCTAGTGTAGTTTGTTACCTAATTTAACTAGTTTCTCTCTATAAGTTGTTAATTAGAATTGCCTTGTTAGTGTAGCGATAGTTTTAGCTTAGGCTCTTTCTTGACTTAGACTAATCATCTTCTTTCTTGCTTAGTTTTATTTGTTTTCTAATTAGAACTAACATACTAGGGATAAAGTAGGTTTTGCTTCTTGCCTTGTGTTAAATTTTGACTTAAACCCTTACTTTAATCAACCACCACCCAGGTTAAACCCTTGAATCCTAGAATCCACTATAGGAACTTAGCTTAAAATGAATATGGCTCTAGTTCCCTCTCTTGCCTTGGGTTCAAACCCAACTAACGGATCCAATACAACTCTTGAGCCAGTGCTCTTGCAAATTTGTGTGTAAGTGTTTCCATCAAGTTTTATATATTTGAAAGACCATGTTGGGTACCTAAGGCACATCCATTCAATTCCAATTGATCGGGTATTCTATGGACACACCAAGCTTTCTAGCATCATTGTTGGAGTGTTAGGAGCTTGACCTTTCTAGTTCGCTTAGCGTTGACTTTTCCTACTACCCTCACCATTGCTATTTATTATTGTTTGTGTTACTTGAGCATACTTGTTTACTAAATTATTTTATTTTGGTTGATTGTTCCTTGTGCAAGTGACAGTTGTTGCATGTTGGACACTTCTCTCTTTCTATCGACTCCTTCCTAGTGGATTCCGAGATAGGAAGAATAATGTGGAGAAATAGGTGGTACCTTCATCTAGAAGAAGACATGGCAAATATGGATTGCAATGAGACTAACAAGAATCTAGACAAAAATAATGAGGAATTTTGTAACCCTTAATTCCTCCACTGCACAAGTCATTGCATGACTAGTTTATGTTGGCAAACTACTAGTATCCAATTGACACTTGGGTTGATACGATTTTGGGACAATAGTTTTCCATTCCTTCCAGTATTCTTGGGATCCCCCCAAACTTCTATGGACTTGAGAACAAAATCCCTACAAGCATGTGGACTCTTTTCTCAAGATATGACTCGCCTTTAGGACTCATGTAGCCACTGATGATTATATTCATCTCATATTGTTCCCCTTCTCTCTCAATGATAAGGCAAAGGAGTGGCACTCATTAAAGACCACAATCATGATTTGGGAAGATACGAGGCATGAGTTCTTGAAGAAATTCTACCCTATTGCCAAGTTGACTCAGATGAAGATATATATCACATATTTCAGTCAAAAGGAGAATGAACATTTTCATTAGACATGGGAGAGATTCCATAAGTTTCTTAGAGATTGCCCCTGCCATGAGGTGTCTCTTAGGTAGCTACTATAATCCTTCTACTCTAGAATTTCTGAGATGGGCTAGACCATTGTATACTTGTCTTATGGTGGTGCATTTATGGCCAAACCTCCTAAAGAATCTTGGCCTCTTTTTGACCACTTGGCCAAAATTCATGGAACTAAGCTTCTAGTGTGGGTGTCGAATATGACAGAGCCACAACAGATACCCCTCCTCAAGCTAAAAATGATACCAAACCACAAATGGTGAAGATCTCAGCGGAAAGGATGAATCTCATGAATACACATTTGGATGGCTCTTCTAGCCACTCCACTAACTCTATGGAGGCTCTTCATGAAGAGGTGGGAGCTCTATAATCCTATGGATGCCGGAACAACCAATTCCAAATGTCAAATTCTTATATCCTGGAATGAAGGAATAATCCTAATTTTTCTTAGAAACAAGGGGAGGAAGGGAAAGGGAAGCCTAGAAAACATCAAGGTTCAAAATATAGCATCAAATTTGAAGAGGAAGTCCTTGTAAGATTAAGGATCCTTGATGATGTGAAGAAGGATGTGTTCACTCAAAGACAAAACATTAGACATTTGGAACAATGATTGATTACATTTTTGTATCCCTTTCTCATCATGAAGAGGGGAGGATTCCCTCTTAAACCTTGGTGAATTACAATAGTGTTGGTGGATCCATGGGTGCTCCTCATGCCATCTATGTCCTGTACAAGTTTCCACCTTGAAATAATACCAATGTCCTCCCAACCCTGATGCTCCAGCACCACCACATCTTCCATTAAACCACCAATAATTTACAGCCACCTCTCAATACCAACAATCAACACATCTATACCCTCCACCTCCACAATATCCTTCACAACAAACACCACAACTTCAATACATCCTCCAAAATCCCAACCCACCACACCAACAACCACTGCCTTAAGGATCGCAACAACCACCTCAAGCTTACTCCTCTTCTACTCAAGAGAAAGTGAATGATATGATTATATTTAGAAGTGGGAAGACTTTGGAGCAGCCAAAGAGCCAACAATTGATGGTTTTGTGAGTGAAGGGAGAGATGACACTGTGATACATGATAATGATACTTTGATGTGGGTAGTCATATTGTGATTGGTAGTTGAGGTGATGCTTTGATAGTGAGTGATGATATCATGATTCCAATGTTGATGATGTGAACAAGTCAGTTGCACAACTTCCTCTTTTCCCTAATGCACATGAAGAACCCTCTATTGCTAGAAGAAAGCAAAAGCATACTGAGGACATCATGCAAACTTTCAAGTAAGTGACAGACAAGATTACTTCATTATATGCCATCAAGAAGATTCCCTCTTATGGAGAATTTCTGAAGATGTGCACTTTTAAGAGGAAGTCAACAGAGAAAGTCAAGCTAACTAAACAAGTGATCTCCATTCTGCAACACACCATTCCAAAGAAAAAAAATATCTTGGTTTTCCTATCATTCTTTGCTACATTGGCTCACATCGCATAGACCTAGATCATCTTGACTTGGGTTCTAGTGTGAATCTAATGCCTTAGTCTATGTATGTTGAATTGAACTTGGGAAAATTGGAGCCAATCAAATGCACCTTGCAATTGGTTGACCAATTTGCGAAGACTCCTCAAGGGTAATTGATGATGTGTTGGTAAGAGTTTATGGTGACACATATTCCTTATTTCTTTCTTATTTCATTGTGTTCGATATGCAGAAAGACACAAGTAATGTACCCAATATCTTGGGGAGACCGCAGTGATACATGTGATAACTGGAACCATATAGGTGATATCAATGCAGATGAAGATATGGTTGAACAAGGCATCCACCAAACTGTAGGTGATATGTTCTACAAAATAAGTTTCAATCTTGTTGGTTATCTAAGGAAATTTTGGAATGCCTACTTTTCGGGATTGAGACTTCCACAAAGGGTAGAGTTCTACATCCCATTGTTGAGATACCTAAAGAGGAAAAGATTGATCTTTTTTTAGTTGCCACTAGTGAAGATATACCCTTTATTTAGGAGATATCTTCAAAGAATATATTGAGGACCATCTCGTTCTTGAGTTGAAAACACTTCCTGAATGTTTGAAGTATGGATTTCTTGGTAATAATGACACCTTCCTAGTCATCATTTCTTCTATTCTCTCTCTAGACCAAGAGGATGCCATCATTTCTATTTTAAAGAAGAACACTAAGAAACTATTTGGTTTGAGACCAAAATTATGAAATTTGGATTGAGTCATTTGATAGATCTAAATTAGTTTTTCTAGATTTGGTCATGTTTCTATTTGGTAACTCAATCCCATCACAAGGACTCACTAGATTGGATTGGCCTTGTGACTTGTGTTTTTCAATATTGCATATAAAACAAAATAAAACAAAAAATAGAGTCAAATCCAGTATGAGATCCTAAAATCCTACTAAGAGAAGGAATGACTTGGTCTGGATTAGAGAATTATAGAATCCGAAATGGACCCGGTCAGTTCAGTTTTTGTCAAACAAAACTAGATAAGAACTAGGCTGGGCAAGTTGGGATTAGCACCTACGTGGCACAAAAAGATAGTTCCTTTTCTGGATCAGATCATGAACCAAGAAAAACCTAAATATATTGGGAAGTCTTCTGTACATTTGGGGGGTGTTGACCCCTCCATCTGTGTGCACATGATGTATCTTGAGTATGAGGTAAGACCAAGATGGAAAATACAATGAAGATTGAATCCTATGATGAAAGAAGTAGTGATTTAAGATGTAGTAAAGTTACTTGATGTCAGGATCATCTATCCTATTTCTGATAGCCTGTGGGAGAGTCACACCCAAGTTGTAACCAAGAAGGGTGGAATCACTTTGCACCCAATGAAAAGGGTGAAATGATGCATGTGAGGGTTCAATCCAAATGGTACATGTGTGTAGATTATAAAAATCTAAATGAGAAGTCAAAGAAGGACCGCTTTCCTAAACCCTTCATGGATACAATTTTGGAGAGACTTGTAGGACAAAGCATCTATTTCTTTCTTGATGTCTACTCTGGATACTTGCAGGTGGCAGTGCGTCCTGTAGATCAAGAAAAGACTACTTGCACTTGTCCAAGTGGTACCTTCACTTATACAAGAATGTCGTTTGGGATTTGCAATGCCCTCTTTGCTTTCAAAAAATTTGTTACATCCATATTCACGTATATGCTTGATTCCTCTCTTGAAGTGTTCATGGATGATTTTGTAGTGTTTGGAAAATCCTTTAATGGATGTTTTTCCAACCTCATTGCCGTTACTGAAAGATGTGTGAAAGTTGGTTTTGTTATGTCATTCAAAAAGAGTCACTTCATGGTTCCTGAAGGCATTGTTCTTGGTCATCGAGTATCGAAAGCCAAGATTGAGGTTGACAAAGGCCAAAGTGGGACTCAATTCTACCTTAACCAATACTTCCACCATAAGATATGTCCATTCTTTCTCGGGGCATGTAGATTTCTATCATTGCTGCATAAAGGATTTTAGACAACTTCTAGGTTGTGCTTCCACCTTCTTGAGAAGGATTTTATGTCCAACTTTAATGATAAATGCACTGCGGCTTTCAACCATTTGAAGCACAAGTTGATTTTTTCTCTTATTATATAGCCCCCTAACTACTTTTTTCTATTTGAGATAATGAAGGATGTATCCAACACGGCAGTGGGGGGCTGTGTTGGGCTAAAGGATTGGCCATACACCTCATGCGATATATTATGCAAGTAAAACACTAGATTTAGCATAAAGGAACTACACCACTACAGAGAACGAATTGCTTTTTCTGAACTTCTCTCTTGAAAAATTTTGTTCTTATGTTCTATAAACTAAGGTGATTGTCTATACCAACCATGAAGCTCTCAAGTATCTCGTTTATAAGAAAGATTCATAGCCTACATTTATTTGATGGTATTCTATTGCTTCAAGAATTTGCTGGGAAATTGTTGACAAAAGATTGGATTGAAGTTTCTACATCCGACCATCTATCCTGCATTAAAGCGCCATATGATGAAGTAACCAAGATCAAGTAGATTGTTCCCCATTAGCAAATTCTATTGCTTGATTCTACTCAAACTCCATGGTAGAAGCACATACCAACTTCATTGCTAGTGGGCAATTGCCAAGCACTTGGACTAGGGAAGAAAGTAGAAGATTGTTTGCTTTGATGAAAAATTATTTGTGGTATGACCCACATTTATTGAAGTATTTCTTTGACCAAATGGTAAGAAGGTTTATTCCAAAAAGTGAACAACAAGAAATTCCCTCCATGTACCACTCCAACATATGTGGGGGGATAGTTTGGTGGAAAGAGGATGGTTTATAAAGTTCTTCAATGTGTCTTCTTTTGGCCAACCTTGTTCAAATATTCTCATTACTATTACAAAGCTTGCTTGAAATGCAAAAAAGTGGGTACAGCCTTGAACAGGGAAAACTTCCATCTACCCATGGTATCGCAACATAAGGCTTTGTGGCCTTTGAAATCAATGGAGAAGGATTTGGAATCCACTAGAGTGAGAAGGAAGATACTACTCAACAAAGTAGAAGAAATGAGGCAAGAAGCCTATGAACAATCCAAAAGCTACAAGGAAATAGTCAAAATTTTGCATGACAAGTTAGTCAAGAAGAAGTCTTTTGAGCATCAAAAATAGGGATGACTATACAATTATAGGATGAAAGTCTTTCCAGGAAAACTTAGGTCAAGATGGGAAGGACCATACAAAGTCAAGCATATATATCCATTTGTGACAATTGTGGTCAATGAGAAGTAAGGTGCTTAAGAGTTCATAATCAATGTTCAAAGATTAAAAGTTGTTCTTAAAGTCATTCGAGACAAGGAAAATCAAAGTTTTGACATTGTTATATTGGTTGAAGAATTTCCCATTGATGAATACATGTGTTTGAATGCATATGTGAAGGAAATTCACTATGGTAGTGATGCATTGAGGTTTATAAGAGGATAGATGATTTGAGAATCAAGAAGCTCAACTGAAGGTATAAAACTTAGTTCAATAGGAGACAACTGACCTAGGTTTGGGAACTTTTGCGCCCACACTTCAATTTTTGATACTTTTTTGTTGTTTTCACACATTCTAAGAAATACGCACACACTTGTGTCTAATAATTTTTGTCTGAGTTTTGAAGTGTGATGGGAAAACATGTGAGATTGCGAAAAAGGGCTCAAATTAGTGAAATTGAATATATGGTATCATGTGTGGATCAAGGAAATTGATTGGAATGTATTGATTGGAAGATTTGAGAAGAATTGAACTTCTTTAAACCAAAAGTAGCCAACACATCCATGCTACCACGAAATGGTTGTGATGCCAGCATCAGTTTTATAGGGAAAAATTTAAGTTTGGGGACAACCAGTAAGATTTGCTAGGTAGAATGGCCATTTTAGCACTTCTATAGCACAATCGTACTAGCTAGAATGGTCGTGTTGCCCGGACCTACCACATAAGTGGCCGATTTCATCTTGAGGCAACATGACTCCAATCATTTCTTTTGACCCAGAATGGATGTTTCATGGATAAGGCAACCTAGAGTGACTCCTGAATTCCCCAAATCATCCCAATATCCAACGCTAAGCTTGATTGATGATTCCTCAAGATCCCAAATGCCTTATCCTATCTCCATCTCCCCATTCCAACCCTTATACACCTCTATTTCTCCACCTTCAAAGAAAATTATCCCAAGCTTAGTTTTAAGCCATCCATCTTCATTTTCCACCAACAATCCATCCAAGATGAAGAAGATGGAAAAGAAGTGAAGAATGGGGTTCAAACTAGAATCCAAGCCATCTCCAGATGCAAAGGCCACACAATGAAAGCTTCAATGTCATCCCACCTTCCCACATCCCCCACTCTATCACCGTCAAACCCCATTTCAATCTCACTTCTACATTCAACATCAATGAGTGACTCTCACCTCTGGTCCTCTTCTAGATCTACTCCTTATATTCAAATACAACCATGAGGAGGAGGTAGAAGAAGAGATGGAAAATCTTTCTAATTCTATTGAACTTGATGTTCCTTTCCAAGAAAGAAGGAGAAAGAGAGATACTATTGCCTCATCCTCTCATCCGCCTCCACAACCTACTTGGGCGAGACACTCCACTTACTCAGCGCAACCACATGCCACATGACAACCCATGAGAAGGAGGCTGCTAATAGACGAAGAAGAGGAAGATGACGCAATGAGTGAAATGGTGCCCCTTAACTTGGATACAAGTTCAGGGTCACATGATTATCAAGAGGATAAACGTGAGGGAAGTGCAAGGGAGAGGTGGATGATGAACTGATAGACATGGTTTCTAGATAAGAGGCAGAGAGAAAGCCTGAAGGAGCCAATTTTGACATGAAAGAGTCAAGGAAAGTGTTTGTGAAGCCTCTCTACCCTAAGTACATGATGAGAAGAGTAATCCCTACAAGGTATTCTTGCATGTACACTATGCAAGCTCTATGGATCAACTATTTCTTCAAGCACTATATGAATAAATCTGGGTTGTTTGAACTGTTAACCAAGGTCGAAGATACCTATATTGAAATCACCCATGATTTTTTTGGGTTTATGGAGAAGGTACACTATAAAGGTGAAGATACCATTTGGTTTAGATTCAATTATTCTCCACATGTGTTGACATCCACACAACCTAATAAGATTTTTGTGACAACACCCAAAATGGCAAAGAAATTTGATCATGCACAATTTGACAAGCTTGGTAGGAACAACTGATTAGTGAGGTGGAAGAAGCTTACCGACCAAGAAAGGTTTGTTGTAGGAAACCTAAGACTGGTTGACTTCACAATTTCTTCCTAAGGAACTTTTAAAAGTCTTAGGAAATGTCATTTTTTGCCAGTATGACAATCAAGGTTGTTTCTCTCACAAGGAGGCACTTTTTGGATATCCACAATGGTAAATGATGATCATGTCAACCTAGGTTAAATGATAATTGACCATCTAAAGACAATCCCCTCAAAGAACAAAAATTCATTCATCTTGGGGGGGGGGTGGATTGTGACTATCATTACTTTTAACCTATATTGCAATTTACAAGGGATCAAAAAGTTGAAGGGGGTCTAATACATTGATATGAAATACCTTGAAGGGACCTAAATGATCTCCCTACACCATGAAAAGACATATTATAACATAAACCTTGGATATCCTGATGCACCATAGAGCTACTTTATCACACTTAGTGTATTGCTTGACGAGACATGACTAGTAGAAGATTTCTTGGGGCAACTTTCTAGATGGGAAAGTGAACATCATAAGAAGGTTACAGGGAGAGACATATATCTCTGGGAAGCAACATATTCTTGAACAACCTTGCTTCTCCAGATAAAGAGAGTATGATTTTGATGCATAACCACATCCAACCAATGCATATGACATATCTATTATTTATGCATAATTGGTGGAGATTCAGACACAACATGCCATGTGTTTGGACCATCAATAGATGCATCACCAAATCAACCACATGAACCTCTTTCAACACACACAAGTTTATAGAAACCTACAATGGGGGAGGACTTTTGGGGTGCACTGTCAGGATACTAGGAGGCATATTTGCCTCCATCAGAAGATTATTGGGGTAGTTACCAACATTATCCACCATATGTATGACCACTACAGGATCCACCACCAAAATAGTGACATCTACCCTATTATTCCTAAGCTTTCGTTTCATGCTGAGGACCACATGGTTCAAAGTTTTGGATGGTAGGGCGTTACGTACCCATGTTATATAATTTCAATATTTTATGCTTGTTTCACCCAGTGTCACCCTACATTTGATTATTAATGATTGCACCACCTTATACAGTGTAGAATTATACTTTCTTTGCATAAATACATATCATGTAGTTTATTTCTTGCAGTTTTGCATAATTTTTCGATTTTTTTATCATTTTACTGCTCCATATCATGCATTGCATTTCATGTAGTTTTCATAATTTCTTGTGTGTTTTAGATAGAATGTTCTAATTTTTTATTCAATGCTTATTAGTGTGGGTTTAAAAGTGATCTAGGGTAGTTTGGAATCATATTGCAAATATTGTCTAAACATGACTCTTCTTACCTAATAGTGTGTTTAAACTAAATATGTAACACATGGGTGCACTGCCCAAGGCTCTAGTAGAGTTTTCGGAATGACGAATAGCCCCACAGACCACCACTACCCTTAACTACATGGTTTTCCCTCACTCATGTGCAAGCAAGGATAAACATCTCGACTGATCACCCATCCTAGTACTTCTTTGGGCTGAGCACACTAAACCATAGAATTTTTTAGTGATGGGATCCCTGGAAAAGAGGTGTACCTTGGTGATATGGACAGTCCATCATTCCTTTTAAGATCATCTTATTGTGCCCTCAAATCGTGGGATGTTACAATCTCCCCCACTTAGCCTCCTAACATCCTCATCAAGGCTCAACTATATTGCCTCATAATATTTCCCCATTTCAGTGAAGACCCAGAATGGCCCATGGACACGCAACTCTTGATCACAAAATACCAGTTCAAGGGTGGCTACATCACCATGGACACCCCTTTCCAACATGCCTGGACTACACGACTCAAGATTGGCATGCCACATGCCCATGTGGTCCCCACCTACTGGAAGGGTTATGACTCTGATACCATTTGTAACACCTCAGTCCACTTCCCAAGGCTCTCGTAGAGTTTTAGGAATGATGAATGACCCCACAAACCACCACTAGCCTTAACTGCATGATTTGTCCTCACTCTCACACAATCCAAGATAAACTTCCTGACTGGTCATCCATCCTAGTACTACTCTGGGTTGAACATGCTTAACAAAAGAGTTCTTTAATGATGGGCTCCCTAAAAAGGAGGTTCTCCTTAGTGATATGGGTAGTCCAATCATCCCCTTTAATAACATCTTATTTGAGGTTCAAATCTTGGGATGTTAAAAAATCTCCACTTATTGTGACAAGAATGATTCGAATATGGATAATGCATCCCTTTTGATGATTTTTGTTGCTTAATGAGTACCATGATGGAAAATTTTCATGAGCTCAAGCCTCTCACAAGTAATGGATTATTTTAATAAAAGTGTGAATTTTGCAAGCCTTGAACTCTTGGGATTATTCATTCCATGTGGAAAGAGTATAATCTACCATATTTCTCATTTGATTCATGGTTTGTCTTTTTGGTAAAAGTTGTATGGATTACCTTGCTTGAATGAAATCATACATGGATATTCATCACCTATGACCCCTTTATGTTATAGAATTTCATCTATCATCTTCTTACCTCTCCACCTCATGAAATGCCAAAGACCATAAATTAGCCTTTGCCACCCTCTAAAAGTATGGGGCGACCATATCTATATCCCCCTGCTTCACTCCAATCACCATATGCCCTCCTTACATATGGGGTGGAGAAACAAAGATATTTATCTATCTAGAAGTCTCTCAATAAAAGAAAAGAAAATAATATGAGTTCTCCTACATAGTATCATCCCACTTCTTTCCATAACCCTTTCTTCTCTTTTTATGCCAAGTACTACTAGGGTAAATCAATTCTAACCCTCACACCCCTACACAAGCCAAGTGTGTCATGAGAGATAAAGTGAGGTGTATGATGGAGTTCTAACAAATGGAACAACAACTCTAACCATTTAGATGTATGCCATGCATGATATGGTCTATCTCAAACACTGAAAATTGCATCACTTACATGTTTGATTAGTATCCCATATTTGAAGTTCTTATGCTTTGTTCTTGAATAACATTGGAAAAAATAGAAGATGAATGGAGATTAGTGGATTGCATGCCTAATTCCACATGAGAACTTACTTTATCTAATGAACATCATGATCATTGCATTCTCCAATGTTTTTTCTTGAATGAAGTGAAAGAGAGATTAAGTTGCAACATACTTGAGGACAAGTATGTTTTAAATTGGAGTGGTGATGTAGAACTATTTTAGAGCTTCATATTGTGTCATTTTGTACTTTAATCACATATAAACATGTTAAAATGAAGGATACCACCCCAATAAATGGTTTACTATCAAATGCATGTATGGACGTTCTTTATATTTTTTAGGTACTTGGACCACACTTTTAATGGACAGGAGAGCAGGAGGGTGATCTAAGGGCTCCTATACCCTTAGAGGAGCCTAAGGAGGGTACACGAACATCCCCAACCTACCCCTAGTGGTCAAATAATATCAAGTAATGTGAAGTTGGAGATCAAAGTTCATGTAAATGCCCCCAACACAGTCATGGAGCCATGGAACAACTGTGTTGACAATGAAGAATTTACCATTAAAATCATTGTTGAGAAGTAGCTATAACAAACCAACCAACCTGGCCTTGTTGTCTAACACAGTCTTACCAAGAAGACCCCACCATAGTAGTGCTAGCCTGAACACCCATGTTGCCCAAAGCTCAGAAGGTCCATTCTAGGTGGAATGACCACAATCCAAGTCCCCCACTACGACCGAGCTACCACCCTATAAAAATCCACCCTAACTTGTGATTTTTCCTATTTCTTAGCATGTGCATTCTCCCTTAGTACGACCTTGATACCCTACACACCACGGTTCTTCTGCCCAGAATGACCATGATTCCATCAAACCCTATTTCATTTCTACACTAATTTTCCTATTTTGTCCCCACTTAATCATATGCTTCCATTGGTGATGGCTGGAAGAAAAAGGTTAGCACTTGTTAGCCTCCCGAGAACATAATACCACATTCATTGAGATCCCACATACTCCCACCTTCTACTTCATTTCCTCCATCCCCTACCTTAAAACCCTAGATTTCTAGAATTTTGGCTCCTTCCATCCACCATTCCATGCCATCAACCACCAAGGAGGGAGAAGGACATGCTTCTCAAGCTAGGAGTTCAAGAAGAAGGAGTCTTCACCAATTTTCCATGGTTGTCTACTTCTCTACTCTTTCTTCTTTTGTTTTATTATGAGTAGATAAGCGTATCAGGTTGATTGTTCGGGATTAAAATGTTGCTTTGATACCATGTTGGGGAATATAATAGGTAAACTCTGTAATTTCATTCGTGAATGATTTGTCTTCTACTTTTATCCCATCTCCCACAAATATCTTGTGGTTTGTACTTGAAAACTTGGTTTATCTTGTGACTTGTTCTTAGAACCATCTAGGTCTACGAGAAAATGGTCTATATGTAGCTATTTTAGGATTTTCTCATAGGTCCAACTATTGGATCCTTGTCTAGCACCCCATCTTCTTATATATATCCCTTCTCCTACTCCTATGTGTTATATATATGTAGCTAGTCTATAAGTAGTTAGTAAAATTCATTGGGAGCTATGCAAAGGCTAGATAATGCCAGGTGAAATGACCTCATTTCCTCCCTCCATTACTACCCTTATCCCCTAATTCCCTAAGAGATTCTATCCTAAAAACCTAGACTTGATTGGAACCTAGTCGAATTTCACATAAATTGTAATCCAAATACGCCTCACAAGGTTGGATAGGGGGTTCTAGGGTGTAGTTCCCCTTCACGCATCCTATTCCATCCATTGTGAATTAGTAGTTTAGGGTAGTTCTCTAGCATATATCTTATTGTTTGGTTTAGAAACCTCAATGAATGAGTACATTTTGAATGTTTTGACTTCCAACCCAGGTTCTAGTCACATTACCACAAACAACCTACACTTTCCATTAATTGCTTAAACCCTGATTCCCTTCTTGCTTAGCTAGTGTTAGCTTAGTTTTTCATTTATCTTTCTTATATAAACTCTTGTTGTTCATGGTAGCTAACCCTTTCTAGGTTATTTAGTGTTAATTTGTTCTTGTGAGCACTTGTACTAGCTATTAAGTTTCTAGTTTAGCCATTTTCTTTCCTGGTTACTACATGCTAATTGCTAGTCTAGTGTAGTTTCTTACCTACTTTAACTAGTTACTCTCTCAAGGTTGTTAATTAGAATTGCTTTGTTAATCTAGTTCTAGTTTTATTTATTGTTCTTGCTTGCCTTACTCTAATCATTTTGTTTTTTGTTGAGTTTCATTTCTTTACTAATTAGAACTAAATGTGTAGGGTTAAAGTAGGTTTTGGATCATGCATGCTTTTAATTTCTCACTTGAAAGCTTATTGTAATCAATAAAAATACAAGATAAACCCTTTAACTGTAGAATCTCTTGTAGGAACCTACACCAAAATGAACATAGCTCTAGTACCCACTCTCTCCCTTGGGTTCAACCCCAATTTACTACTCCTATACTATTCCCGAGCCTGTGCACTTGCAGATTTGTTTAGAAGTCTCTCCATCAGGTATTATAAATTTGAAAGACCATGACATGTGCCTAAGGTTCATCTATTCAAATCCATTTGATAGGGTGTTTTATGGAGTACCAGACTCTAGGAGGAGAGACAACAATTTTTCCCATCATTGTTAAGGTACATCAAGGATTGACACTCAACCCATATCTATTCATTCTTTTTATGGATGAGTTGACAATGCATGTTTAGGATATTTTAATTGGTGCATGTTATTTGTTGGTGATGTTGTGTTGATTGAAGGTAAAGATATAATGAATGATAAAGTTGAACTTTGCAATTTCACAAATTGATAATCTGTAGAAGCATAAACAAATATATGCATTGCAAATTTATTCAATCTAAATTTGTGAATGGTGGGGTTAGGCTTGAAGGAATGGTTGTACCACAATGTGATAAATTTCATTACATGGAGTCTATTATTGAAATAAAGGGTGATGTTCAAGATGATATTTATCAGTGGACGCAATATGATGGTTAATATGGAGGAGCACAATTGGAGTAGTATGTGACTTAAAGATCCCTCTCAGATGAAAAAGAAAGTTTTATAGAACAACTATACAACCAACCAAGCCATACAAGAGTGAATTTTGGGTAGTTAATATAAAATAGGTACCATCAAGATGAATGTGGTTGAAATTGCACATGTTAAGATGCAAATGTGGGAAGACAAGAAAATATTGTTTGTGGAACGAGTATATTAGGAACAAAATTGTGGTGGTGAGCATTGAGGACAAGTTGTGAGGGCCATTTAAGATGGTATGGACATGTGCAACACATACCAAAAAACACACCTACTCAAAGCAAGGTCATTGAGTGAAGAACAATTAAATTATGTAGAGGCATTCCTAAATTAACATTGGAAGATCTTATGAAGAGAGATTTTGAATATTTACATCTTATTCAAAGTATGACCTATAACGGAGCTGGTTTGAAAATAAGGATGCATGTAGATGACCCCAAAATGGTTTGTAGTGAGGCCTAGATGGTACTGATGATGACGATGAAGTGAATGGATTTGAACACCTTGTGGGTTCTTTTGTATCCATCAAATTGTTTCACATTGGTTTGGTCTATATGCTAGTATCAAATCAGAAGCACAAGTTTTTAGTTTAAGTAATATTTTTTGTTGTGTGATTAAGTAAAGTGTAATGTTGTAGTATTGGTAAGATGAGGTTGCATATTCAGATTCTTTTCATATTGATTAGAATCATATATAATACAAACCCCTTTTTAAAACCAATATGAATTGTTGAAATTTAATAAGAAAATTCTTACAAAATTTTTAAAATTATCTTAAAATCCTCACATAATTTTATGTTGTAGTTTGTCATTACTAACATGGAAGGATATAAAAAATATTTTATTTGGACAAGCGAGCACAATGTAGCTATGGTTTCATCATCAAATTACCGACACAATTGGGCTACGTGCATCGAGGGACAACTTATAGAAGATCGTTGAAGGGAGGCATTTTAGGATTTTAAGTCCAGGATTATGGATGTCAATATATAAACAAAATAGATGAATATGTATTGGAGTAACCTCAAAAAGGAGCACGTTAGAATTGGAATTGAAGAAACACAATGGATATTTATGGGATGACGATCTTTGTAAGATGAGGTCGCTCAATACTAGGGAATGCAATCAATTTCTTGAGGTGAAAATCAATTTGTAAATATGATGTAGTGTATCCATTTTTATGTATAGTGTGGATTTTAAGTCCCAATTTTACTATTAGAGGAACAAATAGCTTTCTAGGTTGTTGATGAAGCAATTCTTACACTATCATGATTTTGAGTTGTTAGTGGGTAGAGACATTGTTCGAAGAAATCATGCCTTTCCATCCCATGCTTAAACTTTCCCATAGTGACATTTTAGAAGACATTGTTGATCTTTACAGGGATCAAACATATATTGATGAAGCCTCTACCCAACATTAATGAACTCCTTGGAATCTTTGATGGCATGAACAATGTCAATTTCAGGTGCAATAAACATGCCTAATACTAGAACTAGGTAGAAGAAAAACATCACAACAGCCCCACTCATGATTAGTTTTGCCTTCTTCCACTTGTTCTCTAAGGTTTACAAGAAAGTCCATGAGGATTGTGTTATCCTTTGGCCATTCAGATATGAACCAAGTATCTAATTTTATTGACTGCTACTATAACACATTGTTGAATTCACCCTTGTCATTATAGTTCATTTTAATAAACAACTCAAAGGACAAGAAAACATGGATGTGTATATGAAAATTAGCAACTATCATTCTGATTTTGATACTTTTTCTGAACATGCTAACCCAACATAATTCTTCATGCCACCAACCATCGAGATAGTTTCTTTAATTGCAAGTGGTAATGTTATGAACTCTTATGGACCTCATGTATTATCTCCATTCAACTCACAATTGTTATATCCTAGTATCACTCCCTTGTGGATGCCATCATCACCACCATTTAGTATAGGTGGAAGACTATCATCCTCTCATGATAGGACAAACAAAACAATCAGTTCTAATGGGCCTATCAGCTATGTTGTACCGCCACAACAAACTTGAGACTAGCTACATGATTTTATATTGATATGCAATCATATATTCTCCATTCATGCATTTTATTTCTTGCACTCCCTATTTGGATTTATGTAACTTTATAACAATTTTTTAATGTATATTTGCCATTTGGCGTGTGCCGAAACTATTTATCAATCTAAGTATGATTTATTTCTTAATTACTTATTCCTAATATCGTATCAATTAAATGTTATCGACTTAACTTTATGTAGTATGCATGGGAGTGTAGACCTAAGATGGTGATAAACCACAATTGTTTTCTTTATCATCATCAAAGCCATATATTTAGGCATAATGAATGACACCAAACACATGTTCGATTAAATGGACCACAAAACTCATACTATACACAATTGATCCACCAACTAATCATGGAATAGAGTTATTATATAACAATATTATACTAGTCATGAATGATGTTGAAGATGAACGAAAACCTACTCACCCAAGGTTGGTCAAAAATAATACCGGACATCAAAAACCCTTCAACTAATTAGTGGTCACAAATAAAAGGTGTATGACATGTTTTTTATTAGCCCTCCATCTTGCATGGGCGTAGTTGGTAAGTCAAAATAACTTAACTTGATACACAACATGTTGGGAAATATGACATTAGAGATGGCAGTGAAAAAAAAAATTATTTACCATATTTCCCATAACCAGCGGATTGTGTCAACAACTATAAACTGGGAAAGGAGGTGTACAACATAGACCTAGTCCTAGAGCAAGTCCAGCGACAATCCATGTAGTGTTGTTCTTCTTTCCCAAGTAGCACCCAGACAACAGTCAGTGGCAGCCTCCTAGTGTAGCACCACAAATGGCAGCTGATCATGTCCTCCTATCATCGTGGCACTAGCCTCCGGGCCTCTATTTAGTTCACACAGACCACCAAGAACTCCATGTCACACTTCTAGAGTTGGTGGGAAGGACTTTTCCCTTCATGATTTGTTTTTGGGAAGGTAAAATATCATTGTATCATAAAAAATAGTGTATAGGGGGATAAGAGCCCCATATAATATATACAAGTGAGTCTCAGCTAAAAAAATCCATTGTCTAAGAACCAAGTTCCCAATCCCAACCTTGATCTTAAGGTTGTTGTTAAAAACCTCACCCAAATTATTTACAAAAAGGTCAAATAGACACAGCGCATTATGTGCCCCCTTTCTATGAATCTCAGCAATTCCCTTCTTTCCAAATGAGAAAATAGAGCCTACCTAGGGAAAGACCAGAAAAATGTCTAAACTCAGTTCTTTTCTCCATAATCCAACCTATACCCTCATTCGAGCCCAATGGGGGTGTACCTCCCTATCCCATTTTTAGACTTAACATGCACCAAAGATACTTGGTGTAAGGGCATTCAAAGAAAAAATTCTAGTGAGATTCATCATACCTCCTGCATAAAGCACATTTAGTATTCATATCCAACTCCCAAGATCTGATCTTATCAAGGGTAGGTATTTTATTAAGGATGCATGTACACAAGCAACAACTCCATTTTGGCATATGATATCTATTCCAGGCCACTTTGAATGAAGGCACCTGAGGGTATAGAAGGAGATAGTGGTCCACAGTTTGAGTCCATCATCCCTCAAGCACCAGTTACCCTATTCGAGATGATACACCATAGCAATGACCGACCAAACATTGGTCATAGCCTGCCACACCCTAGAGGAGCTAGCCACCGACTGACTGTCAAGGTTGTCTCCATATCGCAACATCATCCGTTTCTCCCAAATAGACTTCCTATTCCTAAGGAAGAAATCGATCCTCTTGAAGGTAGTCGTAGAAGAAATGGAGTTTGTATCTGCGATGTTGAGCCTCTTCCTAGAATCTCCTAGACAAATTCATCCAAGAAACTGTATGATGTTTTCCTCCCCAGTTGTAGGAAGAAGCAACCGTTTTCATCTTGTCTAGGAAAAATGCATGAATCTCCACTTGATTGACCAAAAATATGATTCTTGTTGTGAGGACAGTTATGACCAACACCAATCTACCTCCAAGAGACAAGTGTATCATGATACATTTGGTGATCATGTCCGGGAGATTTTCCACACACATCTCAAAGTCTCTACCCTTTTTCTTTCCCCCCATTGACTGTTATACTGAGGTATTGTTACCACCCCAATTTTGCATGTGTTTTCATAATTGAAATATAAGTATTTTATGAATTTGGACTTAATTGAAAAGGTTGTATGCTTTGCTTCAAAGAAGGGATTTCTTTGCAAATATCCATTACATTAGGAATTTCATGGTTACTATTATTATATTAATCCAATAATGGATATAAAAGAGAAGAAAAGAAGAAAAGTCCAAGAAATGGAAAAAGATACATGATAATGGATATTAAAGCAAAGTATTTATGAGAAATACTTGGAAATATCTAGAAACTGGCATTAATGGCCACAATAGAGAAAATTTTGTTTACATATGATTTCTAATAAAAGAAATATGAAAAGAGGAAAAAGGAGATGAAAGATAATGAGAAATCCTTGCAAAAGATATCATAATAAAGAAATAAGTAAGATAATGAAAAATGAAGAATGTAGATGCATCTAGAAGGATAATAAGTATCCACTAAAAAGGATTTTGAAATATTAGAGTTTCTAGGGGTCCAAGGAGACCCAATGGAGAAAAAGAAAGAGAAAATACAAATAATAAAAAATAAGAGGATAATGTGAACATAATTAATGAATTTTGTTGTATTGTTAAAAAGAGATATTTTCTACTAAAAGAAAGTATAATTTCGTGCCAATGGATTAAAAGTCAAGCATAAAGAGAATAAGAGAGAGGATTTTCAAATTCCTAATTATCCAAATAATATAGTTTATTAAGAAGATAATTAGGAGAGAGAAGATTGCTTCTCAATGAAGCAATATGTTTCCTTTTAGGAGATGGACTTGTTTCCTCGTGGATGAACATCTTAGGGCTTTGATACCCTCCCCTATATAAGGGGTAGAACCTCTAGTTCGAGTTCAAGAGAGATCCCATGCAACCCTCTCTCTTCTTCTTGTTCTTTCCATGCAAACCCTAGCCGTGAGAGGGTAGAGACACCCTGGAGAAAAAGAGGGGTTGTATGTGATCTTGATGGAGGTAGGAAGCTCCCATGACAATCCAAGATGGATCGGCTACCATACCCACACTCTCATCTTTGCACAGCTTTGCCGGAGGTCTACAGACCTGTAGTGATCGTAGCAGCGGTCGTAGGCTTGTCTCACTTGGGAATGGCCATCTTGGCCATGACTTGGAGGTGCTTCGCATGTGCCAGGGTGTAGCGGTGCTGGGGGGGCCATTGGTGGTGGTCCACGAACCTTAGGAGGGAGTGGGCAGCCCCGTGTTGGGCTGCAGTCGGTGACCAGGTCGGTCGCTGAAGGTTGAAGATAACCTAGAATCCGTTGGACCATTTTGCCCCTCTGCGAGTTAAAGAGACAAGCACTTAAATGAGGGCAATAGCATCATTGTGTTATGTTTTCAACTGGTTGTGTTGCATGGGAAAGAGATGACGTGGCAGCCTGCTATTGGCCCAAGTAAGTAAATCTTGCAATATTCGTATCTCATTATTGGTAGCTCGGATCGATACATGTAATACATGAATTTTGCTCAGAAAAATGCGAGGAATCCAATAAAAATAGATTTAGTGGCTAATTCCTCTTTCAATTCAAAAAGTACTGGAAGTTATCAACTTTAATGCATTAATGATTAAGAAACCCTAATTCGAGATGATTAATGTATTGAGAAGGGTTTTATGGAGGATTAAAGTTGATGTTAATCTGTTAATTATAAAAAGACACATCAATATCTAAAAGGATGAACTTTACGCATAATTGGATTAATTTAGGGTTCCATGTACATGAATGAGCTGTAATGGGCCGTGAAACCCTAATGTTAATAATTATGACTCTCAATGGCTTTAATTGTTCAAATTCATGAATAACGCTGAGATATGATGGTTCTAAGCTATTTTGAATATAAAAGTTCCTAATTGTGGATAAATACCCTTAATATGGTAATTAGGGTTTTCTTGTGGATAAATGTGGAATTAGTGATAAATAGAGATAAGTTGCTAATTTGAAAGGAACCAAAGATAATAATTGGGCTCAATGATTGTGGCATGACTTAAAAAGATAAAAATGGTAGTTTTAATGTAAAAGAGGCATAATAGACTTAATGGACATTTAATAGTGCATGTAATCCGAAATTAGGGTTATATGTTGTTAAAAGGTAACCTTAATATATTTCATGAGGAGTAGATGAGATAATTAGGGTTTGTGAGTAATTGTATAAAATTAGGGTTTAAAATAGTAAAAATGAAGTGAAACCCTAATTGTAATGGAAACCCTAAAAGTGGACTAGAAACCCTAGGAAGTGAGCTAGGTTTAATAGACCTTGATGGCTTGATCAATGATAGGAAAATTGGATGCATATTTCAAGATCATCTCGTGTGCTTGCTTGTTTACTGGATTTCTTGCTTAGTTGGATTATTTCTGCACTCAAGTCAGCCTGGAAGGTATGTGGTTACACTTATGAATATCTCGAATTAGTTTTCTGAGGATTTCTGAAGGGACTTGAATTAAACTGTTGGATGAATTTAATTCATGCAAACCATAATGTGGATATGACTATCACCTAAGATACATGCCTACTAGCTCAGATCCAAGTCCCCTCTGTAGCTTGATAGATTGACCTAGTACATGGCTACCTATGGGGTAGGTCCATCAGGTCATTGGGTGACTTATTACATGGATACCAATGGGTAGGTCCATCAAGTCACCATGAGTCAGGGATTGGACTGCCTTTGGGTAGGGCTATGCGACTCCGCAACCCTAAGTATGGGCTACTTGTGAGGTAGGGCCATGGGGGTAAGGATCTACCATATGAGAGAGGTAGTATCCAAGTTCGCTGCAGGGACATCACAGAGATAGGGGATAGCTAAGGATTGATTGGTATTGCTTAAGACGTAATCTTTGTTGTTAAATGATAATTGCTTGATTACGTTGTTACCCTAGTAGCACAAATTTTGTTTCCCCCACATACCAACATATTCATTTATGTTGACCGACGTTTTGTTTGTCGGTGTTTTAGGTACAAACTGAAAAGGACAAATAGTAAAGTGGCATATTGTGAAATTAATAAATAAAGTGCAAGGAGGATTAGTTAGAATATAGTCCAGATGTGGATAGAAGTTAGATATCCAAGTTTTTGAAAAAGGTATGCAAAATTTTATTTTAATACAACTTTTCAGTATAATCTGGTAGAATTTGATAATTATTATTGATTATTTGTCGAACCTTTGATCCGAAAATTGGGATAACATCTCTGAACTCTTGGTCTCCCTTAATTGGGGGTTATCGGAAGGCGAGGTCATTAAATTTGGTATCAGATCATAGGTTCCTCATTTAATATTTAATAATTATTAAATTTTACAAACTCTGTAGAACCCAAGGCAGTTATTAGAGGATTTTCTGAAAGACAACGGTGTCTAGAAAATGATCACGTCTAGGGGATGGTAAGATTTTCCTCCGCACTGCTAGTCGGAATATGAGGACTCCTGGATCTATGTGACTGTCTGGACAATGTCTTAAGATCTGACTCGAAATAAGATACCTTAAGGACTCTCTCATATTGTTCATCCCTTCTCAACTCAAATGTTGTTAAGGATTTTAAGGATCAGGGTTTTCTCTCTTTTCCTCACCCTCTCGTGATATGGTTAAAGTTGATAACGTGAAAGGAATCCTCCACCAAATTAATGAAAATCATGTAAATAAGATGTCATGGACATAAGCTTAATAGTTTAAGCATAAACTAAAGAATAGTTGCATGCTTAGGTCATATGACATGTGTTGTCATGCCCTCAGGAGAAACCTGAGGTTAGGACTTCTTACCAGGAGGATGAGTAGAGAGTTGGTCTTGGAAGAAAAAACCTGCATTAAAGGTAGAGACCTAGCACATTCTCTGAGGATGATGCTAACCCTAACCCTAAGTGGTGGTTAGAGAGTGAGATGGTATGATGAGATGGAGGTCATGGTTGACCAGGTGTGTGTGTGGGCATGCTTTTGGATGCCCATGACGATATGAGCCATGTGAGGTTGGATGACCAGTGCCTTTGGCGACCCAACCCTGGGAAGGTTCATGCATGTTAGGGAGAAGGATAACCCCTTCATTGACGAGGTTAGTGAAGAACCTATAGAAATCCTATGGCCTTATATGAGAATGGCTTGCATGCACCCAGAGTACGTCAATAGTGCGGACAGTGGGTTGAAACCCTAGCTAGGAGAGTATGATGGATGGCTTATGAGATAAGCATAAAGAGCTATGGATAATCTTGGGAAAACATAGGCTTCGCCCATGTAGGGGTATGCTTGTAAGCTTGATCCACCTTCATGGAGAGAAGACCTCTAGTAGTAAGGTTGTTTATAGGGTCAGCTCTAGAGAGAGAGAGAGCAGGACCCAAGCAAGAAGGTTGGAAGCTTAGACTCTAAGATATGAGGAACAATGGGGAGTTGAGGATGATGCGACCTAAGTGGATGGTTATAGTTGCCTCATGTATGATCCCTGGAGGCTGATGGTATCTTGGTTGCCTTTAGAGGAACCAAACCCTAGAGAGAGGATGAGGCTGTTGGTACCTGTGTGCCTATGGTATAGGTGTTTACCTTCTGAGTTAAGAAGAAGAGTTCCTTAGACCATGAAGAGGTTTAGTAACAAGTTGTGAGGCCTTACACCAAGTTGGTTGTCCTTGAGGAGGACTCCACTCTGAAGTGTTGTTCAAGTGGAATGATAATAGGAAGTGCATGATATACCTTGTATATGCTTGGTTCGTGGTTCAAAAGATGAGCATGCAGTTGGACAGCTGTCACATAAAGAGCTGAACTTAGGGTTCCTAGGCTTAAGAGGGGAAGT
The DNA here is from genome assembly GCA_963693085.1 of Alisma plantago-aquatica. Lineage (NCBI taxonomy): Eukaryota > Viridiplantae > Streptophyta > Magnoliopsida > Alismatales > Alismataceae > Alisma > Alisma plantago-aquatica. The sequence goes on from OY856410.1 coordinate 823,044,945, forward strand.
GTTGTACCTGATGCTCATGATGAGATTTGAGTTTCTATAGATTGGAGTATGGCACCCCTCATGTTTAGAGGAAAGGTAAACCCCTAAGTCTAAGGTATGTTTGATGAACCCCTCACAACTAAGTTGGTGGCATGGGAAGGTATGTTCTTGGTCTAATGTTTAGGAATGAGGACAAGTATGACCTAGCATGGTTTAGCAGGTGGTCTACTTGTGCCTTAGTAGCTTGCTGGGTTAAGCATGCTCATGTTGATGTAAACCCTAGGCATAAGGACGTTTGTGAACTTTGTTATCAAGATGTAGTTTCCACCCATCCTGGGAGAGGGACCCTTTTGTAGGGTGTATACCAGTTTTTGTTAGTTTTGAGGTAACCTAAAGAGGTCTCATAGGATCTTGAGAAGCTAAGTGAAAACTACATAGTATGAGAATGAACATGTGGACAGACAAAAGATCAGAGTGATATGACAACACTTGAAGGCAGCATAGGACAGACAAAAGTCTTATGCAAACAATCGTCGACGACCTTTAGAGTTCCAAGTGGGAGACAAAGTGTATCTCAAGGTCTCACCTTGGAAAGGCGTGCTAAGGTTTGGCCGGAAAGGCAAACTGGCACCCAGGTATATGGGGCCATACCCGGTAATAACACGTGTTGGCAAGGTAGCTTACAAGTTGGAGCTGCCGCCAGAGTTGCATAGGTTGCATCCAGTGTTCCATGTCAGTATGCTGAAGAAAAGTCATCCAGATACAGGGACAGTGATACAACCAATTGAGGTTGAGCTTGATGAAGATGTGACCTATGAGGAGGGTCCAGTGGCGATCCGTGACAAAAGAGTAAAGAAGCTGAAGAGGAAGGACCTGGTTCTTCTGTTTCTTTGGCATCATTGTGGCATTAAGGAAACCATGTGGGAGCTTGAGGAAGAGTTGAGGAGGAAGTATCCCTCACTTTTCTCTTCGTATTTCGGGGACGAAATCCCTTTGTAGAGGTTTATGGCTTGTAAGGACCCTGACCTTCATTTTTGGCTTACCCTATTTGTTTTGCCTAAACCTTGTGCATGGTTGCTTGCTAATCATCTTTAGTGATGATTAGGGTTTGCTTGTGTTTAGTTGAGAGCTGGAGGTGCTACTTGCAAAATAACCTAAGTTAGGGTTGGAGAGCACGTTTGTCACCTTGAGGGATGTCTTTCCCTCTCTTTGCTTCCTCTAGGATTGAGAGGAAGGTTTGGGCTCGTGCCTTGGGTTGTCTTGGGCTTGGTTGAGCTCTTTTAGGCCTTGTTTTCCTTGTTTGGGCCTTGCCTTGCTTGGGTGAACCCTGTATCAGGCAAGGATGTTGGTGTCAGCCTTGCTTTGTGTCACCCATGGTGGTGTGTCGGCCATGGGAGGTGGTGTGTCAGCCTTTGACCTTGTTTGACCTCCTTTCTTTGGTTGTGTCACCCTAGCTTGGACATGTGGCCGAACCTTGGTTGAGTGGTGGCATGGCATGTGCATGATTTTTGCAAGGTGGTGAAACGTGTGGACAAGTGTCCCTTGGTAAGGTGACACCTTGCCTTGGTTTAACCTTGACTCTCATCTATATATGCCTTGCCTTTCTCTTCCTTAGGATCCATTTTAGATCTTTGTTGCTCCTCTCTTCCTTGGTGCACGATACATCTTCCCTTTGGTGTGTTTGGTGGCCGATACATCTTGGTGGAGCAAGTTGGTGGCATATCCCCTTCTTGAAGTCTTCTTCTTCTTCCTCTAGATTGGTGGCCGAACCCTAGGAGGGTCTTATTCTTTGGTAAGAATCTTCCCTCTCTCCTTAGCATCTTCTTCTCCATCTTGCCTACCCTTCCACCATGGTGGTTATGATCCTTGTTCCTTTTCTTGAGGTGGCTAAAAGTGGTGAGCTTGGATCTAGGAGCTTTGGAGCTTGAGGAGTTTGCTTAAGGTTGGTTACATAACTTCTAACCCTAGCTATACTACCTTCTCTATATGTTGCATGTTTCATATATGTGGATTGATCGACCATTGCATGTTATGTTTCTTGCTCTAGTACATGTTGTTGATCTTATGGACATAATGAGCATGATGTTGATGATGTTGTTGATGGTTTATATGCCTTTACACCTAGTTGGCCGAACCATGGTTTAGGGTTTCCTTGTTGAGCAATACCCCTTTTCTCTCCTTAGTCTAGAGAAGTGAGTTTGAGATCTAGTGATGTAGGCAATACCCCTCTCTCGTTTAAGTTGAGAGGTTAGCTTATATTCTAGTTGCTTGGGCAATACCCTCCTCTCCCCATTGATTTGAATGGTGAGCTTTTGAATAGATGATGACCTATGTTGAGGTGGGTCCTTGTGGTTGCCCTATTTGTGATAGAGGTTGTGCAAAACCCCTCTCTCTTGGTTGTTGAGAGGTGAGCTGATCTTCTTGATCAATTAGGGTTTGGTGCCCTTGTGCTTGAGGTTGAAGATGACCTTGTGGGGTTGTTCCTTGCACGATATGACCTTGGAGTAGTGTTGCCCGATAGTTAAGTCTTGAGATGTACCCTTGGCCGATTGTGCCTAGTTGGAGTTTGGTTAGTGGCTGATACCCATGTGTGATTGGGCGATATGCTTTGTTGAGTGCCCTGCATGATACACCTAGTTAAGGTAGTTGGCTTGGTGCCCGATGTGCATTGGACATTATAGAGATAAGTGGGTTATCCTTGTGTTGGGTGACATGGTTTGGTTGTGGTGATGCCTGCTATGGTGGCATATAGAAACCCTAGATGCTGCTTTGATGGAGGCTGATATGGAGTGTTCCCTTGACCGATAGTCTTCCTTGAAGCTCTTTTATGTTTCCTGAGTTTTGAATATGTTGGACGATACCATGTTGTGCTGGGGCGCTATGTTTTTGACAGTACGAGCCTTGGGTGATAGAGTGGTGTGGCTGCCCGATAGGAACCCTAACCCTAGATGGGCGATAGGACTTAGTCGATGCAGATAGAAAGTTGATAGTTGTTTGACCTTGAATGCGTGATACACTCTCTTAACCTAGTTGCACGATAGTTCCTTGTGCATCTGGTACGTACGTCAGGGTTTCACAATAATGCCTTGATATCTAGTTGCACGACACCCTTGGGTGGTGGTCGGTACCTTCTAGAGTCAGCTGATATGTGGTTATATAAACAGTTAGGCCGGTATGCTTTTGGTAGTAGGTGCTACCCTACTCAATACAAGCTGTGGTGAGGGACACACTACCCACAACCCCTTTTAGTGAGGGTTACAAGAGTTTTGGTGAGGGTTATGATAACTCGGAATGTATATGGCTTATAATGATAAAACAAGTGATATGGTGTAATCACCTTGAATCCTGTATATATGATGACGAGTTAAAATGATAGGTTGTGAACCAGGAAGCTGGGAAGCATATGATGTTGCTTCACATGATGGTGTGACACATGCCTATGATCACAAGTATGGGGTATGATATATGCTCAGGATTGATAATAATACCATGAATGATAAAGCTTGTAATTATTGATGTTGCTCTATACTTGATATCATGATCATTCTGTTAATCCATGATGGCTTCAGTTATCTCTATAAATGTGTATACTAACCATGCAGGCATACTATGTGGATTCATAGCCTGGTGAGAGCTATGAGAAATATGTGTTTTGATTAGCACAATGAGATGATAATCCTTGCTAATGAGATAACAGGTTGATAGGTCTGAGGACCTGATATAAGGTTGAGCACCTAGTTGAGGTGTTATCCTCTGATGATGAGATAAGGGATGCGTTCCTAGAATGTTGATACATGATTATGATGCCTTGAGAGGTAGTGGTTGAGATGATGAGGGATTGAGGTCCCAGGATAGTATGATGATGGAAATTATAATGTAATCCTATATGACTATGTTTATACTTTTGGTTGCCTCAACAATTGGATTAAAATATACTAATTAATTATATATAAACATATCATGTAGTTTTCCCTGACCATAGATCCATCATTGCCAGTACTTGGTTTTGGTGAAATAGGTTTATCCTGTGGGATTACCTGGAGCGCATATTGGTGAATATGTGATGTTTCCCCTAGCCTAAAATAGGAGGGTTGAGTGCAATTGTGGTTGCAGACTCAAGATATATGAAGCATGGTGAACAGGCCCATGGATCAGGATATGTGATGATGAGCATGATGTGTTCATGGCTCGGATGTATGTACTAGCACCTGTGATGAGGTGAGCTAGAGATATGGGTAGCTTGCAGAGCTAACTCAGAGGCTGAGGCCTATAAGCATAAGACTATGGTCTTGCTTGATGATTCATGTACTAACCACGGGAAGGTGAGGTCATGGAGTCCGGATCTCCTTAGACCTTGTATGGCACCAGATTGGGCTTCGCAGCCAATGGTTGGATTTGAGCAGGGAAGGCTCTCTTCCTCAGGGCATGATAAAACGTAATCCAGCCGAATAAGTATATCTTACTTAGAGAAAAATACAGAACATTGATTGAGGCCTTGCTTATATAGTTAATCTAGTTATACTTTGCAATTGTTTGTATGATCCTTATAGTTTTTGTTAAGTTCTTATAAATCTTATCTTGTCAATCATGTTCCATAAAGAAATACTTGGTTCTATGCCTCCCAGATCTCTTAGTAAGCTTGATGGTAATAATAGCCTTGCTCAATATGCTGCTCTTGTTATACACTTTACCAGTTATCTGTTGTTATTTGCCTTAACCTTATAAGGTTTTATAGTTTCGGCGGGGAGTTATGTTTGTCACTGAGACTGTGTGTCTCACCCTGCTGGTTTACACCCTTTTAGGTGATCGCTCTAGATGTGGTGGTGGTCGCGAGGTTGCGACCGAGCAGAAAGGAGAATAGTAGAAGGCAATAGATGGACATGATGCTATTTTGGTGGTTTTATAGTAGAGTCCTAGAGTCATCCTTGTACACTCAGGTCCTTGGAGGTGTTTGATGACGTTTCACGATGCTAGTTGTTGTAATTTTTGTATATCATGATGTTGGCCGTACGTGGCCTGTTATGTATGTATAAATAGGTGTTGAACTCTGGTGCTAATAGTACAGCTGGTTCCGATAAGCTGTGGACCTATAACAGGCTTGTGAATGTTTATATGACATGTCTTTCTACAGGATTTGGATGCAAAAGTTCTCTCATGTATGATTTCCACAATCAGTTTTAATTAACCCGTGTTTTCGGTAAGATATGGTTCCACACATTTTCATGTGTGATCTCGTTGTCTGTGTGATGGTGGGGTGTCACAGTTGGTTTGGTATCAGAGCTCTAGGTTTGCTGAGTCTACAGGGATCTAGGACTAGGTTTGCATCTGTTCTTGTGAGTTATCCATTTTTTCTTACAAATAACCTTCTGCCCTCAGCGGACGATAAAGCTTAAAGATGTATGGAAACCATGAAGAACATGTTGCCGAGAGTAGCAATGTTGCATTAGTTGATGGAGCAGGAGGGCAGGCATGTGAAGATCGGGTGCTTGAGGTCCCCCAACTTGACCTAGCCATTCTTGAAAATCCTACCTACCAACATCTTATGGGGCAGTTGATGGCTACGATGAATCACATGGTGGAAAGGTTTCTAGTGCCTCAACCAAGACCACAAGCTCCCCATGGTGAAGCATTAGGTATTGGGAAGACCTTTGAACAGCTTCGTCGAGTCAGAGCTTTAGACTATGTTGGAACGGCTGATCCGGCAGATGCAGATTTGTGGATGACAGGTCTTGAGAAGGACTTCCGTATCCTTGACATCCCCGAAGCAGACAAAGTCAAGCACGCTATCTACCTTCTGAAGGGTGGTGTTGGCCACTGGTGGGCCATTGAGGAGGAGAAGCGGCCCGGTGAGGAGATCGATTGGGAGGTTTTTGGGCGAGAGTTCATCAGTAGATACTTTTAGAAGGTGTATCTAGGACTTGCTGAGGTTTTGTCCTCACATGGCGATGACAAATGATGAGCGAATCAGGCACTTTGAGAAAGGTTGAGTGCTAAGCTATCAACACTTGTTGCTGCTTTAGAGAATCAGGAGCGGTTTGCCACATTTTTGGAGTTTGTCCGTAGGATTGAATGATCTGTTAGGGAGAAAAGGGAGTCCATGACTAGGAAAAGGTATGCTCAGTTCCAAGGACAAAGGTTTGGTGGCTTCAAGAAGCTAATGTTTTCAGCACCTTCCGCAATGCAGAATTCTCGTACACCATCTCAGTGGTCTCTGAGTAAGGGAAGAGGTTATGTTTCTTCGCCATTGAAGGTGCATAGTATAGATTATGTGGCAGTGACAGGGCCATCTAGGCCACAGACAGAAGGCATGTCATGTTACCACTATGGACAAACTGGGCATTTAAAGTCAATTTTCCCAAGAAGAGATGTTGAGGTAACACAACAGCTGAGATAGAGTCAACAAGGGTCAAACAGACAGCAGCCCAGTGGTAGAAGATGGCGAGGACATGGTCAAGCGTTGCAAGCGGGATCATCTGCTCAAGGAAGCAGATGACGTGGACAACAAGCAACAGCTTGATTCTATGCTATGAGTCAGCCGGAGGCGATAGTCAACCCGCGAGTGGTAACAAGTCAGATGGAGTTATTTCATTCTAATTTGTCTTCTTTTTGCTTCATATCTATTTTGGTTGACCCAGGTGCAACACACTCTTTTATCGCGCATAGCCTGCTTGCTAGCTGTCCTTTACCTGTTAGTTGTAAGAAAGATAGCCTGTTGTTAGAAACCCCTCTCGATGGTTCCTTGATGCTTCGAGAAGAGTGTCCATCTTGTGTCTTATCTTTTTTGGGACACCGCATACAAGTGGATCTTATACCACTTGATATGCATGGATTCAATGTGATCCTTGGGATGGATACCTTAGAGAAGTATAAGGTTGTGTTGGACTATGGTTCCAAGCAGGCAGTGTTTGATGACGGTGGAGAGAAGTGGATCTTCCAAGGAGTTAGGAAGGCTCTTCTGACATGTCTAGTGTTAGCAATGGTGGCAGAAAAGTTGTTGCAGCAAGGTTGTAAGGCATTCTTAGCTCACGTCATGGATACCAAGGCGAAAGGTCATATCCTTGAAGAGGTGACGGTTGTCCGAGAGTTTGCAGATGTGTTTCCTGATGAGTTCCCCAGTGTTCCCCCACCTCGAGAGATTGATTTTGAGATCAATCTGGTACCAGGAATACAGCCAGTTGCACAGACGCCGTATAGGATGGCTCCAGCAGAAATGGCAGAGTTGAAGAATCAGTTACAAGAGTTGTTGGAAAAAGGTTTCATCCGATCGAGCACGTCGCCTTAGGGTGCTCCAGTGCTATTCGTTAAGAATAAGGACGGGTCGATGCGGTTATGTAGAGATTACCGGTAGTTGAATAAAGTCACGATCAAGAATAAGTACCCATTTTCGAGGATAGACGATTTGTTCAATTAGTTGTGTGGCGCTACAGTGTTCTCAAAGATCGGTCTACGGTCTGGATATCATTAGTTGAGGATTAAGGCGGATAACATACCAAATTCAGCATTTAAGATGAAGTATGGTCACTTTGAGTTTGTGGTTATGCCGTTTGGGCTAACCAATGGACCTGTTGCTTTCATGGATCTGATGAACCGAGTGTTCCATCCATTTCTAGATCAATTTGTTGTAATCTTTATAGATGACATCTTGATCTACAGTCGGGATAGTCAAGAGCATGAATGACATCTTCGACAACCATTGACTCTTATTCACCAACATCAGTTGTATGCCAAGTTCAGCAAATGTGAGTTCTGGTTGAAGGAAGTGACATTCTTGGGTCATGTGATATCTGCAGAAGGAGTCAGAGTGGACCCTAAGAAGGTGGAGTCAGTTGTAGATTGGGAGAAACCAAAGACGTCGACGGAAGTTCGTAGTTTTCTAGGTTTGGCATGATATTACCAGAGGTTTATCAAGGACTTCAGTGCGAGCATGTTGCCAATGACAAAGTTGACCAGGAAGGATGTACCTTTTATCTGGGATGATCGTTGTCAGCAAGATTTCCAAAGTTTGAAGGAGAAGATTACTAGTGCTCCAGTGCTAGTGCTGCCAGAGCCTGGGAAGGGCTATGTTGTTTTCTGTGATGCTTCCAAGAAAGGATTAGGTTGCATGTTGATGTAGGAGGATCATGTGGTTTCTTTTTCTTCGTGACAGCTTAAGAAACATGAGGAGAACTATCCGACACATGATTTGCAATTGGCAGCGGTGGTCCATGCATTAAAATTTTGGAGGAACTATCTTTATGGGGAAGTGTGTCAGAATTTTACAGATCATAAGAACTTGAAATATATCTTTTCGCAAAGTGAGCTGAATATGTGACAATGTCGTTGGATGGAGCTAATCAATGATTATGATTGCACCATTGAGTATCATCCTGGTAAGGAAAATGTGGTAGCTGATGCACTTAGCAGGAAGTCTTCTTCTCTCTCCACGAAGAAGGCACAAATGAGTTCCTTGGTATGTCATAGACAAGATATGTTTGTCTCCTTGCAGCAGATGAATGTACAGTTGGAAGTTTCCTTGTTGGCAGGACTGTTGGCACAAATGCAAGTTAAGCCTATGCTGAGACAGCAGATCAAAGACGCACAACAAGCAGATGATACAATGCAGTTGATCAGGTCAGAGTTTGGTAGTGAAAAGTGTGATGTGTTCCATGAGTCTAAGGATGGACTAGTTTGCTATCATGGTAGAATGGTGGTCCCTAATGTTGATAATCTAAGAAATCTAGTGCTCGAGGAAGCACACATCAATGTATGTTATGCATCCAGTAGTCACTAAGATGTATCATAATATGAAGGACCTGTATTGGTGGTCTGGCTTGAAGAAGGATGTAGCTGAGTTTGTGGCTAAGTGCGCAGTATGTCAGGAAGTTAAAGTTGAGCATCAGAAGCCGGTAGGTACGTTGCAACCCATGTCGATACCACAATGGAAATGGGATCATATAACCATGGACTTCGTAGTTGGTCAACCAAATATAGCCATGAATCATTATTCCATTTGGGTAATAGTGGACAGGTTGACAAAATTTTCTCATTTCATACCAGTAAAGATGGCGTATACAACAAAGAAGCTTGCTCAAGTATATGTGGACGAGATAGTGTGTTTGCATGGTGTACCAGCAACAATAGTCTCTGACAGGGGTCCCCAGTTCGCAAGTCGTTTCTGGGAACAATTGCACAAGGCTTTCGGAACGCAGTTGAGGTGTAGTACCGCTTTCCACCTGTAGACGGATGTACAGTCTCAAAGGACTATTCATACATTGGAGGATCTTCTCTGAGCATGTGTTTTGTAGTTCCTAGGTAGTTGGGATGAGCATCTCAGTTTGATAGAATTCGCTTATAATAACAGTTACCAGCGGAGCATTGACATGGCTCCTTATGAGGCTCTATATGGAAGGAAGTGCAGATCCCCTTTATGCTAGTATGAGTCTGGTGAGTATCAGCTTTTGGGTCCAGAGTTAGTACAACAGACGACATAAAATATTAGAGTGATACAACAACAATTGAAGGTAGCACAAGATAGACAAAAGTCTTATGCAGACAATCACCGACAACCTTTAGAGTTCCAAGTGGGAGACAAAGTGTATCTCAAGGTCTCACCTTGGAAAGGCGTCTAAGGTTTTGGTGGAAAGGCAAATTAGCACCCAGGTATATGGGGCCATACCAGGTAATAGCACATGTTGGCATGGTAGCTTACAAGTTGGAGTTTCCACCAGAGTTGAACATGTTGCATCCAGTGTTCCATGGCAGTATGTTGAAGAAAAGTCATCCAGACACAGGGATAGTGATACATCTAGTTGAGGTTGAGCTTAATGAAGACGTGACCTATGAGGAGGGTCCAGTGGCGATCCTTGACAGAAGAGTAAAGAAGCTGAAGAGGAAGGACCTGGTTCTTGTGAAGGTTCTTTGGCATCATCGTGCCATTGAGGAAGCCACGTGGGCGCTTGAGGAAGAGTTGAGGAGGAAGTATCCCTCGCTTTTCTCTTCAGATTTCAGGGATGAAATCCCATTGTAGAGGCTTATGGCTTCTAAGGACCCTGACCTTCGTTTTGGGCTTACCCTGTTTCTTTTGCCTAAACCTTGTGCTTGGTTGCTTGCTAATCATCTTTAGTGATAATTAGGGTTTTCTTGTGCTTAGTTGAGAGTTGGAGGTGCTACTTGCAAAATAACCTAAGTTAGGGTTGGAGAGCAAGTTTGTCACCTTGAAAAATGTCTTTCCCTCTCTTTGCTGCATCTAGGGTTGAGAGGAAGGTTTGGGCTCGTGCCTTGGGTTGTCTTGGGCTTGGTTGAGCTCTTTTGGGCCTTGTTTTCCCTTGTTTGGGCCTTGCCTTTCTTTGGTGAACCCTGTATCGGGCAAGGATGTTTGTGTCGGGCTTGCTTTATGTCGCTCATGGTGGTGTGTCAGCCCTGGGAGGTGGTGTGTTGGCCTTTGACCTTGTTTGACCTCCTTGCTTTGGTTGTGTCACCCTAGCTTGGACATGTGGCCGAACCTTGGTTGAGTGGTGGCATGGCATGTGCATGAGTTTTGCAAGGTGGTGAAACGTGTGGACAAGTGTCCCTTAGTAAGGTGACACCTTGACCCTCATCTATATATGCCTTTCCTTTCTCTTCATTAGGATCCCTTTTAGCTCTTTGTTGCTCCTCTCTTCCATGGTGCACGATACATCTTCCCATTGGTGTGTTTGGTGGCCGATACAACTTGGTGGAGCAAGTTGGTGGCCGATCCCCTTCTTGAAGTCTTCTTCTTCTTCCCCTAGCTTGGTGGCCGAACCCTAGGAGGGTCTTGTTCTTTGGTAAGCATCTTCCCTCTCTCCTTAGCATCTTCTTCTCCATCTTGCCTACCCTTCGGCCATGGTGGTTATGATCCTTATTCCTTTTCTTGAGGTGGCCGAAAGTGGTGAGCTTGGAGCTAGGAGCTTGAAGCTTGGAGCTTTGGAGCTTGAGGAGTTTTCTTAAGGCAGGTTACATAACTTCTAACCCTAGCTATACTACCTTCTCTATATGTTTCATGTTTCATATATGTGGATTCATCGACCATTGCATGTTATGTTTCTTGCTCTAGTACATGTTGTTGATCTTATGGACATAATGAGTGATGTTGATGATGTTGTTGATGGTTTATATGCCTTTACACCTAGTTGGCCGAACCATGGTTTAGGGTTTCCTTGTTGAGAAATACCCCTTTTCTCTCCTTGGTTTAGAGAAGTGAGTTTGAGCTCTAGTGATGTAGGCAATACCCCTCTCTCATTTAAGTTGAGAGGTGAGCTTATATTCTAGTTGCTTGGGCAATACCCTCCTCTCACGAAGGATTTGAGAGGTGAGCTTTTGAATAGATGATGACCTATGTTGAGGTGGGTCCTTATGGTTTCCCGATTTGTGATAAAGGTTGTGCAAAACCCCTCTCTCTTGGTTCTTGAGAGGTGTGCCGATCTTCTTGATCAATTAGGGTTTGGTTCCCTTGTGCTTGAGGTTGAGGATGACCTTGTGGGGTTGTTCCTTGCACAATATGACCTTGGAGTAGTGCTTCCCTGTGGGCTCTGATCTCCAAACCACGATATAAACACGATTTAAACTTAGCGGAAGCAATTCGATTACCAGAGGAATACCAAAAATCAGCGGAAATTAAAACTTTTTGAGATAAAGCATTGAAACCATAAAACTTCCTTCATAAAAGGAGATAAACTATTTACATCTCAGATAATTACTTCTTGAGTAATTATATACAACATGATACAAAATCTCAAGGACTCATAACCAAAATCTCAGACCAAAAGACTCCAAGACCTGAGAGTACAGAGGACACATAGGACTGACTCTAACTACACCACATGGCAGGCTAAATCTCCACCTGAGATTTTACTGCTATTCCTGGTGCTGCTGCTGCTGGGACTGGTCACCTGTAGACCTGTTCCTCCGTCCTCGACGTCCACCTAAAAAGTTGAAGTCTACGGGGTGAGACAATTTTACATAATTGTCCCAGCGAGAGTTATAACTCTCCGCCAGAAGCTTTATTATAGCACCTCAATAAATAACTTAAGCAGTAAAAGCTTCAAAGTATTCAACATCAGATTTAATAGTAAGCATGAGTTCAACAGTTATGAAACATGAAGACATTTTCACTATACAGTGTAACATCAATCAATCAACTCGTAATTATCTCTAACAGGTATGCTACGCTATGGATTATGTTTTTCAACCATTACTTTTATGCCCTGTGGAGATGAGGTTTACCACTCATACTCCAACCAATCACTACTAAGTGCCTCGGTATCATACTAGGTCATCGAAAGAGTCGGATTCTCATGACCTTCACCTTCCTCAGTTAGTAAGAGGATTACTTGTAGGACATCTCATGCCTCTACTATAATAGCTTACTAGGGTAATCTGGTTCTTCGCTATTTTAGAGTTACAGTGGCTTTCTGTACTCTCTTCGTCATCAGGAGATTTCATGTTTATCTTCCACTGATACGGATATCTGTGCTTTCTTCATCATCAGGAGGTTTCATGTTTACCATCCACTGATACGGTATGGGATTGTAGTGAAGGATTGACGGATTACACATCTACATCAAACACCTACACTAGGATGTAAGGTTCTACACATCCATATACCCCACATACTCAAAAGTATGTGATCCAGGAGTTCCCTTAGGAAAACCTGTTTCACCATCATTTGATCTCTAACAATGATGGATCTATGATCAGGGCTCTACATTGTACTTGATTAGTTAGGTACATTCAATATTCTTTTAACATCATACATTGTTCTTCAAACAATAACATTAGCATAACAGCTATGAAATGAGAATACTAAATGTAACAAGCCTAACTCTCATCAATCATCATTTCTCAATACATTCATCACAAGTCATCTCTAAAGCATGACCTTGATGGTATTTATGGCTCTCACAGCCCATTTAATTCATAGGTTGCCATTGACAAGGCATCAAGATATTTTACTATTCATAAAGCTAACAACATGCTTTCAATGAATATAGCATCATCATCCATACCTGGATATGATCATCTTCATATCAGAACCTGCAAGGTTAATTCAACTGATAAAAGCAATTCAAATCAAGAATTATACTTTCCACTCTTGCCATAAGAGCTAAGTTCCCTGATTCTCATCAATTAGGGTTTACTATTCACATTACATGCCATCACCCTAGAATTAGGGTTTATTATTAATATTATGGTAAAATGAACTCATAACATCATCATGTATGAGGAACATCATCAATGATGCTCTCAGATAAGATTAAGATTCATCAATTATCATAAATAGGGTTTTCATGATCTCACATAGGTGGATCATACCCTAATCATGTACATTCATAAATATTGAAGGTATTTTACTTGGATTTCAACCATAATTGGGATTTTCTCTCTCCTCTTGCTCATAGGTGATGATTACATCCCTCTAGATTGGGTTAGGTCTAATCAACATTGATAAACCTAGCCAAGTCATCACCATTGTAACCATTGGGGTTTGCATGATAAAAAGGGGTTACCTTCTTGAATCCATAAAGGGTATTTTGGTAAAGTTCACCATTGATCATAACATGGGTTAATATACTAATCACTTGACCCTTAATGTCCCTAGGTATCATTAGGGTTTAGGTTGAACAACCATCAAACCATCTAAGCCTTCAAGGCATTAGGCAGACTTATCCTTAAAAGTCCCCAATAGGTTTCACACCTTCAACCTTCAAACGATCCTGAGATCGTTTAAGGTTATAGACTGTTTAGCTTTGGTTGACTTCATGACCGCATGACACTCAAGACCGTTTACCCTTAAATGATCTTGAGGTCGTATGAACTCATTCGATCCTGAAGTCGTATGGACTCATTCGATCTTGAAGTCGTATGGACTCATTCGATCTTGAAGTCGTATGGACTCATTCTATCTTGAAGTCGTATGGACTCATTCGATCTTGAAGTCGTATGAACTCATTCGATCTTGAAGTCGTATGGTCCTAAAAGCTCAAGATCGCATGGACCTCCAAGGTGATTCAAAAGGGTAAACTCGATTAGGGTTTCCTATGTTGAAGCCTTCAATTGGTCTCAAGCTTGCTAACCACTTATCAATTGAAACAATTAGGGTTAGCCTTAACCAATTGGTCACTCAATTGATCCTCAATTGATATCCAAATAGGGTTGGAGTTGGTTCAATTAAGGTCTATAAACATTCAACCATCAACACTCAACAATGTGAATCAAATCAAAGTTGATCCCATCAATTGACCTCCAATCGGGCTCAAACTTGGCCCAAACGGTCTTGGGATCATTTGGATAACCTCCAAACGGTCTTGAGACCGTTTGCACAAGAATTCATCAAAATCTAAGTTGATTTGATAGGGGTTGAACCTTAATTAAGTCACAAATCAGCAATTTGATTATTTCAATAACCCACTGTAATTGGGCCCTCAATTGATCAAATTTCCTTAACCCTAGACCTCCAAACGGTCTTGGGTTGACACCAAACGGTCTTGAGACCGTTTGGATGAGTTCCAAATGGTCTTGAGACCGTTTGCCCATCCATCCTTTGGACTCTAGTGAAAATTCATCAAGGTTTGATCTATTGAGTTGATCATCACATCACTACTTAATTGCAATATGATTTGGTACCTTTGGACCTTCAATTGGTCAACTATACTTGACCACAGACCTCTAAACGGTCTTGGGTGATCCCCAAACGGTCTTGAGACCGTTTGGATGATTCCCCAAACGGTCTTGAGACCGTTTGGGCTAATCAACCCAAAATCACTAATCAACTCATTGGAATTCAGCACTGATTTCAATTAGGATTTGCCCTATTAATCAAACTTCAACTCATAACTCGTTTGGAATTAATCCATCAAATTTGGTGGGTCATTAATCAACATCTTTATGAACAGTAATCCCAAACGGTCAATGCTTGGTCAACCATCTAAAATGGTCTTGAGACCGTTTGCCCAAAAAGGGCAAATTAAACAGATTGAAAATCAGAACTTAATTCAATTGGATTTGCTAATTGATTTGCTTATATCTTACAATTCCTTTGGAGTTAACCCATAAAATTTTGTGAGTGATTAACCTACATAATTATAAACAAGATTCCCATACGGTTGTTGCTTAGTCAATGCGACCAAATGGTCTTGAAGACAGTTTGCCTTCATACGACCCTGAAACCGTTTGCCCACCAAACCGTTGTGTAAACCGTATGGGCAATTGGTGGAGGTCGTTTGGTAAAGTAGAAATCCGTGGATGAGCATAGGAATTAACGCCCTTATCTTCTACCTCAAGAAAAGTAGCAGTTCTTCACGATTTTGCTTGCAAGGATGCAAGGGAAGATAGGGAAGAAGAAGAACTAGCAACTATATGCATAGAAAAAAGATGTATAATCAAAGCATAAGGTTTAGAGTTATAGAACCCGCCTAAAGATTGTTCCTTGAGCTCCAAAATTTCAAGCTCCAAGCCTTTAATGGCGTCTTTGAGCTCCACAGGTCGACCAAGGTGTATTCTCCAAGGAAAGTTGAAAAGGAATGGCTAGAAAGATAAAGCTAGGTGAGCTAGCCATGAATTCAACCTTGAAAATGAGTTTCCTTCATGAATTCAAGCAAAAGGGATGATCCAAACTTACCTAGGACCCTCGGTCGTCCTTCTCTGCTCCAGAGCTTAGCCTTAGTCGGTTTTGAGCAAGGGGAAAAGAAATGAAAAGAAGAGGATCGTTCCCTTGCTAAGTGGGGAAGGTAGTATATATACTTAGGTGAAATTTCAACATAAGAACATATGCTTTCCTCATTTCTCATCTAAGTCCTTCCTTTCTTCTTTGCATGTCCCCACATCTTATTTCTAAGGTCAAGAATTGAAGGCAAAGCGGATCAACCCATCACTAAAGCATACACATAAAAGGGCTATCATACATACACTTTGATTATTCAATCACAAAGGTGTTCTTTATTATATGATTATTCAAATGAAGAGACCTTTTCATCATTTCTCTTCTAAATGATTCCAAGAGTCATAAAAGATATTTTAGATGATGTATTTTACAAGTTGCACCCCTCAAATTGGGTAAATTGCACTTTACACCAATTTAGGGTTTTCAAGTACAGGGGTTGCTTCCATAGCTGCACCTTAGTGCTCAAGCTTGGGAAATCCCTCAAACTTCATCATAAACATCCTCATGATGTCTCAACATCAGAGGAACATCTCAACATGTGCAATTTGCAAGTTAATCCCTTAACTGGGTAATTTGCACATAGATCCCTATATTACAAAACAATGCTACAACTTTATATATAAAGGAGCAAAATTTAAATATATGTTTCTGAGGAACTTAATTACATGCCCAAAGTTAATCACAAGGATTTAATTACATATTTAGGCAAAACACCTAGGGTTAGTTCATAACCCAGGTCAGGGATATTACAAATTATCCACCCCTTACAAGGATTTCGTCCCCGAAATCGATAAAACGTATTAAGAGAAAAGGGCAGGGTATTTCCTTCTCATCTCATCCTCTAGTTCCCAAGTGGCTTCTTCAACACCAAGGTGGTTCCAGAGAACTTTCACAAGGCTTAAATCTTTCTTCTTTAACCTTTTAGTTCTACTATCAAGGATTGACACTGGTCCTTCCTCATAAGATATATCATCATTCAATTCTACCTCCATAGGTTGTAGAACTGACTCAGTGTCTGGGTGACATTTCTTTAGCATAGAAATGTGAAACACAGGATGTAACCTCTGTAACTCTGGTGGCAGCTCTAATTTATAGGCTACCTTTCCAATCCGTTCAATGATTGGATAAGGCCCCATAAATCTTGGAGCTAACTTCCCTTTCTTTCCAAAACGAAGGACTCCTTTCCAAGGCGAGACCTTGAGATACACTTTGTCTCCAACCTCGAACTCTAAGGGTCTACGACGCTTGTCAGCATAAGATTTCTGCCTATCTTGTGCAGTCTTAATCTGTTGCTGTATTACCTTAATCTTTTCTGTAGTTTGCTACACAAGATTAGGTCCTAACAACTGATGCTCACCAGTCTCATACCAACACAAGGGTGATCTACAACGTCTACCATACAAGGCTTCATAAGGTGCCATATCAATACTATGATGATAGCTATTGTTATAGGCAAACTCTATCAAGCTTAGGTGTAGATCCCAACTTCCGGTAAACTAGAGAACACATGTTCTCAACAGGTCTTCCAAGGTCTGTATGGTCCTTTCCGACTATCCATCAGTCTGTGGATGAAAGGCCATACTAAACCTTAACTGGGTGCCTAAAGCATTATGAATTTGTTCCCAAAAATGACTTGTAAACTGGGGACCTCTGTCAGAAACTATAGTGACAGGAACTCTGTGCAAACACACTATCTCTTGAACATACAACTGTGATAACCTTTCAGTAGAATAGGTTGTTTTGACAGGTAAGAAATGTGCTATCTTAGTCAACCTATCTACAACTACCCAAATGGAATCATGTCCTTTGCTTGTCCTGGGTAGGCCAACAACAAAGTCCATGGTCACATGGTCCCACATCCACTGTGGTATGGGTAAAGGTTGCATTGTTCCTGCAGGCTTCTGGTGTTCAGCTTTAACTTGCTGACACACAGGACACCTCAGAACAAATTCTGCAACATCCTTCTTCATTCCAGGCCACCAATACAGATCTTTTAAATTACGATACATCTTGGTGCTCCCTGGATGCATAGCATACATTGAAGAATGAGCTTCTTCCAGGACTAACTTCCTCAAGTTATCCACATCCGGCACTATCATCCTCCCATGATAACATGCTACATGATCATCTGAATCATGGAAACTATCTCGCTTCTCATTTCCATACTCTGATCTAATCTGCTGAACTACAGCATCAACATGTTGTGCCACCTTAATCTGCTCTCTTAGGGTAGGTTTAACATGCATCTCAGCCATCAACCCGGCTAACAATGACACCTTCAACTGTACATTGTCTTGCCTTAAAGAGATAAGCATATCTCTTTTAGAGCATACTAAAGAGTTTAGTTGTGCTCTATGCATGGTTGATGTTGCTGATTTCCTACTCAAGGCATCTGCAACAACATTGGCCTTCCCTGGATGGTAATCAATTGTATAATCGTAGTCCTTGATTAACTCCATCCAGCGACGTTGCCTCATGTTAAGCTCATGCTGAGAGAAGATATACTTAAGGTTCTTGTGATCTGTGAAAATCTGGAATGTCTCTCCATAGAGATAATGCCTCCAGATTTTCAATGCATGAACCACGACAGCTAACTCTAGATCGTGTGTTGGATAATTCTCGTCGTGCTTCTTAAGCTGTCGGGAAGCAAAAGAAATCACTTGTTTATCCTGCGTCAACACACATCCAAGTCCATTCTTGGAGACATCACAGAAGACTACATATCCTTTTCCTTGCTCAGGTAGCACAAGCACAGGTGCACTTGGCAACCTCTCCTTCAACAATTGAAAGGACTGTTGACACTTATCACTCCAAGAAAAAGGAGCATCTTTCCGGGTTAACTTGGTCAAAGGTAAGGCTATAGAGCTAAAGTTTTTAATAAACTTTTGATAGTAACCAGCTAACCCCAAGAAGCTTCGAATCTCCATCGGTGTCTTCGGTTGTTCCCATTATAGAACAGATTCTACCTTTGCAGGGTCAACACGAATTCCCGAGGCAGATATCACATGTCCAAGAAAAGATACCTCCGGCAGCCAGAACTCACACTTGCTAAACTTAGCATACATCTTATGTTCTCTTAGCAAGGTCAAAGCTTGGCGAAGATGCTTCTCATGCTGCTGAGCATCCTTACTATAGATCAGAATGTCATCTATGAAGATGACAACACACTGATCAAGGAAGGGTCGAAAAACTCTATTCATGAGTTCCATAAATGCAGCTGGTGCATTGGTTAGTCCAAACGACATGACCGTGAACTCATAGTGACCATATCTTGTCCTAAAAGCAGACTTGGATATGTCACTATCCTTAATGCGGAGTTGATGATATCCATATCTCAAATCTATCTTTGAGAAGACTGTTGCACCACGCAACTGGTCAAAAAGATCATCAATCCTCGACAAAGGGTACTTGTTCTTTATTGTTACTTTATTAAGTTGTCTGTAGTCAATGCACAACCGCATTGACCCATCTTTCTTTTTAACAAACAAGACCGGAGCACCCCAAGGTGAAGTGCTCGGTCGGATAAAACCCTTCTCAAGTAACTCTTGAAGCTGTTTCTTGAGTTATGCCGTCTCGGCAGGCGCCATCCTATACGGTGTCTGGGCTATGGGTTTCGTATCTGGGACCAAATTGATCTCAAAATCAATCTCCCGAGGTGGTGGTATACCAGGAAGTTCTTCAGGAAACACATCCTTGAATTCCCTGACTATGGGAACTTCAGCAGGATTGGAACTTTCCTTGGTAACATCTACCACATGGGCCAAGAATGCATAACATCCTTGCCTCAACAGCTTATCAGCAACCATAGCTGATACAAGACAGGTGGGCAGAATCTTTCTTTCACCTTGAAAGATCCATGTGTTGCCTTCTTCAGCAAACACATCCAACTTGGATTCACAATCCAAGACAACTCTATACCTTTCTAAGGTATCCATCCCGAGGATTATATCAAATCCTTGCATATCAAGTGGTATAAGGTCCACTTGAATGCGATGATCAGAAAAGAAGAGGATGCAGGGAGAACATACCTCCTGCAAAACGGCAGACCCACTCAACGGAGTCTCCAACAACAAACTATCTACCCTATGACTAACCGTCATATTGAAGTTACGAATCACTCTCCGAGTGATAAAAGAGTGCGTAGCACCCGGGTCAATCAGAACAGATACAACACAGGATGTAGACATATCCGAATATAAAAGTTCCATCTGACCTGCCACTACCCGTGGATTGACCACTACTTCAGGTGGGTTCATAGCATAGAACCTTGTTGTCGCCTGGTTTTGAGGTGGTGCTGATGATCCAGCTTGAAACGATTGTCCACGTCCTTGAGCTGCTCCTTGAGATTGCCTTCTCTGAGATCCCTGTTGACTCTGCCTCTGAGGTTGTGTCACACTGACAGGTCTAGATCGGAAGTCCTTCATTAAGTGTCCCACCTTCCCACAGTTGTAGCAACTTCTTTCCAGTTGTTGTGGTCTTGGTGGTCCAGTAACTGACATTGATGCAGAACTGTGAATCTCTTGTTGAGGTAGGCTTCGTCCCCTGCCTCTACTTGGTGACCACTGAGTTTGGGAACTTGATCTGGGTGGTGGAGGGTTAGGTGCAGAGAATCTCGGTTTCTTGGAATCCCTAGATGAAGAACCCTAGAACTGTGGATATCTTTTCTGGGTTTGCCTCTTCTCAACCACATATCTCTCTACCCTTTGGACTGACTCAAAGAAGGTAGAGAATCTCTCTCGGTTTTCTAAGGCAGACACATGGGTTGATATATCAGCATTCAAACCCTTCTCGAATCTCCTGATTCTTTCCTCTTCTGTGGCAGCCATGTGCAGACAGAACCGCAGCAACTCCATGAACTTAGCTTCATACTCGCTAATGTTCATCATGCCCTGCCTCAATCTCTCAAACTGAGATATCTTCTCATCTAGGAAGGTCTTTGGAAAATATCTATTGATAAATTCCCGACGAAACACTTCCCACGAGAACTCTATCCCAGGTCTCTTCTGCTCTTCCATGCTCCACCAGTGACCAGCACTGCCTTTGAGAAGATAGACATCATGTCTAACCTTCTCAGCCTCCAGGATATTAAGAATCCTGAAAGCCTTCTCCAACTCTGTTAACCACATATCAACATCTGCGGGGTCGGCAGTCCCAAAGTACTCTGTAGCTCCGACACGACGAAGTCACTCGAACGTCTTACCGATACCTTGTCCTTCA
This sequence comes from Alisma plantago-aquatica, assembly GCA_963693085.1. Taxonomy (NCBI): domain Eukaryota; kingdom Viridiplantae; phylum Streptophyta; class Magnoliopsida; order Alismatales; family Alismataceae; genus Alisma; species Alisma plantago-aquatica. The sequence continues at coordinate 823,065,799 of OY856410.1, forward strand.
GACTGGGCGGGTGCCCTAGGTGCAGGCATGGGCATCTTGTCAGTTATGTGTGTCATGGCAGTCATAAACTTCCCAAACATCGTCTAAACTGCTGGGTTACCCATATCAGCTGGGTCAAACTGGGGTGGTTCAGGTGCAGGCTGTTCTATTTCTGGAACCCTTGCACCGCCTCAAGGTGCACTAGCACTACTCTCTGCCACGTACTCATCATGTGGCTCTACCATCCTTATGTATCTTCTTCTCCTGAGGAGCAGAAGATTCTATTAGATAAGGAAGAGATACTAAGGATAGACTCGACATCCTAAGTCCTATGTCTCTGTAGACTCAGCGAACCTAGAGCTCTGATACCACTTAATTGTGGGCTCTGATCACCAAACCACGATATAAACACGATTTAAACTTAGCAGAAGCGATTCGATTAGCAGCGGAATACCAAAAATCAGCGGGAATTAAAACTTTTTGAGATAAAGCATTGAAACCATAAAACTTCCTTCATAAAAGGAGATAAACTGTTTACATCTCAGATAATTACTTCTTGAGTAATTATATACAACATGATACAAAATCTCAATAACTCATAACCAAAATCTCAGACCAAAAGACTCCAAGACCTGAGAGTACAGAGGACACATAGGACTGACTCTAACTACACCACATGGCAGGCTAAATCTCCACCTGAGATTTTACTGCTACTCCTAGTGCTGATGCTGCTGGGAATGGTCACCTGTAGACCTGTTCCTCCGTCCTCGACGTCCACCTAAAAAGTTGAATTCTACGGGGTGAGACAATTTTACATAATTGTCCCAGCGAGAGTTATAACTCTCCGCCAGAAGCTTTATTATAGCACCTCAAAGAATAACTTAAGCAGTAAAAGCTTCAAAGTATTCAACATCAGATTTAATAGTAAGCATGAGTTCAACAGTTATGAAACATGAAGACATTTGCACTATACAGTGTAACATCAATCAATCAACTCGTAATTATCTCTAATAGGTATGCTACGCTGTGGATTATGTTTTTCAACCATTACTTTTATGCCCTGTTGAGATGAGGTTTACCACTCATACCCCAACCAATCACTGCTAAGTGCTTCGGTAACATACTAGGTCATCGAAAGAGCCGGATTCTCATGACCTTCACCTTCCTCACTTAGTAAGAGGATTACTTGTAGGACATCTCGCGCCTCTACTATAATAGTTTACCAGGGTAATCTGGTTCTTCGCTATTTTAGAGTTACAGTGGTGTTCTGTACTCTCTTCGTCATCAGGAGATTTCATGTTTATCTTCCACTGATACGAATATCTGTGCTTTCTTCGTCATCAGGAGGTTTCATGTTTACCATCCACTGATACGGTATGGGATTGTAGTGAAGGATTGACGGATTACACATCTACATCAAACACCTACACTAGGATGTAAGGTTCTACACATCCATATACCCCACATACTCAAAAGTAAGTGATCCAGGAGTTCCCTTAGGAAAACCTGTTTCACCATCATTTGATCTCTGACAATGATGGATCTATGATCAGGGCTCTACATTGTACTTAATTAGTTAGGTACATTCAGTATTCTTTTAACATCATACATTGTTCTTCAAACAATAACATTAGCATAACAGCTATGAAATGAGAATACTAAATGTAACAAGCCTAACTCTCATCAATCATCATTTCTCAATACATTCATCACAAGTCATCTCTAAAGCATGACCTTGATGGTATTTATGGCTCTCACAGCCCATTTAATTCATAGGTTGCCATTGACAAGGCATCAAGATATTTTACTATTCATAAAGCTAACAACATGCTTTCAATGAATATAGCATCATCATCCATACCTGGATATGATCATCTTCATATCAGAACCTGCAAGGTTAATTCAACTGATAAAAGCAATTCAAATCAAGAATTATACTTTCCACTCTTGCCATAAGAGCTAAGTTCCCTGATTCTCATCAATTAGGGTTTACTATTCACATTACATGCCATCACCCTAGAATTAGGGTTTATTATTAATATTATGGTAAAATGAACTCATAACATCATCATGTATGAGGAACATCATCAATGATGCTCTCAGATAAGATTAAGATTCATCAATTATCATAAATAGGGTTTTCATGATCTCACATAGGTGGATCATACCCTAATCATGTACATTCATAAATATTGAAGGTATTTTACTTGGATTTCAACCATAATTGGGATTTTCTCTCTCCTCTTGCTCATAGGTGATGATTACATCCCTCTAGATTGGGTTAGGTCTAATCAACATTGATAAACCTAGCCAAGTCATCACCATTGTAACCATTGGGGTTTGCATGATAAAAAGGGGTTACCTTCTTGAATCCATAAAGGGTATTTTGGTAAAGTTCACCATTGATCATAACATGGGTTAATATACTAATCACTTGACCCTTAATGTCCCTAGGTATCATTAGGGTTTAGAATGAACAACCATCAAACCATCTAAGCCTTCAAGGCATTAGGCAGACATATCCTTAAAAGTCCCCAATAGGTTTCGCACCTTCAACCTTCAAACGATCCTGAGATCGTTTAAGGTTATAGACTGTTTAGCTTTGGTTGACTTCATGACCGCATGACACTCAAGACCGTTTACCCTTAAATGATCTTGAGGTCGTATGAACTCATTCGATCCTGAAGTCGTATGGACTCATTCGATCTTGAAGTCGTATGGACTCATTCGATCTTGAAGTCGTATGGACTCATTCTATCTTGAAGTCGTATGGACTCATTCGATCTTGAAGTCATATGAACTCATTCGATCTTGAAGTCGTATGGTCCTAAAAGCTCAAGATCGCATGGACCTCCAAGGTGATTCAAAAGGGTAAACTCGATTAGGGTTTCCTATGTTGAAGCCTTCAATTGGTCTCAAGCTTGCTAACCACTTATCAATTGAAACAATTAGGGTTAGCCTTAACCAATTGGTCACTCAATTGATCCTCAATTGATATCCAAATAGGGTTGGAGTTGGTTCAATTAAGGTCTATAAACATTCAACCATCAACACTCAACAATGTGAATCAAATCAAAGTTGATCCCATCAATTGACCTCCAATCAGGCTCAAACTTGGCCCAAACGGTCTTGGGATCATTTGGATAACCTCCAAACGGTCTTGAGACCGTTTGCACAAAAATTCATCAAAATCTAAGTTGATTTGATAGGGGTTGAACCTTAATTAAGTCACAAATCAGCAATTTGATTATTTCAATAACCCACTGTAATTGGGCCCTCAATTGATCAAATTTCCTTAACCCTAGACCTCCAAACGGTCTTGGGTTGACACCAAACGGTCTTGAGACCGTTTGGATGAGTTCCAAACGGTCTTGAGACCGTTTGCCCATCCATCCTTTGGACTCTAGTGAAACTTCATCAAGGTTTGATCTATTGAGTTGATCATCACATCACTACTTAATTGCAATATGATTTGGTACCTTTGGACCTTCAATTGGTCAACTATACTTGACCCCAGACCTCTAAACGGTCTTGGGTGATCCCCAAATGGTCTTGAAACCATTTGGATGATTCCCCAAATGGTCTTGAGACCGTTTGGGCTAATCAACCCAAAATCACTAATTAACTCATTGGAATTCACCACTGATTTCAATTAGGATTTGCCCTATTAATCAACCTTCAACTCATAACTCGTTTGGAATTAATCCATCAAGTTTGGTGAGTCATTAATCAACATCTTTATGAACAGTAATCCCAAACGGTCAATGCTTGGTCAACCATCTAAAATGGTCTTGAGACCGTTTGCCCAAAAAGGGCAAATTAAACTGATTGAAAATCAGAACTTAATTCAATTGGATTTGCTAATTGGTTTGCTTATATCTCACGATTCCTTTGGAGTTAACCCCTCAACTTTTGTGGGTGATTAACCTACATAATTATAAACAAGATTCCCATACGGTCTTTGCTTAGTCAACGCGACCAAATGGTCTTGAAGGCAGTTTTCCTTCATACGACCCTGAAACCGTTTGCCCACCAAACGGTTGTGTAAACTGTATGGGCAATTGGTGGAGGTCGTTTGGTAAAGTGGAAATCCGTGGATAAGCATAGGAATTAACGCCCTTATCTTCTACCTCAAGAACAGTAGCAGTTCTTCACGATTTTGCTTGCAAGGATGCAAGGGAAGATAGGGAAGAAGAAGAACTAGCAACTATATGCATAGAAAAAAGATGTATAATCAAAGCATAAGGTTTAGAGTTATAAAACCCACCTAAAGATTGTCCCTTGAGCTCCAAACATTCAAGATCCAAGCCTTTAATGGTGTCTTTGAGCTCCATAGGTCGGCCAAGGTGTATTCTCCAAGGAAAGTTGAAAAGGAATGGCTAGAAAGATAAAGCTAGGTGAGCTAGCCATGAATTCAACATTGAAAACAAGTTTCCTTCATGAATTCAAGCAAAAGGGATGATCCAAACTTACCTAGGACCCTTGGTAGTCCTTCTATGCTCCAGAGATTAGCCTTAGTTGGTTTTGAGCAAGGGGAAAAGAAATGAAAAGAAGAGGATCGTTCCCTTGCTAAGTGGGGAAGGTAGTATATATACTTAGGTGAAATTTCAACATAAGAACATATGCTTTCCTCATTTCTCATCTAAGTCCTTCCTTTCTTATTTGCACATCCCCACATCTTATTTCTAAGGACAAACTCCTTCTAAGTTCAAGAATTGAAGGCAAAGAGGATCAACCCATCACTAAAGCATACACATAAACGGGCTATTATACATACACCTTGATTATTCAATCACAAAGGTGTTCTTTATTATATGATTATTCAAATGAAGTGACCTTTTCATCATTTCTCTTCTAAATGATGCCAAGAGTCATAAAAGATATTTTATATGATGTATTCTACAAGTTGCACCCCTCAAATTGGGTAAATTGCACTTTACACCAATTTAGGGTTTTCAAGTACAGGGGTTGCTTCCACAACTACACCTTAGTGCTCAAGCTTGGGAAATCCCTCAAACTTCATCATAAACATCCTCATGATGTATCAACATCAGAGGAACATCTCAACATGTGCAATTTGCAAGTTAATCCCTTAACTGGGTAATTTGCACATAGATCCCTGTATTACAAAACAATGCTACAACTTTATATATAAAGGAGAAAAATTGAAATATATGTTTCTGAGGAACTTAATTACATGCCCAAAGTTAATCACAAGGATTTAATTACATATTTAGGCAAAACACCTAGGGTTAGTTCATAACCCAGGTCAGGGATGTTACATTCCCGATAGTTAATTCTTGAGATGTACCTTTGGCCGATTGCGCCTAGTTGGAGTTTGGTTAGTGGTCAATACGCATGTGTGATTGGGCGATATGCTTTGTTGAGTGCCCTGCATGATACACCTAGTTAAGGTAGTTGTCTTGGTGCCTGATGCGCCTTGGATGTTATAGAGCTCAGTGGGCTATCCTTGTGTTGGGTGACATGGTTTGGTTGTGGTGATGCCCATTAGGGTGGCATATAGAAACCCTAGATGTTGCTTTGATGGAGGCGGATATGGAGTGTTTCCCTTGACCGATAGGCTTCCTTGAATCACTTTTGTGTTGCCTGAGTTGTGAATATGTTGGACGATACCATGATGTTCTAGGTAGCTATGTTTTTGACAGTACGAGCCTTGGGCGATAGAGTGGTGTGGCTTCCCGATAGGAACCCTAACCCTAGATGGGCGATAGGGCTTAGTCGATGCAGATAGATAGTCGATACATGCTTGGCCTTGAATGCGCAATACACTCTCTTAACCGAGTTGCATGATAGTTCCTTGTGCATCTGGTATGTACGTCAAGGTTGCACGATAATGCCTTTATCTCTAGTTGTACGACACCCTTCGGTGGTGGTCGATACCTTCTAGAGTTGGCCGATATGTGGTTATATAAATAGTTAGGCCAGTATGCTTTTGGTAGTAGGTGCTACCCTACCCGATACAAGATGTGGTGAGGGACACGCTACCCACCACCCCTTTTAGTGAGGGTTACAGGTATTTTGGTGAGGGTTCTGATATCTCGGAATGTATATGGCTTATAATGATAAAACAAGTGATATGGTGTAATCACCTTGAATCTTGTATATATGATGATGAGTTAAAATGATAGGTTGTGAACTAGGAAGCTTGGAAGCATATGATGTTGCTTCACATGATGGTGTGACACATGCCTATGATCACAAGTATGGGGTATGATATATGCTCAGGATTGATAATAATACCATGAATGATAAAGCTTATAATAATTTATGTTGCTCTATACTTGATAGCATGATCATTCTGTTAATCCATGATGGCTTGAGTTATCTCTATAAATGTGTATACTAACCATGCAGGTATACTATGTGGATTCATAGCCTGGTGAGAGCTATGAGAAATATGTGCTTTGATTAGTACAATGAGATGTTAATCCTTGCTAATGAGATAACAAGTTCATAGGTCTGAGGACCTGATATAAGGTTGAGCGCCTAGTTGAGGTGTTATCCTCTGATGATGAGATAAGGGATGTGTTCCCATAATGCTGATACATGATTATGATGCCTTGAGAGGCAGTGGTTGAGATAATGAAGGATTGAGGTCCCAGGACAGTATGATGATGGCAATTATGATATAATCCTATATTACTATGTTTATACTTTGGTTGCCTCAACAATTGGCTTAAAATATACTAATTAATTATAGATAAACATATCATGTAGTTTTCCCTGGCCATAGATCGATCATCGTTTGTACTTGGTGATGGTGAAACAAGTTTATCCTGTGGCACCCTAAGTATTGGCTACTTGTGAGGTAGGTCCATGAGGGTAAGGATCTACCATATGAGAGAGGTAGTATCCAAGTCCGCTGTAGGGACATCACAGAGATAGGGGATAGGTAAGGATTGAGTAGTATTGCTTAAGACGTAATCTTGGTTGTTAAATGATAATTGCTTGATTACGTTGTTACCCTAGTTGCACAAATTTGGTTTCCCCCACATACCGGCATATTCATTTATGCTGACTCACATTTTGTTTGTCGGTGTTTTAGGTACAAACTAAAAAGGACAAACAATAAAGTGGCATATTGTGAAATTAAGAAATAAAGTGCAAGAAGGATTAGTTAGAATAGAGTCCATATGTGGATAGAAATTAGATATCCATGTTTTTGAAAAAGGTATGCAAAATTTTATTTTAATATAGCTTTTCAGTATTGTCTGGTAGAATTTGATAATTATTATTGATTATTTGTCGAACCTTTGATCCGGAAATTGGGATAATGTCTCTGACCTCTTAGTCTCCCTTAATTGGGGTTTACTGGAAGGCGGGTTCGTTATAGGTATTTAGTGGGGAACATATCCTCATTTACCCTAGTTGTTGTATTCAATCTTCCTCTCCTCGAGTCACAATATCAGGAGAAGTAAATTATTGACTTTAATTCACTGATTAATAGGCCAGTAAGGGTCTCGAAGTACTTTAAGACACCTTGAGGTGTTTCATTGACTTCATTGTCCCTATAAGAAAAAACAGGACATCATTAGAAAATATAAGGCATGGTTGCACCTTCACCATTCCTTGTCTGATGGGTTGCATCTTCTTCGCAAACTAGCTTCCTTAACAAGCGTGGATAGATACTCCATAACTAGGGTAAAATGGATTGGTGAAAAGGGATCAACTTATATCAATCCATTAGAGGCTCTAAAGAGATAGAAAGGTAACATAGTGGAAATCACTTAGAATGATGTATTAAAAACACAATCCATGATTAAATAAATCCATCTGGTAGAGAAACCCATTTCCTCCATGATATGCCTGAGAGCATCCCACTTGATGTTATTGTATGCCTTTGCTAAGTCAAGCTTGACACAAACTTTACAAGAGCTTCCTTTAGTACCAAAACCCTGAAGAAACTCAGAAGCCAATAAGGCACTATTCGAGATGTTGTGCCCATTAATGAAACCAATTTGGGCAGGACAATTAATGTTAGGGAGGATTCTTTTTAGTCTCATGTATAAGAGCTTGGAGATGACTTTGTACATGACCAAACAATATGCAATAGGGTGCACATCTATCATTAATTGAACTCCATTATTCTTTGGGATCAATCTAAGGAAAGAATGATTGGTACTCCTGAGCATCTTGCCTCCCACCAAGAACCACTTGACCACTCTACACAGATCATCCTTCACAACCACCCTCATCTTTTGGAAGAAGAAGGCATTGAAGACATCAGGGCCGAGGGCCTTCAAGGTGCCAATGGAAAATAAGACCCCCCTAATCTCATCATTCGAAGTTGGTACACAGAGATTTATATTCATGCCATTTGTGACTATTGGGCAAGGAACATTGGTGATGGAGGGTATCAATACCACTGTTATATGACTTGGAGAAGAAACAAACCGCTTCTGCACCCACTTCCTCAAGAGAGTTGATAGAGGAACCATCATTTTTGTAAAGGGAATGGATTGCATACTTCATCTCATTTCTTTTGATCACGACATGGTATCTATGTTTATTTCTATCCCCATCTCCTATACACTTAATTCTATTCCTCTACCAAAAGAAAAGTTACTCAACCTTCTCAAGTTGTAGTACTCTTTTTTCTCTCTCTACTTGAAGGTGCATCAACTGGGTATGCAAAGGATTACCTTTGAGGTCCTTGTAAGATTCCAAATGAGCCTCCTTAACATTCAACACAAGAGTCCTGAGGTCAGATAGTCCTTTAGCCCAATCTTTCAAAGTTGATTTCATTCTTTTTAATTTCTCATCCATCACGAACAAGGGATTTCTATGGACTCCCTCTTTCCATGCTTCTGAGATGATCCTCTCACAACTCGGACACTCATTCATCCATTAAAAAACATGAAGGGTTTTCCTCTAGTAGCCACCTGTGTGAGTTGTACCAGAATCGATGCATGGTCGAGGTTATGGTGTCTCCCTAACTGAACACTGGCTTGTGGGATCAATTTGAGCCAAGCTTCATTGATGATTATGCTATCAAGGTGGCTGGAAATCCTCCTATTCACCTGTGTTGTGACAAGTGATAATTCCTCAGTCATATTGAGCTCAACTATATTCACTACGTCCACTGCTTAAATAAGGCTTGCTACGCAAGAGTCGGGGATCGCGAGACCCCCTTTCTTTTTTCTTTCCTTCCTGATATGTTTGATGTCTCCTAGGAAGATTTGGGGTAGTTCTTATTATTTTTCTTCTCCTATCACCTCCCACAACCTGCATCTGTAGGTCTCTAAATTATGGTCATACATTGTTGAGATGACAATATGAAGCCCACCTTGGTTGATATAGTTGACTGTGAGCATATGATCCATCTTGAAGATGATTTGTACATCCCAAACCAAAGGATTCCAATTAGCAATTCTTCCTCCTTCAATTTTCTCAAGATTGGATACACACTCCCATCCATTAGGCACAAGCCCAACTACTCTATCAACTACTTCTCTTCTGATTTGGGTCTCTAGGCAAACCACAATAGTTGACTTCTCCTCCATGATGATATCTCTAAGTTTCCTTTGCTTTCCAGGTCGAGAGGTACCTAGAAAGTTCCACAAACGGATGCACTTAAAACCTTTTTGCGGTTGCCACCCTATCAGGGGTAGACCATCCTCTTTTGGTCCTTCTAGATGCAGATTGGGACCTACTCAATCTAGCCTCATGAACCATACAATTGTCCTCTAGTCCCTCAAGTAGGTTGAACTAGTTGGGGGACACCATAGTTTGTTGTCTCTGCTTACTAGTACCATGAGAGGTAGTAAATTTCATGGCTCTATTCTTAACATTTTAGAATTGCCCATCAGTTTCCTTATTCGTCACATGAATTCCATCATGCAACTCATGTGCTCCGTTAATCACAATAATCTATGCCTCACCATCCAGCTGGTCATGGCTCATCAACTTTGGAATAGTTTCAGCCATGATAACACTCCAATAGGGTGGTGGTCCTTCAGTATCCTGAGCCTCGATCACCAAGGTGTTCCTTCAATAGTCTGAGACAAGGTCACAGGGGCCCACACCTCTTGGAAGCCCTCCTCTTATTCTTGCACTGAATTGGTCTTCTATTAGGATATCATCCTTCCACAGTCGGGGGCTCCAAATGTACCACCCTTGCCCTTGGGGACTATCCAATAGCATGTTCAAACACTTTGCAGGGCTCACATATGTCCAGAAAAGCATCATATAGAACGTTGATCTCCAATTCCTTGCCATTGAGTTCTCAACCATCATCGTCGAATGTGGTTTCCTATCTGTTGTGATCTTAATGCAAAGATTGGCCACCCCTGCAAGTGTCCCCCTAGTGAGAAGTCTATCACCTAATGCTTGAAAATGCCAAATCCTATAATGAAGATGGCTCTTCGTGTCCAATGCTATCTAACTTCTAGAAGAGTGAGCCAAATGGGAGCACAGGTAAGTGTTTCTATGTAGATTCCAGCTTTAGGTATCCACTATCAAATCAGGACAAGGTGCTGGTCAAAGTGTTGGTATGTATGTGCATAGAGAAAATCATATGATGATTGTAATGACATGTCTTGTAAATGATTTGATTAAGAATAAAGGCAATCTTCCATTTATTATGTTTTATTCAGTTGTGAGATAATGATATAAAATAATAAATTTTTAAATATTGATGTTACTCAATGGTGTATGTCTTCAGGTTGAGGACCTGAACAATGAGATCATATAGAGGTTAAGAGTATATACTTTCTTGATATGTCCCTAATTAGTTGTTATTTTGGAAGGCTGATAGACAACAATAACACATAAGACTAAAGTGTGTGTTGTTTGATGACCAAATCTCATTAGTCACGATATGTGATATCAAAGCAAACACACATGTACATGTAAAAAACAATGTATCTAACAAACCCACCTTGAGAGTGATACATGAAAATCATTGAATGTAGTCAGAATCAACTCTCATAGTGATGGTTGTGATAGTGGTTCTTAGATCTAAAATCACTACACTCATCACATGTTGTTTGATGTAGTTTGACATCATCGAGCGTGATCTTGAATAAGGGTTTCCATAAAAATCATGCTCAAATACATTATAACATATAAAGAATGATTGTGAGTGATGTAGATGGGATTTGTCCCTCCTACAGGAGTTTAGTATCTCAGCCACTTGATAAGAAAGGCTGAGAAAAGAATGGTTAGGAACATGTGAATAAATATATGATATTCAGTTCACATATATCTCATATAGTCTACTCTAGTTCAAGGAACATGGATTGAAAATTGAGAGGATGATGGTTCCATGCCTTGAGTTCAGACACAAAGGAACTATATGATCATTGTAACACTGATCATAGATTGTAGGTTGAATTTGTTCTCCAACTTCCCAATTTACTTGGGTAGCTATGATGTGTTGCTAGACATGGCTCATTACTTGTGTCATCATAAATTGGTTCTGGACACTCACTGCCAATGTAACTTGGGACCTATAGGGTCACATGCATAGGATACACTTGGAGAATGAGTTTATTCATGATTCTGGTTAAAACTTGTTTACTAAATTCTTAGATATTCAATTTAAACATGATTTGGCAATTAGGACACTAAAATGACCGGTTCACTTGCAGACGTCTGAACTGATCGGTTCAAGTTGTGAACCGACCGTTTGGTTGATTAATAAGATTGGAACAAGAATTGACATTGACATGATGTTGTGCATTAATCAAATATTATTTTCAAATAAAATTATGAATAGGAAATATAGTGAAACAAACTATTCAAATGTTGAACTGATCCTCTCAAATGTGAACTGACCGGTTCAAAGTTTGCATGTTTGGGAAAATCCATCAAATTTTGTCTCTTTGACTCACAGATGAATAAGAAGCCCTGACCCTAGCCCTCCTATAAATAGAGGAGTATTGGGGGCCTTCCATAGACACAACAATAAGCTTTGATAATTTTTGTCTTCTCACAGTTGTGTTAACATGAGAACATGAGCAAGTTCTACTCATCAATGGGAGGAACAACAAGGGAGAGACAATGTGAGAGCAAGTCAGCTCTAGCATGCTAACTGGAGGGGACAACTCCTTCATGTCCATTCATCTAGAACCATAAGATTTCATGGTGGTCTACGTAGGCTACTACATAGGTGAGGAGATCGTTGCCACCTTCTAGGACGACACAGAAAACCATTGTCCATGGTGATCAACTAGGAAGCTATTGTTGTTGCCATCTAGGTGCAACTTGAAGTCGCATACTGCAGCAAGGGATTGTCATTGGACTTGCTCCAGGACCAAGTATAAATCTTACAACCTTTCCTTCCCATTACATAGTTGTTGACAAGATCTGCTATATAAGGGGATTTTTGTTTCTACTGCCATATCTGATGCTAAATTTTGCAACAGTGGTATTAGAGCCACTTTAAATTACTATGTTTTGGGATCTAGTCGATATGATCAGATTTTTCTTTTTATCATTTATTTATTGCATATGATGTGAATACTTAAAATCATTAATGTGCATATTCAATTTATACCACATATGATCCCAACTAATATATATATGATATGATATATATATATATGAAATTTACATGTGTCACCCTAAAATTGGTTTATATGGTGGATGTTAGCATGGTTATGGCCAATAACCCAAGAATTATGTGTGCTTGGTTGTATGGTTTTATTCCTATTCATATCTCAAATTGGACAAAATATGGGGTTTTACCCCAGGTTGGTTCAAGCACATATCTTCATCAACAATAGGTTCTTGCATATGATGTGGACCTTAGGTGGTAGTAATTCCTTGTTAATCCAAGGAATTATAATAGTATGGACAGCTCTCATGTTTTTTCATATGATGTGGACCATCTCTCATGTTTTTGCATATGTCGTGTGTGGTTATAGCATGTATATGATATGTACTATAAGTATGTGGTGATTGGATATGTATGTTATATAAATATAAAATCCCTCAATCAATAATATTGAGTCTAGAAATTCCGGCGAGTAGTAGCTCAGGTGGTCACAGCACGGGGGCCCTCATGAAGGGTCTCGGGTTCAAATCCCCCTGGTGGTGTTGTTCATAATTGTTTCTCCCGTAGAGCAGCCGACCTCTGCGTGACTTAATGGGCTACACTCCTTACGAGATGGGGTTGAGCTCCCCAGGTTGGGCTCGACACAAGCCTTTACGAGTCTCCTGGGTTACCAAAATAATATTAAGTCTAGAAGCTTTCCATAAACAACACACATGAAAAAGTTGACCTACTAAGTGTAGGTTATGCTAAAGTGTGGTGCATTGTCCATCTCGTGGAACTGTGATGGTAGTTATGTAGGTCTAGAAAAGTAGGGTGCATCACTATTGTGTTGCCTTTTGGGCCAGACTTAACTAGGTGATTGAATGGGATTAAGTGCCTAGAAGCATCCAGATGATTGTGACAAGGAGTTTTCCACACTATCTATCCAAGAGTTACATTTAGATGCAATTGGAAAAAGTTTCCTACCTAATACACAAGTTGTGGGCGATTAACCAAAGTTGACTCATGATTTAATGAAAAATGGGTCTTGGCTCACTAGAAGAATGTACGTTGCAATCTTCCAAATTGATATGTGAGGGATATAAATTTGAAAAAATAGTGGGAGAGATAATTAATTAAATTCCTAGTAAAAAATATTCAAATTTTTCTTTAATAAAATCAAACTAAATGTGTTTTACAAATTGCAAATTTTTCTTGTAGAATCAAATGGCAAACAAATAATAATTTTGATCAGTTCCTAAGAAGGACAAACTTAATGAGACAAATTCCCATGACTGGTTTTGGACTTTGAGAAGGGTTATCAATGATGAGCATAAACTCTATCTCTTAGGTATACCACTACCAAAAGAGCCTTCTCCTGATACCAAGGGCTGAGATGGATGCTTATTGGAAGCATACTAACGATGCCTTACAGATTAAGCACCTTATGTTATGGTGCATGAACTATGAGTTGCATGAGCAATATGAAGACATGGGAATTCTTGAGATGGTAACACATGTTAAGAATGTGAACCATAATCATGCAAAGTAAGAAAGGTACAATGTCTTAAAAAGTTCTATTTGAGTGTAAGATGATAAAAGGAGATCCAATAGAGACCCATGTGCTCAATATGATTGGAAATGTGGAACATATAGAAAAACTAAGATTCCCTTTGAGCCAAGAATTGTCCACAGATATGATTCTACAATCATTTCCTGAATCATATAGCCAGTTTATCGAGTATTAAAACTTGAATAACATGGCCAAACTGTTGTCAGAATTGTTTGACATGTTGATAAATGTCAAAGCACAAATGAAGAAGGACAAATCCATGATGGTGATCAGTAGAGTGGATAGAAGGATGAAATAAAAGCCAATAAGAGTTATGAAGCTAAGTATGAATCCAAGTCTTCAACAATCAAGATAAGGAAAAAGAAAAGTGCAAGAGGAATATATCATTTGTATTTGAAGGGACTCATGAAGCTGAGGATAGAGATCTCCACTTTCGGTATATATGTTTTTTAGATGAATTTATCTACTTCTTCATCTTCAGTATTGGATACTGGATGTGGATGCCACATATGCTTGAATATGCAAGATCTGAAAAGAAACAAGCATTTACAAAAGGGTGATGTTGAACTGTGTGTTGTATATGGAGCAAGAATTGTTTCCACTGTAATTGAAACAAAGAATTTATTTCAGCCCATGGGGCTTGTAGTAGAGTTAAAGAACTGCTATTTTGTACCTTCCATAAATAGAAACATTATTTTTGTATCTTGCATGGACAAGGATGGATATGAATTTCATATAAAGAATGGTCAATGTTCTATTTCAAAAGAAGCAATCTTTTATGGCAATGACTCAATGTCTTATGGTCTTTATTTGTTGGATCTAAAGACAAATATATATAATGTTAATACCAAAATATTAAAACTTGATAGTTCAAAAAAAATATATCTTTGACATTGTCGTCAAGAACACATCAATGAGAATCACATATATGGACTCCATAAAAATGATTTTCTACACTCTTTTGATTTCGAATCAATATAGGCATGTGAGTCTTGTTTCTTGGGAAAGATGACCAAAACTCCCTTCACGGGAAACAATGGGAGGTCTAGTGGTCTATTATGACTCATAACATTGATGGATGTGGCCCTTTCAAAACAAATTCTAGAGGTGGTTATCAGTACTTCATTACCTTCACGGATGACTTTGGTAGGTATGGTTATGTTTACTTGATGAAACATAAGTCAGAAACTCTTGAAAAGTTCAAAGGATTTCATGAATGAAGAACAAAACCAACTTGGTAAAAGTATTAAGGAACTCCATTCTTATAAAGGTGGAGAATACTTAAGCCAAGAGTTTGAGGACCTTTGCGAGCCCATGGTATCATATCACAATGGATTTCACCTGGAACACCATAACATAATGGTGTATCAGAAAGAAGGAATCACACGTTGCTAGATATGGTGATATTGATGATGAGTTTTGTTAATCTTCTAACTTCCTTCTGGGATTCTGTTGTGGAAACTGCAGTGTTTACACTAAATCACATACCATCTAAATTGGTTCAAAAGACACCATATGAGATATGAACTGGGAAGCATTCCAAAATGTCGTTTATGAGGATTTGGGGGTGTGAAGCTTATGTTCATAAAATGTTTCCTGAAAAGCTTGGCCCTAGATCAAATAAATGTTATTTTGTTATATATTGCAAAGAAACTAAGGGATACTACTTGTATAGTCCATCTGACAACAAAGTGTTTGTTGTCACAGATGTTGCATTCCCAGAAAATGAATTCATTTCCAAAGGAATCAGTGGGAGGAAAGTAAAACTCAAAGCAGTTCAAGACCAACAAGAACACATTGAATCTATAGAGGTATTTGAGGAACATAGAGAGACACAAACCGTTGTGGAATCTCAAATTCCTCATGATACACATGAACCTCATAGATCAAGTAGGACACACCTTGAACTAGATAGATTTGATTATCTTGTGACTCAATAAGGCAATGAGTTGGTCATTGATGATGAGACAACAACCTACCTAGAAGATGCTAAGGAACAGAGTCTGAGAAATGGCTTGAAACCATGAGATCTGAGACGGAATCCATGTACACCAACAAGGTTTGTACCTTGGTGGATGCACCTGAAGGGGTAAAACCCACAGGGTGCAAGTGAATCTACAAGAAGAATACTGACATGGATAGTAATCTACAAACTTACAAAGGTCAGTTGGTTGAAAAAGGTTTCAGACAAGTTTAAGGTGTTGACTATGACAACCTTTTCTCCAGTTGCCATGGTTAAGTATGTCAGGATCATGCTTTCCATTGCATCTTATTATGACTATGAGATTTGGCAGATGGGTGTTAAAACTGCATTCCTTAATGGGAATCTACTTGAGGATTTGTACATGACACAACCTAAGGGTTTTATAAATCCAATGAATGCAAATAAAGTCTCTAAGCTACAAAGGTCAATCTATGGATTGAAGAAAGCCTCTTATAGTTGGAATCTTTGGTTTGAGGAAATAGTCAAAGAGTTTGGTGTTGGTTAAAATGAAGATGAACCATGCATTTACAACAAGGTTAGTGGGGAAATGATTGTATTCTTGATAGTGTATGTGGATGACATATTATTGATGGGGAAATTACTTCTTTATAGATGGTAAAAACTTGGCTGAAAATACATTCTCTACGAAGGACATTGGTCTAGAAGGGTTCTTAGACTAAGTTAGAGCATACATAATGACAAAGTCTTGAAAAATTTCAACATGGAGGACTCAAAGAGAGGGAACCTACCCATGCCTCATGGTGTTACTATCTCTAGAGCTCAATGTCCCAATTCTTGTAAAGAAAGGGAATGCATGAGTAGGACTCCATATGCTTCTGCAATTGGATTTATCATGTAGCCAATGTTATGTACTTGTCCTGATGTCTCAAATTCCTTTATTATGATGAGAAGATATCTGTCAGGTCCTGGTGATGCCCACTAAACTATCATAAAGAACATCCTTAAGAACTTGAGAAGAACTAAAGATCAGTTCCTTGTCTATGGAGGAGAGGAAGAGTTGGTGGTAAAGGGTTACATCAATGCATGTTTCCAAACTGAAAAAGATGACTATAGATTGTAGTCTAGATTTGTGTTTTGCCTCAACAACATAGTTGTTAGCTGGAAGAGTTCAAAGTAGGAAATAGTTGTTGATTTCACAACATTGGCCAAGTATATTGTAGCTTCTAATGCAGTAAAGGAAGTTGTTTGGATGAAAAAGTTCATTTCTGAACTTGGGATAGTTCCAGGCATTTATGATGAAATTGAGCTATATTGTGACAACAATGGAGCTATTGCACAAATTAAGGAACCTAGACCGCATCAATATTCCAAGCATATACAAAGGTAGTTCCATCTCATACAAGAGATCATATAGTGAAGAGATGTGAATATTTGCAAAATACCAATAGAATGTAATGTGGTTGATCCCTTGACAAAATCACTTTTGTAGTAGAAGCATGAAGGTCGAGTTAGATCACTTGGGATTAGGTTCATGGGTGATTGGCAGTAAGTCCAAGTGGGATTTTTTTGGTGTGTATGCCCCAAGTGCCAATCATATGATGATTGTAATGGTATGTCTAACAATTTGATAATAATAAAGGCAATCTTCCATTTATTTTATTTCATTCAATTATGTGATAATGAGATAACATAATAAATGTCTAGAGATGATGTTACACAATGGGGTATGTCTTTGGGTTGAGGACCTGAACAATGAGATCATATGAATTCTAAGAGTATATACATTCTAGATATGTCCCTGGTCGGTTGTTCTTGTCGAAGACTGATAGATATCAATAACACATAAGACTAGAGTGTGTATTGGATGATGATAGAATATCATTAGTCATGATATGTGATATTAAACCAAACATATATGTAATTCTTAAATAATATTGTATTGGACAGACCCACCTTGAGAGTGATGCATGGAAACCATTGGATGGTAGTCAGAATAAACTCTCATAGTCATGGTGGTGATTGTAGTTCTTAAACCTAAAATTGCTACACTCATCACATGTAGTTTGTTGTTCATTGACATAATCAAATGTGACCTTGAATATGGGTTGCCATAAAAGTGATTCTCAAATACATTATAACACATGAGGAATGACTTTGAGTGATGTAGATCGGATTTGTCCTTCTGACAAGAGTTTGATATCCCAACAACTTGATAAGCAAGACCGAGAAAATCATGGACATGTGCATGTGAATCAATTTATGATATTGAGTTCACATATATCTCAGTTAGTCTTCTTTATTTCAAGGAAAATGGATTGAGCATTGAGAGGATGATGATTCCATGCCTCTAGTTCAATCTAGAGATCAGAGATAAAGGAACTACATGATCACTATAACACTGAGCACATATTGTAGGTTGAAGTTGTTCTCCACTTTCCAATTTGCTTGGGTGGAAATGATGTATTGCTAAATACCACTCATTGCCTGTAATGTCATAAATTGGTTATAAACATTCATTGACAACGTAACTTGGGACCTATAGGGTCACACACATAGGATACACTTAGAAGAGGAGTTTATTCATGAATATGGTTTAAATTTGATTACTAATTTGTTAGGTATTTAGTTTAACAAGATTTGGCCACCAGGACAATGAAATGACAGATTCACCAAGTGAATAAATCACCCTAGCTGTCTGAACCAATCAGTTTCAAGTTGTGAACCGACTGTTTGGTTGATCAATATGATTGGATCAAAGATTGATGTTGATGTCATGTTCTGCATTAATTAGATACTAATTGCCAATAAAATTGTGAATAGGAAACATAGTCAAATGGCCAGCTCAAGTGTTGAATTGGTCATCTCATGTGTAAACTGACTAGTTTAATGCTCACAGTGTTTGGAAAATTCATGAAATTTCATCTCTTTGACTCCAAAATGAGCTCGAAACCTTGACCCTAGCCCTCCTATTGATAGAGGGGTACTGGGGACCATCCAGAGACACAACAATAAGCTTTGATAATTTTTGTCTTGTCACAGTTATGGTAATGTGAAAACCCAAGAAATTTCTTCCCATTAAAGGGAGGAACAACAAGAGAGAGAGACAATTGGGAGAGCAAGTCGGTGTTAGCACGCTGACCAAAAAGGACAATTCTTTTTTGTTAGTTCATCTAAAACAACAATAGTTCCCAGTGGTCCACATGGACTACTACAGAGGCGAGGAGGTCGTTGCACCCTCTAGGAGGACACAAACAACCATTATCCATAGTGATCAACCAAGAAAGGGAATGCTCCTTAGCGTATCCAATAGCTTCATTTTTTGGTAGTATTTCTACTACGTCATAGATGGTTGAAACCTCCCAAATTCATCAAATGAACTTATTGATCCATACATTCCTTTGATGTGTTCAAAATAGTAAGGTACCCAACTTCTATTATAGAATAAAAAATTATCTCTTTCCTAGAAGTTTTCCAATTTATAACTATGCTTTATGGTCAAACACAAATTCAAATTGTGATCATTTAATCGTCTTTGTCATTTTGGAACCTTGCATCAATGTAAACCTTTACACCCAACTCTTCCTTATCATCATAAATTATGAATTGAAACTTAGTGCTTAGTACTTAAGGATGTTCTTTGTGGAAGTCTTGTGACTTGCATTGGGATTTGACTAATATTTGCTAGTCATTTGCACAACATCTCTCTGCAACAGGGGGAGTACATAACAATGCCTACATGATAATCTAATTGTGAATGCCTATGACATCTTACTATGTGTTTTCTTCAAAAAGACTAGAACATCAAGATCTAAAGAGAATAATTTTATCAAACATGAACAAATTTCCTCTGTGTAAGTCATGTATGTTGAACCTCTCCAGCACCTTGTCAATGTATGTATTTTAATTTAGGCCAAGATGTGTTCTATATCTATCTCTATAAATATTATTTCCTAAGACATAGGATGTTTGGCCTAAATCATTCACAGAGAAGGTATTTCCATCCAGTTATTTACTTATTTACAGGGAGGATATGTCATTCCCCATCAATATGTGGACTAAAATTATGCTCTCACTATCCTTCTTGTAAATATATGTTCCACCTTTGTCTTGACTAAAGTCAAACTCTTTGATTGCCTCATTGAATGGAAGATTCAAGTGTTGAGATGCTTGCTTCAATCTATATATTGAACTTTATAGATCAGTTGCATTGGCAAGCATGATCCTAATGGATTTAACCATGGCAACCGATGAAGATATTTCATCATGTTCAACACCTTAAACTTGTTTCAAAATCATTATAAACCAATCTACCTTTGTAGTTTTGTACATTATAATCCATGTCGGTCTTTTTCTTCAAGACCCACTTGCACCCTATGGGTTTTACCCCTTCAAGTGGATCCATTAAGGTCCATACCTTGTTGGTTACACAAAGTCCATCTTAGATCTCATGGATTCAAGACATTTATCATAATGAAACCCCTCTATAGCTTTTAGTGTTGGGTTTTAGAGGAGACAGAGAAGGCAGCGGAAACAAAAATTTTCTTTTCCCAAACCCAAAATAAAGGAATCACGTCAATGTCTATATAACAGGAAGGATGATTTGTAGAGGCGTATCTTGTCCTGAGGCTTGCTCAGCGACATTACCTCACGGCTTGCGTGGTCATCACCTCCGGTCTTGGAGGGTGTTTGTGTAGCTCCTGGTCTCACCGGGACTGTCGGGATTGATAGTTGTCCTCCGAGCGGTAGAAGACTCCCGCCTCTGTAGTAGTCCACACAAACCATCTGGAACTCCGATCTCCTTGTCCCACAAGGAATCGAAAGGAGTCACACCCTCCTGTCGGTGCACTAGCCACCGAAACACTCTCCTGCAACTAGTCACTTTTCTATAGTTGTCTTTCCCTTACTGTGCCTCCCTTATCGGGTAGCACTTGCTTGGGCTCTTCTGGTTACCACAACCAAAGAGAACGAAAACTTTACAGAGCAACTGGTGTTCTGAGTTGTACTTTGAGAATCCCCTAATACCCCTATATATAGTAGGGTCATGGGACAGGGTTCTCTACCCCGAGCAATGCGGGATTAAAGCAGGAGTAGAAGGGTTCGAGATTTTCCACAAAATCTGACAAACTGCACCAGTTGAACCGATCGGTTCAGCCTTGAACCGATTGTCTGGGCCCTTGAGCCGATCGGTTCAGACATGAGTTGATCGGTTTGTGGTCCTTGTCCAACTCAAATTGACTTTCCATGTTCATTTCCAACTAATCATATATTAGTCCTTATCCAAATCAAATTTGACAAGTGAAACAAACTCGGTTGGTCATCCGACCAGTTCAACACGGTGAACCGATCGGTTCATTGATGTAATCTAGTCGGCTCACCATCCTGATCTGATCGGTTCATCTCTATGAGCCAATTGGTTGGGGTAGCAGATCAGTCAATTGCAGTTTCAATCAATCTGATACTCTAATCATCTGATCCAACACCTTGAATACTATGATTTTGGGCTATCAATTGATTGGATGTTTAATTGAACTACTAAACTCCTTTAGTAATCAATCTAAACATCATTTGTGGACAAACTTCTCTTCCAGGTTAAATCCTTTGTGTGTGACCCTACAGGTCCATTTCACGTTGGTAGTGAAAGTCAATAAAACTTATGACTTCACAAGCAAAGAGAGGTGCCTATTCACACATCAGTGCTACCCGAGTGAAATAGAATGTTGGAGAATAACTTTCAATCCTACAATTCGTTAATGGTGTTATAGTGAATGTATAATTCCTTTGTCACTAATGTCCTAAATGAACTCAAGGCATGGTGCAATCATCCTTTCAACATTCATTCATTTCCTTGATCTCAGAGAAGACTGGGTGAGATGTGTGTGAAATCAATATCACATATTGATTCACACATGCATGCACATGCCTTTCTCAATCCTACTCATCAAGTGGCCATGGACATCAAACTCTCTTAGGAGCGACAAATTCCATATCTATCACTCACCCCTCAAAAGCCCCATGTGTCAAAGTCACCCAATCATCACCTTTATAACAACCCATGTTTTAGGACTGCATTTGATGATGTCAAGGTGTACCCAACAACATGTGTTGAGTGTAGTGATTTCAATTCAAAGAATCACACTCACCACCATCACTATGAGAGATGACTGTGACTACCAAATCATGGTTCCATGTGTCACTCTCACGGTGGGTCTGTCCGGTACACTTGTTCTCCAACAAGTACCTATGTGCTTGGTTTAATATCACTATATCATGACTAATGAGATTCTATCATCAACCAACACACAATCTAGCCTTTAGTGTTATTGATTTCTATGGTTATTTCCACAGTAACAACTGACTAGGGACTAAACAAGAAAGTATACTCTTAACATCCGTATGTTCTCATCTATTAGGTCCTCAACCCAAAAGCATATGTCATCGAGTAAAACAATTCTTTAGACATCTATCATGTTACACAATCATCTCAGAAATAGTTAAAACATATAGATCAGAAATTGCCTTTATTATTATTCAAATCATTTACAAAGTATCCCATTACAATCATCACATGACTTGCTCTATGGGCATACATACCAACAGACTCTCACTTGCACTTAGAGCCAGTCACCTAGGAACCTCATTCCTTGTGACCTAGCATGACCATCATGCTTCTGCTAAGAAAGGGCCTTCGTCAGTGGATCAGCTATGTTGTCTACAATTGGTACTTTGCAAATCATCACATCTCCTCGTTGTATGATCTCTCGTATGAGATGGAAGCGCCGCAGTATGTGCTTGGACTGCTGATGTGATCTGAGCTCCTTAGCTTGAGCAATAGCTCCATTATTGTCACAATAAATCTAAATTGCATCACAGCTACTGGGAACTACACCAAGTTCAGAGATGAACTTCCTGATCCACACAGCTTCCTTTGCTGCATGTGAAGCAGCAATATACTTGGCCTGTGTAGTAGAATCGACAATTGTTTCCTACTTGGAACTCTTCCAGCTCACAGCTCCATTGTTTAGGAAAAATACAAATCCTTATTGCGATCTATAATCATCTTTGTCGGTTTGGAAGCTTGCATTGGTGTAACCTCTTACAACCAGTTCTTCCTCACCGCCGTATATGAGGAACTGATCCTTAGTCCTTCGCAAGTACTTGAGGATGTTCTTTATGGCTTTCCAGTGAGCATCCCCAGGATTTGACTGGTACCTGCTCATCATGCTGAGGGCATACGAGACGTTTGGGCATGTGCACAACATAGCATATATGATGGATCTGATGGCTAATGCATATGGGATCCCATTCATATGCTCCCTCTCTTCACAAGATCGGGGACATTGAGCTCTAGAGATGTTGACTCCATGTAGCATGGGGATGTTGCCTCTCTTTGAGTTCTCCATGCAGAACCGCTTCAGCACTCTGTCAATGTAAGTGCTTGGTCTTAGTCTGAGAAGCCTTTTAGATCTATCTCTATAGATCTTAATACCTAGAATGTAGGATGCTTCTCCTAAGTCCTTCATTGAGAAAGTATTCCCAAGTCAAGTCTTTACCTTCTCTAAGGCTGAGACATCATTCCCCATCAATAGTATGTCATCCACATACAATATGAGGAATGTGGTCGTGCTCCCACTAACCTTCTTGTACACACAAGGTTCATCTTCCTTTGAATAAAGCCAAACACTTTGACTTCCTCATCAAATCGAAGATTCCAACTCCAAGATGCTTGTTTCAATCCATAGATTGACTTTTGTAGCTTACAAACTTTATAGGCATTCTTTGGATCTACAAAACCTTCAGGTTGTGTCATGTACACATCCTCATTTATATTTCCATTAAGGAATGCGGTTTTAACATCCATTTGCCAAATATCATAGTCATAGTAAGCAGTAATAGCAAGCACGATCCTAATGGACTTAATCATGGCAACTGGAGAAAAAGTTTCATCATAGTCAACACCTTGAACTTGTCGGAAACCCTTTGCAACCAATCTGCCTTTATAAGTTTGCACATTTCCATCCATGTCGGTCTTCTTCTTGAAGAACCACTTGTACCCTATGGGTTTTAACCCTTCAGGTGGTTCCACTAAAGTCCATACTTTGTTGGAGTATATGGATTCCATCTCAGATTTCATGGCCTCAAGCCATTTCTCAAAATCTGGTCCCTCTATAGCCTCTAGAGAGGTAGTTGGATCATCATCTATGATCAACTCACTGCCTTCCTGAGTCACAAGGTATCCAAACCTCTCAGGTTCAAGGCATGTCCTACTAGATCTACGAGGTCCTTGTGTTACTTGAGGAAATTGAGATTCCAAAACACCTTGTGAATCTCTATGTTCCTCTTGTACATCTACTGGTTCAATGTTTTCTTATTGGGCTTGAACCTCTTCAAGCTCTATTTTCCTCCCACTGCTTCCTTTGGAAATAAATTCCTTTTCCAGGAACACAACATCCCTGGCAACAAACACTTTGTTGTCAATTGGGTGGTATAAGTAATATCCCTTGGTTTCCTTAGGATATCCAACAAAATAACATTTATCCGATCTAGGGCCTAGCTTGTCAGGAAACATTTTCTTGACATATGCCTCACACCCCCAAATCCTCATAAAAGACATATTGGGATGCTTCCCAGTCTATATCTCATATGGTGTCTTTTGAAACGATTTAGATGGTACTCGGTTAAGTGTAAATGTGGCAGTTTCAAGAGCATAACCCCAGAAGGAATTTGGAAGATCAGCAAAACTCATCATTGATCGCACCATATCAAGTAATGTGTGATTCCTTCTTTCAAAAACACCATTATGTTGTGGTGTTCCAGGCGGAGTCCATTGTGATACGATACCACAGGCTCACAGAAGGTCCTAAAACTCTTGGCTTAAGTATTCTCCACCTCGATCGGATCGAAGTGCTATAATACTTTTACCAAGTTGGTTTTGTACTTCATTCATGAAATCCTTGAACCTTTCAAGGGTTTTTTACATATGTTTCATCAGGTACACATAGCCACACCTACTGAAGTCATCAGTAAAGGTAATGAAGTATTGATACCCACCTCTGGCATTAGTTCTAAAAGGCCCACATACATCAGTATGTATGAGTCCTAATAGATCACTAGCTCTCTCACCTTTACCAGAAAAGGGAGTCTTCCCTAGTACAAAACCGACCTTTAGTGTCGATTCTTTAAGGCCTTTAGTGTCAGTTTCTAAGAGACACCTATGTGGGCGACGCTAAAAGACCAATCGTTACGCGTCGGTTCAAAAACCGACGCCAAAACCCTTCACGCGCCACCGAAAACGCGCCAGCAGGGGACTATAGGCATCCGTTATTAGGTAAGAAATCGACGCCATATACCTTCGCGCCACAGAAAGGGCGCCATCTGGTGCACTATCAATGTCGGTTTATTAGTAATAACCGACGCCATATCACCCACTGCCATGGCCCTGCTGGCCAGCACGACCATGGTGTCTGGTACACTGAGCACGGCCGTGGTGTCTGGCCCGCTGCCACGGCCGTGGTTTCTGGCCTAATATAGGTGTCGGTTATTAGATAAGAAACCGACACTGTAAATATGTGGTGTCAGTTGTATACAAATAACCGACGCCTATTGTTTTTTTTTCTGCAGTCTGCAGACCTGCTGTGGCTGGTCGCAGGATGAAAAACTTATTCAGTTATGAACTGCAAGTTTTACGACATCCATTGATATCAGCCAACAACAGGCCACAAACCTACAAAATTAACAACAAAAATATTCACACATTTAGAAATGCAACCTACAGTTCCATTTGATTTTCACACATTTAGAAACATTCATGTAGCTAGAAATTTGTAGTTCCATTCATTTTCACATTCACACATGTAGAAACATTCATATAGCTACCAACATTTTCATTCATTTTCACTCAGACACATGTAGAAACATCCAGACATGTAGAAACATTCACACATATATTATAATTTAGAAATTCATTTACAAAATATCATTCTTTAGTCATTATTCTCTATCAGCATCCCAATTATATGTTAAAACTCCCACTATTTGTATGGTTGTTGCCCATTCTTCTCTTACTTCATTTAATTCTCCATCGTATAGGGAGCATGTACATCTAGTAAGGCATTTCATGTAGTGTGGTCAATTTTAAACACCTGCAAAGAGAATGATGTATATATATAATTAATGAGCTATAAATAAGATTGATATATTTCATATTATCTAATGAGACTATATAATACCTCATCAATACAATCGATGTCCATTGCGGCATATTTGATAATCATGTGCATAAATCGCATCACATAGTATACACATGCCCATCCGTTGTCTTGTGTAGCACATTATAAATTGAAACATACAAAATATTAAAACATACAACTAATTAAGCATAAATAATATATACATTGCAGTCAGGAACTTACTTCCACGTTCTTCCAAATTATTTACTGGTTCTTTTTCTTGGGGACATTTCCTCCCACCTTTTTGAACTCATCAAAACCCTACATGTTAATGTAACATAGTACATTGCATAATTAAATAGTAATGTAATAACATATGTTAACGGATATGAAAATGAAATATTTCTCACCGGAATAATGCCATTTTCATTTTGTGTCCATTTCTTGAATTCAATTTACTCCCCTTAGGATCTAGATAATAGACAGTGAACGTCTCGGGGACAATAACTAGTAACTCCCAATGCATACCACTAGAGGTAAAAAAGTAAAAGATTAATAACTCAAAATCCACAATAAAAATGTAATTTTTTTAAGTCCAAATTATAATAAGCAAAGTAAACTTACTCTACATTGAATGGAGATATTATCACCGTCTTCTTATTTTGAGAAAAATTTGTAAAAGCCTCACAACAGTATTGTTGAACTGACGTAGGGTCTTTAGCTACTAGACTAATCAAAGATGGAATCAAAAATCCTACATGTTCGAATGTAAAATATGCACATATCTTGTCTAAGTAGCTGCAAAACATGTATTAATTACGCATGCATTAATAAATAAGAAACCATATCACCAGATCCTACACAAGGTATATGGATGTATAAAGAAGATCTCACCTTATCCATAGCTCTATCATAGATGTATTTAGCCAATTATATCGAAACAACTCCAAAATATCTTGTATAAATAGTTTGCTTTCGTATGATTGACCTGCAGCATCTAAATCTAAACAAACAAGTATAGGGCAATTTATATCATGTTCGCCTAACCATATTGCCATACCCCTACAGTTAGGACCTAATAGGATAGGTAGGTCCTGTGGAACCCAACTGGGTAATGTAGGAGGTGGAAGTGGAGGCCTAGATGTTGTGGGTGTCTTCTTTTTAACCTGTATATATATGATTTCAGATCAACTGACATCATATACACACACTAACAATTGAACGTAATGTAAATTTACCATACCGTTTCAGTAAAGACGACATCCGCTTTTAGCCACAATATCACTCCGCCTTCTGCCTCACCAAGCATTTCACAATCTGGGTGGGCATATGGCAATGGAAGATCCATCCACTGGGAGAATATATGTATCGGGCTCACACAAATCCAACCAGCTGGTAATGGAGACCCGTGAAACATTTCCCCTGGTAGGGATGGGTAAGTCGACGCCTCTGCAACGGCATATTCTTCACTTTTTAGACGGCATGGCTTCAACCCCTACAAATTTTTGTGTAAAGAATGTTATATACATATATACATTTCATCTTTTTTTGAAACGACTACAATTTCATATATACATATCATCTTGAAAACATATCATCTTGAATTAAAAAACTAGTTACTATGTCATAAAAATACTTACATCGGATGTGCTAGGTGGTGGGTCTACAGGATTACTCCCAACCTCTGTAGTAGGAGTAGAGCCTGCAGTAGGAGCTATAGGTATTGTCTGGTAAGTGGCAGTCTGAGATGCCTGCCACGTTTTCATTGCTTCTTCGAGTTTCCTATCAAATAGCTTATCTACCTATACATGGATAAAAGAAATGTTAGCTTCTAATTATTGAATTCTCTTTTACGGTAACATTATAAAGAAAGAATATGTTACCTCTTCTTATGAAAGTCCCACTTTTGGGACATGTTTGCGCGGGGATGGCCCAAAAAAAACTTTGATGCCCACAACAGTGTCTGCAGCCCTAACACGTCCAGGATGCTCTGGGTTACCCAGAGCAACTGTCAATTCATCCCTTGTGCCCTCAGGGATGAACTTGCCTTGTTTCCTCAGCTCGTGTAGCTCCCTCTAATTGCCAAAACAAAAATTTGTAATTAAGTAAACACCACAAATAATCAATATTCGAACGATTGCTGTAAGAGTTGTATTTTACCATTTTTGCAGCCGCCTCAGCAGTTGCGGGCTTCGTTATTTCTCCCTTCTTATTTTGCCTCCCAGCTATCCAAACATCATGACGAGGCAAAGGTGTGCTACCTATAGTCGAGGACTCCTGAGTAGCAGTAGACTGAGCAGTAGCCTCAGACTGTAGTCTTTGGCGAATGCCCGCATACCCCTTTGGACCCATTGTGTGGTCATGCACATTCAGTGCACACCTTGATTTTTGTGCCTCACTGAGGGCCTAGTTAGTATGCACATTAATGATTTGGTTAGTAACACTAAATGTATTAATTAATGAGATTGGGACTGATGCCTAATACCTTGAATTCATCAGTTTGTCTTGTAGCAACAAACGTGTCGCATTCTTCTTTGTTCAGGAAGTTCCACTATTCAGTGGTTGTCTTCTTCCTCTTGTCAGCTTCTTTTATGTATTCTCGGGTGAGATTTGTCCTATAGTTCCTTAGGACTCTCCCACAGCGTTGCATCATGCATTTACGATGCAGCTTTTCATCCAATTCAAATATACTCTGCAAAATAGAATTGCTATTAACTAGTATCCAAAAAATTAGTAATCTACAAAATAGAATTGCAAATTAATAATAACACACACATAAATCCTTCCATATTACGTCTTTCTTCTCCTTAGAAACTTTATGCCAAGAATCTATCTTACAACTGCAATGGCTATGAGTAACATACCCAAGATATGAAACAAACGAATTGCGATTCACACCAGATACATTTCCTACATTATCAAAATCCACAACAAGTTTGGGTCCATTGCCCTTTTACGCTATTAACTTCTTCATCATAGTGATTCCCCTTCTCTTGTCAACTTTTTGGTGCTGCTGATCAAGTGCCTCAAGTGCTTTAGATGGTACATGTGCATCATCACCTAAAATTTGACAAAATAAACACATTTACAAGATATAACTATAAATGGAGATATAGATATAAATATATGATATATTTTTAAAACTTACATTGTGAGGCGGCGCATTGATGTCCTCACCCTCACGGTAATCATCAGCACGGTCATCAAGAGAATGCTCATCCATCTAAAAATTCACATTCACATTGTAAAGTTCACATTGTAAAGTATTTCAAATTGTAAAGTAATTCACATTGTAAAGTTCACATTGTAAAGTAATTCAAATTGTAAAGTTCACATTCACATTGTAAAGTTCACATCAGGAGATACTCAGTTTTGAACAACATATTAAATTTTCAGAATTTTTGGAAGATGTTTTGTATCACAACAGAACCTTGATCGATCGAGTTCTGAGAGAGACAAACTCGACCGACCAGATTTTTCTGGAAAAATAAAAAAGACTAAAAAATGTTTAAAATTAATTATTCCAAGCACCTTAATGAGTATATAGGACTCTATTATAAATTCTATATAGATTATAAATCTTTACTAGGTTTATTTGCTTTACTAGATTATAAATTTTGTATTGATTAATCGCCTTTGTCGAGAAGTTCACATTCACATTGTAAAATTCACATATTCAGAAAAATAAAACATATAAAAATATAAACATGCCTCTAATATTGCGATTTCGTCACCAGTGCTGACTTTCAAGTTGTTATCGCAATGCCTACATGGACAGTAGAACCTATCTCCAGGTTGTTTCCTATGTTCCTCGGCAAATCTAATAAACTGGTCAAAACCAGAAATAAACTCTGGGGTGCAGCGATTGCGAATTGACATCCATGATCTATCAATTCTATGATCAAAGAGAAATCAAATATACATTACAACAAGATTAGGGTCTAGGGTTAACAAATACATGTGATGTCATTCTTATATATAATAAATATGTACCACCTATCCCATTCTTGAACACCTAATCTCACTAGTAAGTGTATAATGTGTATTGGGTTTTCAAGAAAATTTCGGCAGCATTTCCCCGATGTTCCCTAAGTACATATGTACTTAGAGAACAAACGGGGAAATGCTGCCGAAATTTTCTCAAAAACCCAATACACATTATACACTTACATCCTAAGCGAGATCAGGTGTTCAAAAAAATCCCAAACCGGGGACTATCCAAGATTTACTCCTAATGAGTAAATCTTGGACGGGTTTCTAGGCCAACAAATACATGTGTTTTCATTCTTATACCTAAAATCCTAGTTCTTCAAGTTAGGGTGATTATTGATGTCTTTAAAAGCATGATTGGCAATTTAGGGAAAAGTTCATCATTTACATTCCAAGCATGTCACATGTGTGTATTACAGTTCATCATTAAGCAAGAAAGGTGATTAGGATTCTCAATATACTCAACAATGAAACAAGTTACCAATTTCATAGTTAGGATGGTAGAGATACCCTAATTAAGATCCAGATCTAATGGTTCATAATGAGCTTGTGATAAAGTTACATCACTAAAAGTCACATCACTAGATGATTATATAATTTCAAAAGTAGTATACAAATAAATTCAAATGATTAGATAACTAAATAAAAATAGTAGACAAAAAAATACAAATAAGTAGATGAATAAATACAAATCTATTGATAAACTAATATAAATCAGTAGGTGATGATCAATTAATTGCTGAATCAGTACATAAATAAATACAAACATTAGATGAATACATACAGATCAATTGAAAAATATAGTTATATCAGTTGATAAATAAATTTCATTAAGTAGAGGATTAAATCATAACAAAATCAGTACATAAATAAACACAAATAAGTAAATAACTAAAAATAAAATAAAAAAACGCCCAACAACAGCCTAGGCGTGCCTTAGCACCGCTCAAGCAGCCGTCGGAGCAGAGGAAGAAGGAAGAAGGCAGGGCGGGCATACCTTGAGGGCAGAGGAGAGCAGCGTCTGGAGCAAGACCTAGCAGCAGCTAGCAGCTGGTGCCGGTGGCGAGGAGAGGAGAGGAGCGGCGATGAGGGCGGTGAGGAGAGGACAGCAGCCATCGGTGGGGGCGGTGGCGAGGAGAGGAGAGGCGCCGGTGAGGAGCAGCGGCGAGGGTGTCGACTAGGAGTGCTGGCGGCGCGGGGGAGCAATGGTGGCCGGGGAAACGACGACGGCGACGGCGGTGAGCAGAATCTCCAGACCTAGCAGAGTCGCAATGAAACAGAGACAATGGGGAAAAGATCTGTTTCGCGGGGATATTAACTGTACCATAGGCGTCGGTTATTCAAATAAACTGACACATAAAATTAACAGTGTCGGTTCTCCACAAAAACCGACACCTATTCTCAACTATAGTCGTCGGTTGTAACTACAAAACAACCGATGTCTAAATACATATGCCGATTAAAAAAATTGTTCTCGATTAATGACCATAGTCGTTGGTGTCTTCTGACAACCGACGCTTAAAGGGTGTGAAAAATTCCCCGCGGATAGCGCGGGAAAACTCATAAGCGTCGGTCATTGTGGTTAAACTGACGACCAAAAAGTGCCCAATTTCTATCTCGTGAATAACCTTTAGTCGTCGGTTTATTATTTATCAACTGACGCCATATGTTAAATTTTGGAGGTAATTTTTTCCACTGGAAATTTTGGATTTGGTCGTTAATTTTAGGCGTCAGTTTTTTATTAAGTAACTGAAACTGAATAGAAGCGGTACCCGTGTCTGGGCGCCCTTCATAGATTGGATGTCAGTTTATGTTATCAAACGACACTATATAGTTTCGGTGTTAGTTTATTTATACAACCGACACCTGTAAAAGTGACTTTATAAGCCATTTCTGTAGTAGTGCTTGGTCATCTTACCCAACAAGAAAGATTCACATGTCTCTATTGATTCATAATCAAAAGAGGCTAGATAACCATCTTTATGGAGACTAGAGATGCGATTCTCATTTATGTGCCCTAGACGACAATGCCAAAGATATGTTTTGTTTGAGTTGTTGAGTTTTTGCCTTTTGGTGTTAACGTTGTATATACTTGTCTCTAGATCTATCAAGTATAGACCATAAGACATTGGGGCACTGCCATAAAAGATCCCATCTTTTGAAATGGAACATTTTCCATTCTTTATGAGAAATTCCAAACCATCCTTGTCTAAACAAGAAACAAAAATAATATTCCTATTTATGGCAGGTACATAATAGAAGCTCTTCAACTCTATTATTAACCCACTTGGTAGAGTTAACTCATAGGTTCCTATGCCACTGGAGGAAACCTTGCCCCATTGGCAACACATAGTTCAACCTCACCTTTACCCAAAGGCCTACTTCTCTTAGATCCTTCACATTTGAACAAATGTGAGATCCACATCCGTTATCAAGTACCCATGACAAACAAGTAGTAAAGTTAATCTCTATCACGTATACACTAGAAGTAGAGATCTCTATCTCTCGCCTCTTCTTCCATTGTTCCTTCCATCCTTTCCATGTAGAAGACTCTGACATTGGTTTGGCAAGAGAACCCTTCTCTCCCTCACCTTTATCGTCATACTTTGTTCCATTGATCTTCATCAATGAACTATCCTTCTTCTTGAACAATGCATTAAGTGTACATGGAGTGGATTCAAAGGCTACCGGTATATCTAGATTGAGCAGAACCCTTCTCACAATCCCCAACTAGTTATGGAATTTATTCTCAATTAATTTTCCCATAAAAGATGATTCTTTTGCCATTCTACAAGAGAAAATTGCATTTGTCAAAACTCCTTTTGATTTGATTTGATTTGATTTGAATAAAATTTGAAGATAGTTAATTAGGCCTTTAATCAATTACCTCTCCCACTATTTTAATTTAAATCAACATCCCTCGCCATCAATTCAGAAGATTGTAGCGTACAATCTCCTAGTGGGTCAAGATCCGTATTTCATCAAGTCATTAGTCAGCTTTGGCTGATCGCCCACAACTTGACTATTTAGGTAGCCCATCATGCCAATTGCATCATATGAAACTCTTGATGAATGAACATGCACAACACCTTGCCATGAACATTTCATGCCTCTGGGCTTAGACACTCTAAGAATCACCAGTTAAGTCTAACCCAAAAGCCGACACGTTAAACATGCACCCTGCTTTGGAAGAACCTATAGGTTTACCCTTCACACTTCCGCGAGATAGATGGCGCACCACGCTTTGGGATAACCTACGCTTGGTCGATCAGGTTTTTCATGTGTGTCACTAATGGAAGGTGTGAAAGACTTAATATTTAGATGAGGGATTTGGTTTTATAGGTACATATACATATCCAATCATCACAATATATAGTACATATCATATACATGATATATCCCATAGAAAACATGTGAAATGATAAAAGTGATGATTACGGCCATCCTAATGTGATTCCTCGATCCAAGAGGAATCACAGTCATCTAGGTCTACATCACATGCAACCTGTTCATGATGAAGTGCTATAGCCATCTGAGTTGATCAACTCATCACATGAATGACCTTCTCGCTCTGGCTGGTCATCTGGGTTCCACCAGCCGATCGATTGGCTCCTCCAACCGATCAGTTTGCCTGGTCGTCATGCATCTCCTCATGGCCGCCACCCGATCGTCTCACTCCTTGAACTAGTCGTCTGGATCGCCAACCGATCGGTTCACTCCTTGAACTGGTCATCTGGACCGTCAACTGATCAGTTCACTCCTTGAACTGATCATCTCAGTTGTCATCAGGTTGTCCTCTGTTCTTCGACATAATAGGAAATAAAATATCTATCCTATTTTACATTTATATTGAGGAATCCCGAGTTACATTCGGGGGGAGCAAAGATAAGAAAGAAATCTTGAGTTATCTCGAGTTACATCAGGAATAAGAGATAGCGAATCGATGCACAGAATGAGATGCAAGCAACCACATTTAACCAAGCACACATACATAGGGTTTATTGGCCATAACCGCGCTATACATCCACCATAAAACTCATTTAAGGGTGACGCGTATCGAGTGCATTCATATTACATATCATATATGTATATTAGGATTTGTGGATTTAGGATTAAACATGTATAAAGCTAATTTTATTTGCATCGTATGTAATAAATAAAGGCGGAAAACCAAAATCGATCATATTGATTATCCTAAAGTATAGAGTATTTGATGTGGCTATGATACCGCTGTTGGGTTTTAGAGGAGACAGAAAAGGTAGCAGAAACAAAA
The DNA here is from genome assembly GCA_963693085.1 of Alisma plantago-aquatica. Taxonomy (NCBI): domain Eukaryota; kingdom Viridiplantae; phylum Streptophyta; class Magnoliopsida; order Alismatales; family Alismataceae; genus Alisma; species Alisma plantago-aquatica. The sequence goes on from OY856410.1 coordinate 823,100,224, forward strand.
AATTTCTTCTCCCAAACCCAGAATAAAGGAATTGCGTCAATGTCTATACAACAGAAAGGATGGTTTGTAAAGGCGTACCTTATCTCGAGGCTTGCTCGGCGACGTTACCTCACGGCTTGCGTGGTCTTCACCTCTAGTCTTGGACGGTGTCTGTGCAGCTCCTGGTCTCACCGGGACTATCGGGATTGATAGTTGTCCTCCGAGCGTCAGAAGTCTCCCACCTCTATAGTAGTCCACACAGACCACCTGGAACTCTGATCTCCTTATCCCACAAGGAATCCGAAGGAGTCGCACCCTCCTATCGGTGCACTAGCCACCGACACACTTTCCTGCAACCAGTCTCTTTTCTGCAGTTGTCTTTCCCTTGTTGTGCCTCCCTTATCGGGTAACACTTGATTGGGCTCTCCTGGTTACCACAACCAGAGAGAATGACAACTTTGTAGAGAAACTGGTGTTCTGAGTTGTACTTTGAGAAGCCCCCAATACCCCTATATATATAGGAGCGTCATGGGATAGGGTTCTCTACCCCGGGCAATGTGGGATTAAAGCAGGAGTAGAAGGGTTCGAAATTTTCCACAAAATCTGACAAACTACGCCAGTTGAACCGATTGGTTCAGCCCTGAACTGATCGTCTGGGCCCTTGAGCCGATCGTTTTAGGCATGAGCCGATCGGTTCGTGGTCCTTGTCCAACTCAAATTGACTTTCCATGTTCATTTCCAACTAATCATATATTAGTCCTTATCCAAATCAAATTTGACAAGTGAAACAAACTCAGATGGTCATCCGACCAGTTCAACACTATAAACTGATCGGTTCATTGACCTGAGTCGATCATCTCACCAGCCTGAGCCGATCGGTTCATCTCTATGAGCCGATCAGTTGGGGCAGCAGATCAGTCAATTGTAGTTTCAATCAATCTGATACTCTAATCATCTGATCCAACACCTTGAATACTATGATTTTGAGCTATCAATCGATTGGGTGTTTAATTGAACTACTAAACTCCTTTAGTAATCAATCTAAACACCATTTGTGGACAAACTCCTCTTCCAGGTTAAATCCTTTTTGTGTGACTATGCAGGTCCATTTCACGTTGGCAATGAAAGTCAATAACACTTATGACTTCACAAGCAAAGAGCGGTGCCTAGTCACACATCAGTGCTACCCGAGTGAAATATATAGTTGGAGAATAACTTTCAATCCTACAATCCATGAATGGTGTTACAACAAATGTATAATTCCTTTGTCACTAATGTCCTGAATGAACTCAAGGCATGGTGTAGTCATCCTTTCAACATTCATTCATTTCCTTGATCTCAGAGCAGACTGGGTGAGATGTGTGTGACATCAATATCACATATTGATTCACACATGCATGCACATGCCTTTCTCAATCCTACTCATCAAGTGGCCATGGACATCAAACTCCCTTAGAAGGGACAAATCCCATATCTATCACTCACCCCTCAAAAGCCCCATGTGTCAAAGTCACCCAATCATCGCCTTTATAACAACCCATGTTTCAGGACTACATTTGATGATGTCAAGGTGTACCCAACAACATGTGTTGAGTGTAGTGATTTCAGGTCGAAGAATCACACTCACCACCTTCATTGTGAGAGCTGACTGTGACTACCAAATCATGGTTCCATATGTCACTCTCACGGTGGGTCTGTCTAGTACACTTGTTCTCCAACAAGTACCTATGTGCTTGGTTTGATATCATGGTTCCATATGTCACTCTCACGGTGGGTCTGTCTAGTACACTTGTTCTCCAACAAATACCTATGTGCTTGGTTTGATATCACTATATCATGACTAATGAGATTTTGTCATCAACCAACACACAATCTAGCCTTTAGTGTTATTGATGTCTATGGTTATTTCCACAATAACAACCGACTAGGGACTAAACAAGAAAGTATACTCTTAACATACGTATGATCTCATCGTATAGGTCCTCAACCCAAAAGCATACGTCATCGAGTAAAAAAATTCTTTAGACATCTATCATGTTACACTATCATCTCATAAATAGTTAAAACATATAGATCGGAAATTGCCTTTATTATTATTCAAATCATTTACAAAGTATCCCATTACAATCATCACATGACTTGCTCTATGGGCATACATACCAACATTTAGGTAGGTTGTTGTCTCATCATCTATGACTAGCTCATTGCCTTCTTGAGTCGCAAGATATCTAAATCTCTCAGACTCAAGGCATGTCCTACTAGATCTATGAGGTTCATGTGTTACATGAGGAACTTGAGATTCCACAATGGTTTGTGACTCTCCTTGTTCCTTTTGTGCGTCTACATCTTCAATATTTTCTTGTCTCGAACATCTTTGAGTTCTAATTTCCTCCCATTGATTCCTTTGGAAAGAAATTCCTTCTCTAGGAATACAAGATCACTATCAACATACACGTTTGTAGTTGGATGGAATATAAAAACGGTATCCTTTGGTTTCACTAAGATATGAAACAAATCATCATATATCTAATTTGGGACAAACCTTTTCAAGAAACTATTTTCTCTCATAAGCTTTACATCATCAAATCTTCATAAAAGACATATCAGGACACTTCCCATGCCATATCTCATATAATGTCTTTTGAACCGATTTAGATGGTATATGGTTTTGTGTGAAGCATGTGCCCCAGAAGGAAGTCAGAAAATCAAATAGACTCATCATTGATTGCATCATGACTAATAGGGTGTGATTACTTCATTTTGATACATCATTATATTTTAGGTGGAGTAATTGTGAGCAATATCACGGTCTCACTAAAGGTCCTTAAATCTCTTGGTTCAAGTATTTATTACACTGATCATATCAAAGTATTTTAATACTAGTAAGAACCTTTATAATTTAGTTCTCAAACATCTACACGCATTACTATGTATGAGTCCCAATAGATCACTTACACTCTCACTATTTCTAGTGGAAGGATCTTTTGTCATCTTTCCCAATAAATAAGACTCATATGTCTCTATTAGTTCAAGACCAAAAGAGTGTAGATGACCATCTTTATGGAGTCTAGGAATGCATTTCTTATTTATGTTTCCTAGATATTAATGCCTTAGGTATGTCTTGTTTGAGTTATTGATTCTTTCAGTATTTATGTTATATATATATACATGCACACACAAATATATATATATATATATATATATATATATACTTGTCTCTAGAACTAACAAGTGTAAACTATGACACATTGGGGAAAAGCCATAAAGATCTTATCTTTAAAGTAGAATGTCAATCATTCATTATATGAAATGTATATCCTCTCTTATCTAAATAATATATATATATATGAGAACGATCTAGTGAGAAACAAATTTTGGTGAGAGCGTGAGAGGCATCTGAATAAATCCCCTCATAGATCAAATTTTCATAATCCAACTATATAGATTACAATTATACCTTAATATTTACCTTCCTATAAAATTGTATCACCATCTGATTTGTAGATCATTCACAACAATATAATACTTTTTGACGCTCTATATTGAATTTCAGGCTGACCGTTGGATGTAAAAAGTGTATATTGTACATATGGACATGCAAATAATGTCTGATTGCAATGATTTTTTGTGATAAGATAAATGAAATGATGCTCATTCCATCTATATGGTTGGATTTGAAAAAATAGTTCAGAATTTGTAGTTATTCAAATGCCTCTCATGCTCTCACTGTAGGATGTTTCCCACTAGATCGCTACCCTATATATATATATATATATATATATATATATATATATATATATATATGATGTTTCTGTTAATGGAAGAAACAAAATAGCAATTCACTAATTCTATTATATTTTCACTGGGCTAAAATAAATGGTAGGTTCCAACTATAGTGGTAGCAACTCTTGCTCCGTTTATTTGTACCTTCTCTTGCTGACTTCTTCTCAAATCATGCACATCATAGTATGTCTAAGATATTCATCTAGTGTCAAATACCAAAAATGATGAGGTAAACATATTTATCTCAATAACATATACACTTGAAGCGGAGATCTCTATCTCCTACTTCTTCTTCTTGAGCTCCTCTACTTAAAGAGGGAAATTCCTCCTCTAGTGTCTAGATTGGCGACAGAGGTGGCACTTTCCATCCTCATTCACTCCTACTTTTTCTTTAAATGAAATAGACTTGGGTTTTTGGCTAGCTTTAGAACTCTTCTTGTCCTTGACTTTGCCCTTGGACCTTCTCTTTCCTCTAATGATCATCACCAAAGATCTAGGATTGTCTTTCTTCATTTGTGCTTCAACTATTTTCAACATGCCGAGCAACTGTTGGTATAGTATGCCCAGAGAGCCAATCATATGATGATTGTAATGAGTCACACGATACTTGATTTTATAATGATAAAGGTAATTCTGTCTATTATGTTTCTCTCACTCATGAGATGATGACACATACATCATAGATGTCTAAAGAATGATGTGACTCAATGACATATGTCTTCAGGTTGAGGACCTGAACAATGAGACCATATGTATGATAAAAGTACATACATTCTTGTTATGTCCCTAGTTGGATAAAACTATGGAAGCAAAATAGACAACAGTAACACATAATACTAGAGTTTGTGATGACTGATGATAGAGTCTCATTAGTCATGATATATGATATCAAGTCAAGCACACAAATATATGTTAGAGAATAGTATATCAGACAAACCCACCTTGAGAGTGATACATGGATACCATGGAATGGTATTTACAATTGTCTCTCATACTGATAGTGGTGATAGTGGTTATTAGACCTAAAATCACTGCACTCATCACATGTCATTGGGTACATTTTAACATCATCAAACACATTCTTGAAACATGGGTGTTATAAAGGCAATGGTTGGGTGACTTTGACACATGGGGATAGACTGTGAGTGATAGAGATGGGATTTGTCCCTCCTACAAGGAGTATTATATTCAGGTCCCCTTCATAAGTGAGACTGAGAAATGTATGGCCATACTCATGTGATTCAATATATGATATGTGAATTCACATGCATCTCAAATAGTCTGCTCTAGGTCAAGGAACATGGATTGAATGTTGAAGAGGATGACATTCCATGCCTTGAGTTCAATCCATATGTCAAAGACAAAGGAACTATATGACCACTGCAACACTAATCACAGATTGTAGGTTGAAGTTGCTCTCCAAATTTCTAATTTACTTGGGTAGCAATGATGAGTTACTAATTTCCGCTCATTTCTAGTGATGTCATAAGTTGTTATGAACATTCACTGCCAACGAAAATTGGAACATGTAGGATTGAGACTAAAGGTGTTTAGGTACTCGATTAAACATACAATTGACTGACTAGACTCAGAACTATAAAGTTCAAGTGTTGAACTAGCTAGTTAGTATAACATCCCTGACCTGGGTTATGCTTGAACCCTATATGTTTTGTTTAATAAAGATAATTATATGCTTGCTCTTATCTCTTGAAAAGTAATTACGGATCAAGAGGAACTTATGTTTCAATTTTAGTCTTTTTTTTTAATAATGTTGAAACAATGTTTTGCCTATTTTGTACTAAAGTGCAAATTACCCAAGTTGAGGGGTTAACTTGCAAATGTTACGTGGTAAAATATTCCTCAAGTGTTGAAGTATAATAAGAATGAAAAAGATGTAGAGGTATGGCTGCCACAAGTCTGAGTACCAAGAAAGAGCTTGTTGAGCAATGTTTGTACATTAAAACCTAGTTTTGGTGTATAATGCAATTTACCCAAAACCTAGGGTTCAATATGCAAAATATCACTCCTAGAGAGTCCCTAATATTTCTTGGTATAAATTAGAGACAAGAAAATTTGAGGGGCGTCACATTTGAATCACTTTGGAGGAGAGAGAATCTTGATATTAAAATAATCAAGATTTAAGCATAATTGAAACCCTAATTCCATTTAATGCAAAAATAAATATATTAATGGAAATTCCCTTCAACCAAAAATGAGATGGTTGAATTTTCATAAGTGTGAACGTCCTTGTGCCTTGCAAATACCACAAAATATCTAAAGTGAGTGGAGAGCCCACTCACATTAGTTAACTAAAAAGTAATATCCACTCAATTTTGGATTTTTTTTTTGGAGTTGGTAAAATATTACTAAGATCATAAAGTATAGAGGGTATGGCCTCGTATACTATACAAGTGGGCTATACTACAAAATCCCACTGCCTAAGGATAAGGACCTTGACATGTCTCGTGATCTCGGGTTTGGACTTGACCACCCAACCCAAGCTGTGAACAAACCCATCAAAAAGATGCAAAACATCAGTGTCTCCCTTTACCATGGAGTCTGTCATTTCTTTCTCTCCAGATGAAGTAGAAAAGACCAGTGACTACAACACCCACCAGCCTGGATAGGTCTTTATCAGTCTTCATTTTGTCCTCCAGCCAGAAAACCACTTGGAACAGATCCTTGGGCGGGCTGCCACCCCAGCCCATTTTAAGGCATAGCCTGCACCACATATAGTAGGTAAAGCTACAGCCGAAGAAGAGATGGAGATGAGATTCCTCCTCTTCTCAGCAAAGAAGACATAGAGGGTTGCTATTCAGCCCCCATTTAATCAACCGGTCCATGGTGGGGAGCTTCTGAAGGATGCTCTTGTATAAGCAGTAGCTCCACTTCGGGATATGAGAGCCATTCCACAAGAGCTGGAACCAAGGGACCTGGGGTGTGTGGTAGTGCATGATTCTCCAAGGGACAACATCAGGATTAGCTAGTGCCCATGTGTTGTCAACATTGTGATAATCCCCAGCAATGTCCACCCATTTTCTGCACATCTCCCGCCAGGTTCTGGACTCATTCTTGGTTCTATTTTCCACCAAAACCTCGACGTATCACCTTTTCATCCAAGACGCCCAGCCCGATTCGGTTCTTCTTAAGAAAACATCGATCCTCTTCATTGTTGCAGCAGCAGCCACATCTCTGGGATCGTGAATGTTTAGTCCCCCTTCTTCAAGCTGTTTAGCCACCGTGCCCCACGCCACCGCATGGAACTTTCCTCCCCAAACAAACGCCGCAATGATGCTCCGGAATTTGTCGAGGATGAACCCAGGGATCTCCGCTTGCATACACCAAAATCTGATCATGGCAGTCAGAATGGACCTAGCCAAGACCAGCCTACCTGCCATGGAAATGTTCAGCCCAGCCCACTTAGCCACTTTCTCCCTCAGGCTATCCATACAAGTACTGAAATCTGACCCTTTTGGCTTGCCCCCACTGATCGGAATGCCTAGGTAACGAGTAGGGAAGACCCCTACCTCGACGCCCACGGATTCTCTGAGTCTCCCTCTCCTAGAATCATAAGATCTAGAGCGGAAGACCCTAGATTTGATAACACTCAAGAACAGCCCCGTGAGTTTGCTGAAACTATTCATCATCCTACTGTAGTTTTTCATCATCTTGATATTACCTACAAGGAAGAACAAGATGTCATCAGCAAAGATCAGGTGCGACATGACCTTGACGCCACCTTTCTTGTAAGTGCTAATTCTCTTCTCGAGCACTTCTTTGTCCATCATGTGGGTGAGGGATTCCATAACAATGGTAAAGAGAAGGGGTGACAAGGGGTCACCCTATCTAAGGTCGTTCGTAGCTTGGAACAGGCCAAAGGGGGCACCATTCACCAGGACAGAGAAGGAGGTGGGGGTAACACACTCCTTCATAATAGCAATCCACCAGTGAGAGAAACCCATGCCTCCCATGATCTTCCAAAGAGCTTCCCATTTGACGTTGTCATACGCCTTCTTGAGATCAACCTTCAAGCAAGCCTTCTTACTACTATTTTTCACCTCGAAGTCAAGGAAAAACTCTGAAGCAAGTAGAGTGTTGTCATTTATGGCTCTACCAGAGATGAACGTTGTTTGAGTTGGTGATATGATAGACGACAATATCTTTTTGAGCCTATTAGCCATGAGCTTGGAGATGATTTTGTAGACAACAGAGCAACAAGCTATAGGCCTCACATCATTCATGGACTCCACCAACCCTTTCTTCGGAACAAGCACTAGAAATGCGTGATTGATTTTCCTAAGCATTCTGCCTCCTACCAGAAACCATCTCACATCTCTACAGATGTCCTCCTTAACCAGGTCCCAATTGGATTGAAAAAATTTGGCGTTAAACCTGTCGGGACCCGGCGCCTTCGTAGCCCCAATCGAGAATAGGGCATCTTTAATTTCCCCCTCACTCACAGGCCCACAAAGCATGCCGTTCATCTCATCAGTGACTCTCCTACCCGGAAGACTCCCATTATGAAAAATATCTTTGTTGGTGTTGTTATATAGCCGGGTGAAAAACTCCACCGCTTCTGCTCCCACATCAAGAGGATCGTTCACCACACTACCATCTGCCTTCAGGAGGGAATGGATAGCATCCTTCATTCTATTTTTTTGACTATGGCGTGATACGTTCGGGTGTTTCTATTACCATCTTTGATCTAGTTGGTTCTGCTCCTCTGCCAAAAGCCCAATTCTTTGGCCTTTTCCAGCTGTGTCAGCCTCTTTACGGCAACTGTCTCCTCCTTGATGATCTAAGGGACCAGCGGTTGATGTCTTGCGGCTTCAGCAAACCTGGCATGATCCTTTCTCGCCTCCTTCACAAGAGTAGGTATATCGGAGAGGCCCAAGGACCAATTTGTAAGTGCTTCTTTCATGATTCTACACTTCTCCGCCACCTTGAACAGTAGGTTTCCCTCCACGATGATGTTCCAAGCTCTCTTGATCACCTCTACACAGCTGGTCCACTCCAGCCAGCCAATAAGAAATCTAAACGGTTTCTTCTTGATACTTTCCTATTTCATTCTAACCACCAACCACGCGTGATCGTTGTTTGGGTGTCCCCCTAGTTTAACATTGGCATAGGGGAAAATGTCCAGCCAGGCTTCATTAATGATTGCCCGGTCCAGCTGACAAGCTATCCTCCTTAACACAGCCCCCTTATTGTGCCATGTAACCAAGCCTCCATTCATATTCAGCTCCATCATATTAGCCCTATCCAGCACCTCATTGAATCTAGCTAAGCAAGAATCGGGCACAGGAAGACCCCCTTTCTTCTCATGAGCAAGTCTAATGTGGTTGTAATCCCCTAAGAAGATATGGGGTAACTCTCTTTGATTGGCATGGCTCAGAACCTCACAAATCCTTCTTCTGCGGACCTCAGAATTGTGGCCGTAGATAGCCGAAACCACTATATGCAAGCCACCACGATTAATGCAGCTGAGGGACATCATCTGATCCATAGCAAAGATTGTTTGAACGTCCCAAATCTGCGGGTTCCAACCAACTGCAATATGTCCTCCTTCTTTCTGGTCCAAGTTAGAATCATAACCCCAACTGGTTGGAAACAAGCCTTGAACTTTGTCCTCACACTCCCTTCTTATTCTCGTCTCAAGGTAGACTGCAAGAGAGGCTTGCACCTGTGTTATTATGCTCCTACGGGTCCTTTGCTTCCCAGGCCCGGAAGCTCCTTGCAGGTTCCACACGAGGATGCACATCATGAGCCTGGTCTTTTGCCCCCCCCCCTCAAGGGGTGCCTCCTCCTCTTCTAGTCCTCCTGGGTGAAGACTGCAGTCTGACCCCTGTGTTGACATAAGCCAGCTCGGTCTCCCCTTCCAGCCCTTGCAGCAGGGCAAAGGGGTTATTGTCCTCCGCCACAGTCCTCTTGTCCCCTGTGGTTTGACCTGTGATCATAACCTCCAAGGGAGTGTCCTCCAAAGGATCGCTGAGTGGTTTGGCCTATGCACAAGCCTCCTTGTTCCTTCTCTTGGCCATTTCACCAGGCACCTGGTGCCCAGGGCTAACCACTACACCACCAGCAGAAGCAGCACCTGCAGAACCCACCTCACTCGAAGGTGCACCCCCACTAGCCACCACAGTACACACAGGCGCGCCGTCTGCTGGGGTGGGGATGTCAGTGCCATCCTGTGTGACAGAGTTGCTAGAAGCCCACCTCATAGACTTGTTCCTCTTCTTGTGTGCAACCCTGCTCTGTTTTCTACCTCTGAATATGGGTAGATCCGTCAGTGACCTCCTTTCCCCATGGCAATGCCCCGTAGCGTGGCCAAAGACCTTGCAGGTGTCACACCACTCCGGCAGCACGTCAAAGACCACCCTAATTTCCAAGGCCTTTCCATCCGGAATTGCTATCATCACTGAGGGAGGAGGCTTCCTGTCAGCACTGATGTCCATGCAGATGTGGGCGGCTCCATCATACTTGCCTTTACTCAGGAAATCAATCACCTTCAGCTCACCAATTCCGCAAGCTATGATTGAGATCACCCTTCTAGTCCAGTGCTTGCCCACCTCCGGTAGCTTGACCCAGATCGGCGCTGAAGTGAGTGAGGTACGCCTGACATCAGCTTCAGGGGACCATCTTCTCATCAAGACCAATTTGTTGTCAAAGAACCACAGTCCATGATCGAGCGCCACCTCCATGTCCACGGCTGACGCAAACCTAGCAAGCAGGAGCCCGCCCACCAGAGGGGAGAGTTGCAGCTCGCCCTTAGGATGCCACGCCCGCATCATCCACCCGTAGAGTTGGTCCAACCTGTCCGCTCTGTCCAGCACTTGGATGATGACTGAATATTTATGGTGTTCATCCATCGCCTGGACCACAGGTTCCGAGAAATCCATCTAAGGTCGCTCGTCGCCCTCCCTATACTCCGGAACCTTCCTGTCCTCTGGCAACAAAAGGGGCTTGTACCTACTTCGACCTCCAATGGTTTATCAAGGATCTCTGCCCACACTCTGCCCTCAGCCATGTCCGCAGAAGGGTCGAGCCCCCCCTCCATCATGCCAGCAAGGGTGGAGGAAAGGGCGGCGGAATCCGCCCTGTCCTAAGCCTCACTCGCCATCGCCTCTCCACGCCCGACCTATAGATGGAACAGACCGCACTTAGAGAAAGAACCCATGAATGGGTAATTTTGGATATTATTATTATATTGATTAAGGTGTTTAATTTGTTTTCTTTTAATTCATGGATAATGAAGAGGAATTACAAGGTAGGGGAGATGGATTCATATGCAAGGGATTGAGGGGAGTATGTGGCACCAATTTTTGGAATTAAAGGATTTATTATCACTTTCTCTCTCATTGGAATTCCCTTATATACATCCCATTTTCAACCCACATGAAAGGCTTTTTCGATCCCTTTTTCTTTCCTTGCTTTGGCCATGCAAAAAGGAGCTTAGGAGCAACAGGAGGACATGCCCCAACCTGTAGGTAAGCTCCATAGTCATCTTCAACCTTGATTTCATGGTGGAAATTGAAATTCAATGCTTAATTTCTTCTTTTCTTCATTCAATCTTCAACCTTAGCCATTCATTTCACTCAAAGACTTGAGAACGGACCTTGGATAATTGAAAAAGCTTAACTCACCATTGAGGACGTGAATCTTGAAGCTTGGATTCAATTTTGAAGGCAGGTTATATTACTTGAACCCTTAAATGTCATTATTGCTTGCAATTTATTCATTATGTGTTGAACCTTTCTTCTTTCTCGATTTCCTTTTGATTAGTTGTTGAAATCATCATAAAAATCACAACTGATGTCGAAGGTTTGATGCTTGAAGATGATGATGTCATCTTAAGCACACACCTCAACAAAGGAATGGGCAAATGATTTTCAAAACTGATTGAGTTGATTCGGTTTCAAAAACCAATTGAGTTGATTCAGTTTCAAAACTGAATGGGTAGTTGTACCCAAGACCGAATGGGTAGTTGTACCCAAGATCGAATGGGTAGTTGTACCTAAGACTGAATGGGTAGTTGAACCCAAGACCGAATGGGTAATTTACTTTAGACTGAATGGTTAATTTACTTCAAACTGAATGGGTAATTAAGTTCAAGACTGAATGGGTAATTAACTACAAGATCAAATGGGTAATTGAGTTCAAAACTGTATGGGTAATGGATCTCAAGATCAAATGGGTAAATTGAACTTCAAAACCATTTGAGGATAATTGCTGATGTGAATGATGAGAATCCAATGGCTCAAATTGATTTAATTCTAATGGATTCCAGAATGAATGATCCATTGATTACAAACCATAATCGATTGATTGAAGAAATCCTAATTGAATTGGATCAATTTCTTGGTTGATGGTCCAAACGGTCTCAAGAATGTTTGGATTTCAAGGGTTGTGATGTATGGTTGGAGATCCAAGGGCTGTAATTTGTTGTACTTTCAATGGTTCAATTGATAATTGAATCAATAAAGCAAACCCTAAAATCAATTTTTTGGTTGGAGGAAACCTTAGTTGATCCAATCGGTTTCAAGATGTTTTGGACCAAATGGTATTGAGACAATTTGAGTCCAAATGATCTTGAGACCGTTTGGAGGGAAAATGGTCTCAAATTGTTTGATGATTCAATTGGTTTCAAGGATAAGTTGCTAATTCGGTTTCAAAACCATTTTGGATTAATTATATTTTATTCAAACTGTCTCAAACCATTTAGGGACTTCGAGATCAAGACCCTTTGATGGTCTAACGGTCTTAAGACTGACTGAAGGTGTGGTTCAGGACCATTTGAAGGTCAAAGAACTTTAAGACCGATTGAAGGACAAAATACTTCAAGACCGTTTAAATGTCTAATACCCCAAGACCATTTGAAGGTTTAATTGATTCAAATCTTGCAAGTACAATCAACCCCATGATTGTTGATGATGTTTTTCAAAGGTAATTGCAATGGTTGTACCTTTAAGGTACTTAAGTGATTAGTACCTTTTGAGTGGTTAACCTATGATGCTTATGGAAGCAGTGCCTCAATACACTATGCTAACCCTAAATGTATACACTTGACTGAAGGGTTAACCTAATTTAATCAAGTTTGAAGTAATTAATATCTTAGAGAGGATGAGAGAGAGAAATCCATACATGTATAATAATCATGTAATGGTTAAACCTCAACACTCTCAACATGAATAAAATATGTAATTAGGGTATGATTCTTGATAAAGAGATCATGAGACCCTAATTGAAAAGGTTGATGAGTCCTAACCCTAAATTAGGGCAATGCTACATGAAACCCTAATATAGGGTAATGATGTAACCCTAATCTAGGGTGTTGATATAAGAAATCCCAATTCAGGGCAATATAAAGAAAAACCCTAATTTAGGAGGATGGTTCATGAAACCCTAATTTCGGGTAAAGTTACATAAAACCCTAATTAAGTGTGATGACATGTGAAACCCTAATTAAGGGTGATGTCATGTGAAACCCTAATTAAGGGTGAGGTCACGTGAAACCCTAATTAGGGGTGATTTCATGTGAAACCCTAATTAAGGGTGATGTCATGTGAAACCCTAATTAAGGGTGATGTCATGTGAAACCCTAATTAAGGGTGATGACATGTGAAACCCTAATGAAGGGTGACGCCATGTGAAACCCAAATGCAGAGAGGTAATGTGAAACCCTAATCAAGGGAGATGTCAAGTGAAACCCTAATTCAGAGATGTCATATGAAACTCAATCCAGCTGGGTGATGCTATGTAATGCTATATGAAATCCTACCCTAATATAGGGTGAAGGTATGTGAAATCCTAATTTTGGATTATAGTGCATGAAATCCTAATGTTGGGTAATATGATGATAAACCATAACCCTAATTTTGGGTAATGGGATGAGTATCCCTAATTGACATGAATTTGGGAAACACTAACCCTAATGGGTGAATAGTTATGCTTCCAATACACTGCATAGTGCTGATATGTAATTGATATAGCTATTATCATGTGTACTAATCATGCAGGTATCATGAGATGTTGAACATAGCCAGGTATGAGCTATGATGATTTATTATTGAAATTTGTTTTATGTGCCTTGTGAGCCATAATATGCTTTGTTGCCTAATAAGGGGTAACAATAGATCAATGGGCTTTGGGAGCCAAGTGAGATGTCTGTATTGGAAGTATCATGTTTACCTTAGTCAGATGACCTGAAGGTATTAGTTACCTAATGAGTGGTAACAAGTGTTCTTCAATAAATTGAGGGTTTGAATACCTATATTCCATAATCATGATGATGAGATAATGAGGGATGACAATATCCATGATGTGACAAGGGATTGAGATCCCAATGATTTTATTAAGATTCAAAAAGTATTTGATAGAAGTATTACATATTCTGAGTAGCAATTATTATAATTATTTATGTTTGAAAACTTTCCTGATGATAAACGAATATGGTAAGGCACTTAATTAACCAAAGGAAATCTTATCATGTAGAGCCTTGGCCATAGATCCATCATCGTCAGTAGTTGGTGATGGTGAAACAGGTTTTCCTACGGGAACTCCTGGAGGGCATACTGTTGAGTATGTGGGGGTTAATGGGTGCGAATATCCTTACGCCCTAATGGAGGAATTGATGTATCACTAATAAATCTCTCAATCCTTCATTATATATGTCGGGATGGATGTATCACTAATCTCCTGAATGTCAGGATGGATGTATCACTAATCTCCCGATGATGTTAATACCAGATCGATGTGAGATAAACATGAAATCTCTCGATTGCAAAGAGAGTACAGATGCCACTATAACTCTATAGCGAAGTTGCTAGTATACCCTGGAAAGCTATTTAGCAGAGACACAAGATGTCCTGCATTTTGTCCTCACACTGACTGACGAAGATGAGGTCATGGGAATCCGACTCTTCCATTGACCTATGTATGGTACCAATTTCGATTTCGCAATGGTTAGTTGGAGTATGAGAGGTATACCTCATCTCCTCAGGGCTTAAGTATGACTGAAAAATGTAATCAGCCGTACAGCGTATTTGCTTAAAGTTGAAATATGAGAATCATTGGTTGATGATATCTTGCTTAGTATATCCTGGACGGATTAATGTTATACATGTTCTTCAATTCCTTATTGGATAAATGACATGCTTCTATATCAAGTTATAGTTGAAATGATTTGAATAAGAGTATTTCTCTAATCTATTTAGACATTGATTTATCTTCTAATAAACATATATGATTCTTCTGCTCAGTTTTATTCTATTAATTTGCAATAATATTATTTTTGGCAGAGAGTTATATCTCTCGCTGGGGAAATTTCAATTGTCTCACCCTCGTGGGGTCCAACTTTTTAGGTAGACATAGAAGAAGAGGCATAAACCCTACTACAGGGGAAGAGAAGAAGCAACAGGGACAACAGTGATATTCCAGGTGGAGACATTGGATGTCATGTTTTGTGTAGAGAGTCCTATATGTCGTCTCTGTACTCTTAAGTCCTCGGAGTTAGTAGTCAGTACTTTTAATGAACCAATATGAGATTTTAGCTTGATGCCTCGAGGTTCTTATGTTGTCTATGTATAGTTTTAACAAGACAGTCAATGCTTGTAATCCTCGAGAAGAGACAGTACAGAATATGTACTTATGAACCAGGATGTAAATAAAGTACATTGGTTCTTGATAAAAATATTTTCCCATGTTTGGATCTCTATGAAAATGGTTTTAATTTTTAGTGATTTTCAGTAATTCCACTGTTAATAATCGCTTCCACTTAATCAATGACATAGATTTTATCATTATACGATGTTTCTGGGATTTTTCATCACAATTAGAGTGTTAGGTCGAGACTACATTGGCAATGTTAGGACTGCCAACCGACCGGTTCACCCTTGTGAGCCAATTGGCTGGTGTGAGCCAACTGACCAGTTCACTTGGTGAATAGGGCGACTCACAATCCTGCCAACTGATGAAATTGGGATTTGCCCAATTGGAAGAAAACTTTAACATTTCATTTGTTCAATTTGATTGGAATAAGGATTAGTCTTTGCACTAATTGGAAATGATTAAGGAAAGTCAATTGCAGGAAAGTATAGGAAGTGAAACGACCGGTTCACTGGGTGAACTGATCAGCTCACACTCCCAACCGAACAGTTCACTAGTAAACCGACCGATTTGCCTGCCGTAGTACAAACTATTCATGGAATTTCTAGATCCGTATACTCCTGAATAGACTGGAAACCCTGACCCTTCCCTCTACTATAAATAGAGGGGTACTGGGGGCTTCTCATAACACACAACTCAGAACATCAGTTGCTCTACAAAGTTGTTGTCTTCTCTAGTTCTGGTAACCGAGAGAGCCCGAGCAAGTGCTACCTGACTAGGGAGGCACAGTGAGGGAAAGACAACTACAGATAAGCAGTCTAAGTTTGGGATAGTAGGTTGGTGCTAGTACACTAATAGGAGGGTCATCTCCTTCCTTCCAGTTCTTTTAGAACAGCAGGAGTTCCAGGTGGTATGTGTGGACTATCTACATGGGTGGGAGATGTTTGTCGCTCAGGATGAAATGTCAACCACAGTCCATGGTGGAGGCCAGAGTCCATGGCGAAGACCAAGATCTACACAGACACCGTCCAAGACATGGTGTTGAAGATCGAACATGGCTGTGAGGTATTTTTGTTGGGCAAGCCCCAGGACCAGGTATATCTTGCTAAAACCATCCTTCCCATTACATAGTCATTGATGCGATCTCCTGTTATGGCTTAATGGCTAGTAACATTTTTGTTTCCTCTACCTACTCTGAGGCCATAAAACCCAACAGAAACTCATACAATGATATATCAAAATTCTTCATGTTGTAGTTCATTACAAATTGATTATATGATTCAGGAAATGATTACAAAATCACATCCGTAGACAATTCTTGTCCTAAGGGAAATCTCAGTCTTGCTAGGTTATCCACATACCCAATCAACTTGATAGCAAGGGACCCCACCAGATCTCTCTTTGTAATATTGTACTTGAACAACACCTTTGAGATATCATATCTCTCTTGTCTTTCCTGATCCTAAAACATGTTCTTCATATGTGTTACCATCTCAATGACTTCCATGTTTTCATGTTGTCTATGCAACGCATAGTTCATTGTTAATGCATCATTTAGCACATACAATCACTAAGATTATTATCCTAGAGTTTAATCATTTTCTACTTCCGATTAAGGCTAGTATAGAAGGGTCGATCCCATAAGACAACTTTTTAAGATTGTTTACTTTATCCCAATTAATTTTTGAAGAACTATTTTATTATTTTTTTGTATTTTCATATTTAAAATGGAAAGTAAAGATCGGGATGGGGGTTTGGTTGATTACACTAAAACAAGAAATAAACACAAGGTAACAATGTAATAACAAGAACTTATTATGCCCCTATCACAAGGAAAAGAAACAAATAATTGTTAGCACAAGTAGACTTTTGTGAATGGAAAAGACTAGAAGTAAAGAAAGCAAATCAACGAAGGTTGAAATCAAAGGGAGAAAATCCAGGCTCTTGGGGTTTTCACCACCTTAGCCTAGGCAAACGATTAATCCGTAAATGATGGGTTTGATGAAGGCAAGTGAATTAGAAATCCAATAAATATGATCTCCACATGAGCCCATTGGTCCTAGCGCTCATGTTTCTTTGTTTATCATCCTAAAAAGAGAAAATCCGTGGTTGTTTCAAAAATCTTATGCAATTGAGATTGTCATTCTAAACCCAAATTTCCAAGGTCATATCCATTCAGATTAACTTTTGATATTATCAATTAATCACTTTGATCTATCAACTAGTTATCAATCTCAAAAGCCATCTAGAATCATTTAAGGAGAAATCAAAAGCCATGGCTAAGGGGTTATTCCCCTTGCCTCAATAAATAACTACTCACTCATGGAGAAGGAGCAAAGAGAGACAGAGGAAGGAAGTGGTCTAGCCATCATCAAGTCTTACGACTACTGATCCTCGATTAGAGACAATGAAGATGGCTGCCTCTTCCTACCTTGCTCGATTGCTCAAGAGAGGGGAGGAGGAGAAAAGAAATTACTAGATCTAAACACAACAGAATAACAGAATTAAAATAACATGTAACAAAATTGCAAGGCTACTTTATTTCAGAACTATAAGAATATAAGAAAATTTGCTCCAGAATGCTAATACAAGTGAAATCCCAGATGCCCAAGGAGGAGGAAGTGCCCCTCCTTTTATAGGAGAAGGAGGGGGTATACATTAGGTTTAGGGAAAAAGAAATGGACGACGGCGGCTGCTATCTTTCTGGATCTAGTCAATAGAGGAAACAATTGATTGCTTTGCATTCCTTTTGCAGTAATTTTCCACAACAGCAATTTTGAGAGTATTTTTGGGCCAGTCAAAAATTTGAAAGTGGTCTGAAATATGTTTTTCCTGTAGATAATTGAATTCTCTTACCAACGCATACGTGCACATTAAATTCCTCCTTGTATGTGGGAGTTATACCAATTTTGGTGAAAGGTATATACTGCAGTCAGACATTGTGGGAATTTGTGTAAAAATATCTTCTAGGGGAATTTACTCATGAGCAATTTTCCTACAAAAAATAAGCAAATATATTTAAAAGTCTAAATAAATAGAAGATTCCAAACTAATGCAATTAATAACAAAATGAAGAAGATTAATAACAAAACAATCATAGAAAGTAATCTAAAAGATGAAAATAAAGGGATAAGTATACATTTAGCAAAATACCCCAGACTTGAATCTTTGCTTGTCCTCAAGCAAATAAAATAACAACTAAAGTCCAATTTATACTCTTAATATGACATCCTCAACTTAATAACATCACTACAGTCCTCACCTCCAAATTTTGGCCAAGTGACCCAATCTCCTAGAACCACATAGCATAAAATTATATATTCCCTATCAAAACAATTGTCAAATCTAGCTTCTAAAATAAGAATTTGTAGAAAAAAAGGCATCATCTTACTTTCGCTTTGACACTCTCAATTTTTATTACTCTTTTTTTTAGTTATTGCACAAGAATAGGGTGAATTTGGGGGTGTGAAAACAAGAAAGAAGTGATGAAAATATATTGATCCCTCCTCTATTCGACTCGGGATATGAATTTATGGAGTTGTGGCTACATTGGTCACAATTGTTTTCATGTGCACTGTTGGCATCTTTTAATGGTACACCCCTTTGTGGTGTATGGAGTTTTCATTTTGGGAAGCATGCCACCCGGACTTGATTTTTGTCTGGTGGTGATTCTTTGCTTCTCTTTTTTAGAACAAAAATAGAGGGAAGGAAGAGATGTTCTTGTGCTTATAACTTCCATTTTTTTCATATATTTTTGTCAGAGAGTGCCATTGCTCTAGTTAGAGTATTCCTATAAATCACATCATACAAATTTTATAACAAGATAATCCATTACTTAAATATAGGGAAAATTATGCTTAGTTCTGATCGATTCCTTTGACTTGCCAACTTTTCTGAGGAGTGATGTTATTAGGGGTCCTAGGTGACATGGTGGTTTCATACATGTCAATTTGTAATAGTCTTTGTAAAAGGTTTACTAAATTCAAAGGGGTACCATGATAACCATCTATTCATATTGGTTGACTAGATAAAGGCCATTTTGCAACAAAAGAAATAAAAATATGGCCGACTAGATAATGGCCATGGACAAAGCAACTATATGCAAAACCAAAAAAAAGGTAGAAATAATGAAAGAATAAAAAGATAAGGGGGTGGAATAGAAACATACCACCCACCTCCACCCCGAACTCAGATTTTGGCATGTCCCGAGAAAAATCGAAACCCAAGATGGAGGGAAGAGAAGAGCAAGGATTTCCAGGTGGCCTTGGTAGCTCAAAAAATGTCCACATGAAGGGGATGTGTATGAGGGTTGGGACCTTTATCTGAGGAGCTTCATAGTGTACCCTATGATAGGGAAATTGTAGAAGCTCAGTGGGGTGCTCATATTTGCTTTCTCCTCACATTCCCTCCAATAGGATCCACAGATCTTCCATCAATAGCGAAGGAAGTGTTGAAGATGGATGTGGATTAGGGGAGGTTAGTGCGTACCCGACTGGTAACACATGCAGTGCCAGATGTGAAAAGTTAGCTGGAGGATCTGGCTCTGGTTTCCCTTGCTCATATTGACCTGCATATAGGAGAATTGGTGATGATATGAAAGGGACAACTAAATTTAAATCAGCATGATAAGTATTTTTGCTCTGCTCAAAATTCATGAAATCAACCTTGGGATAGATGGGATTCATGGTTGATATAGCATGTAACTCTAGTTCCTCTATGCAAGGAGTTCCCAAGGGTTCATGAGGGATAAAAATGGGGATATATTCCTTATAGTCAGTGGAAGGGGGCATGTCGACTTCTCCTAAGGGTTGTGTCTCTTCTTCTAATTCAGTTGTGCATGGAATGGGAATTGGTTGCGACAGAACGTGTGGAATCATTTTGTCAAAGGGGGTTGGATGCTTATTATCCAAAATAGACTCAAAATAAGGGTATTGGTCTTTGATGTCAATTGGATTGTTGTAAGTGGTGGAGGGAGTAGTTGGATTTTTAGATTGACTCTCCTGCTTCGAATTTTCATATTCAAGTAGTAAAGTATGTAAAGGAAAGATAGGGATACCCACGTCCTCACCGCATGCAAAATATGGCTCCATTTTTTGTGCTATTTCTTTAGGATCTGAAATATATAACACAAAAATAGGATCATCGTCGTCGACATCACTAGGAAGAACCATCTTGGGTTGTTCAATATCTATAGGGGGAATTTGTGATTGATCCTCTAGCAAGGTAGCTAACATGGCTTGATTGGATTCATGTTTTGCTTGTCCTTCTGTGTGGCAACACATCCCACTATCATAGAGACAGCGAGGTGTTACATGAAAATGTGCGGAAATCACCATAACCACCGATCACCAAAAACACAGGTTAATTAAAACCGATTGCGGAAAGCAGGTAAACTGAGAAACTATTACATATAAGTCCTCAACTTGCAGGGAAAACAGGTTATATAAGCATACACAAGCCTTGATACATGTCCACATCTTAGAGGAATAGTTGTCCTGTCATCACATGAGTTCATCACCTATTTATACATAACGGCCCACATCCGGCCAGCAGCAGGATATACAAACCATCAACAGCTATAAATCGTGAAACAACGTCAAAACACCTCCAAGGACCTGAGAGTAAAGGGATGACTCTAAGACTCTACTAAAAAACAACCAAAACCGCAACATGTCCAGCTCTTGCCTTCTACTGCTCGTCTTGTTGCTCGGCCGCAACTCCGCGACCACCACCATGTCTAGCTCGAACACCTGAAAACCAGTGCGGTGAGACAATTGTACATTGTCCCAGCGAGAAACATAACTCCCCGCCAAAACTATAAAACCAAGAAAGGTAAAGCAACAGCAGAAGATAAATAATAAAACGTAGAATAATAACAGTCTGTATACATAACAAAGCAATTCGTACCATCCAGCTTACCAGGCTGCACCGAAGGCATATCACCAATTATCTCTTTATGGAACATGATTAACATGATAAGACTCATAAGATCTTATCACATAACATAAGGAACGTATCAACAACTGCAAGTATAACAATATTAACTACACAAGCAAGGCCTCAACCAATGTTCTGTGTTTTTCCTTAAGCATTAAATACTATTCGGCTGGATTACGTATTATTATGCCCTGAGGAAGTGAGTTGTACCGCTCCAATCCAACCTTCGGTTGTGAAGCCCAAAGCCGGTGCCATACAAGGTCAAATGGAAAAGGCGGACTCCACGACCTCCCACCTCATAGTCAGTGTACGAGTACAACACAAGCAGGACCGCAGTCTCGTGCTTAAGTGGCCTCAACCACAGGGTCATCTCCATAGGCTACCCATCCGCTAGTCCGCCTCAGTATAGGTCTCGGTGCTAGTATATCTGAGCCATGGGCCAGTTCACCGTGCTTTGAGCCATGAACGCATTCATGCTCCCATATCACATATCCTGAGCCATGGGCTTGTTCACCATGCTCCTATACACATCCCGAGTCTGCAACCGTAGCTTCACTCGAATCCTCACTATTTTCGACTAGGAGAAACCTCGCATATTCAACAATATGCACTCTGGGTTAACCCGTAGGAGAACACGTTTCACCATCAGCAGCTCCTGACGACGATGGATCTATGGCCAGGGCAACTACATGATATATTCCACTGTAGTTAATTAGTGTATTTTATGTGGATTGCAAGATTCAACCAAGTTGTATAACAGGCAAACTATAACAAGAATAAACAACATGAAACTCAACATTATGCTTTTATAGTATATAACATCATCCTGATCCATCTCAAGGATCCAACATTACATGTTATCACTTGGCCTCTTGCCAATCCTCTAGATCCCCCACAAGGATCATCTCATTGCCATGGGAACTCAATCCCTCATCACATAGTGCCACTGCCTTTCAAGGCTTACATCATCATCATCATGGGATAGCAATCCCAAGTACTTTAGCTAAACACGTCATACATGTTTTCTTATCATCAAGAGTAGTCATACAAGCAGTGTTATTCAATTACATATATCTCATAGCCCTTGACCTGGCTATGCAACTGCATGGAACACCTGCATGGTTAGTATGCACAATCATCATAGGAAGATCATATTATCAACATAGGGTGACATTGATGTTCTATCAATCGTGCCTCAATTGTGACCATAGAAATTTATCATATTATCAAGAAAAGCCTCTTACATGCTTACCATTTCCTTATCATTATACATAGTGTAAAGATGATCACGTACATATGTAAAGTCATGTTAAGCTATAATGATTACCATCAAGCATATTAAGGGTCACCGATATAACTAAACATGATGCAAGAACAACATATCGGTTTCTATAAAGGACGGGACCCTCACTAAAAGAATCCACTACTCTCACTAGAGGTAGTATCGGGCAACAAAGAGACCAGACCATCCCATGCACTCAAGTGTAACATGCAATGCATGTCGTGCACATCTGTGTCATGCCATGTCGCGTCATGTATTAGGGATAACGGCCACAGGGCCTGCCGTGCAGCTAGGTGTATCGAGCGATAGGGTGTCACGCAATGCCCGTCAGGTATAGGGTTGTCGACTGACACACACAGGACTAGTGTGACGCCCGTCACCACAACTAACTAGCAACACCACTTCAAAGCACAATGATACCAAGCTACATCTAGGTCATGTATGTATGTGTATGTGTATATGTAGCGGGCAGAGCACTCCACAAGAGGCAACGTCTAAAGGTGTAGCTCAAATAGTCAGCCAAGGGACCTATCGTTCAACCAACCAACTCATGACCTATCGACCATCACAAAACAGGGTGATAGTGTGACACCCGTCACAAGGTCAGAGACCAGGGTATCGTCCATCACAACTAGTCATCCAAAGCTCAAGGTCAAGAGGGATATCGGGAAACACCTCTATTAACACCTTATCGTCCAAGAAACAACTCCACAAGATCATCATCAACCTCAAGCACAAGGGCACCAAACCCTAATGGATCAAGAAGATGGCTCGCCTCTCACCAACTAAGAGAGAGGGGTCTTGCACATAATCTATCACCAAACAAAAACACGAGGAATGACTCTAGCAAGGTTCACAAACACCACAAAGCTCACCCTTCAAGTCCATGGTGAGAGGAGGGTGTTGCTCAAGCAACTAGAACACAAGCTCACCTCTCAACTTAAACGAGAGAGGGGTATTTCCCATGATACTAGAACTCAAACTCACTCCTCGAGACCAAGGAGAGAAAGGAGTATTGCTCACCAAGAAACCCTAGAACATAGTTCAGCCAAAAAGAAGAAACTTAAGCAAGAACTAACTAGCAACATGCATAGCCGATATGATCAAAAGAAGCATAAAAGAACATAGAAGAGGTAGTATAGTTAGGGTTAAGAGTTATGCAACCTGCCTTAAGCAAGCTCCAAGCTCCTAGCTTCAAGCACCACCAAGGAAGAAGGAGACTCCAAGGAGGATCAGCCACCAAGCTTGCAAGAGAAGAGAGTGTGTCATGCACCAAGGTAGAGGAGAAACTAAGGAACTAAAAGGGATCCTTAGCAAGGAAAAGGAAACACACATATATAAGGGGATGGAGGATAAAACAAGGTAGAGCAAAGCAAGGTGTCGCCCGCCTAGGAACACTTGTCCATGTGAAAAAACTACCACTCTAGCATGTCTTAAACACATGTCCAAGGCCATTGCCACATGCAAGAATCAAGCACCAAGTGTCCACTAGTGGTGACACACATGAGGTCAAATAAGGTCAAAGGTCCATGGGCGACACACTTGGACGACACACCATCACCATGGGTGACACAGCCCTGGGAGACATAGCCTGGGTGACACAAGAACCCCCATGCCCGACACAAGGTTCAACCAACCAAAAGCAAGGTACCACAAGGCCCAAAAATCTCAACCAAGACCAAAGGGACTCAAGCAACGAGCCCAAACCTCCCCCCTCAACACTTAGAGGAAGCAAAGAGAGAGAAGAACACCTCACAAGGTGGCAACTTGTCCACAAACCCTAAACTTGGGTAATTGCAAGTAGCACCTCCAACTCTCAACAAAGCACAACCAAACCCTAATCACCACTAAAGGTGATTAGCAAGCAACTAAGCATCAGGGTTAAGCAAAGCAAACAGGGTAAACCCTAAACGAAGGTCAGGGTCCTTACAAACTAACCTCCTTCAAAGGGATTTTGTCCCTGAAATCTGAAGAGAAAAGCGAGGGATACATCCTCCTCATCTCTTCCTCAAGATCCCACGTGGCTTCCTCAACACCACAATGATGTCAAAGAACTTTCACAAGAACCAGGTCCTTCCTCTTCATCTTCTTAACTCTTTTGTCAAGGATCATCACAGGACCTTCCTCATAGGTCACATCTTCATCAAGCTCAACTTTGTCTGACTGTATCACTGTCCCTATATCTGGATGACTTTTCTTCAGCATACTGACATGGAACACTGGATGTAATCTGTGCAACTCTGGCAGAAGCTCTAACTCATAAGCTACCTTGCCAACTCGTGCTATGACCGGGTATGGCCCCATATATATGGGTGCTAGCTTACCCTTCTGGCCAAAACTTAGCACACCTTTCCATGGAGAGACTTTAAGATACACTTTGTCTCCTACCTGGAACTCCAAAAGTTGTCGGCAATTGTCTGCGTAAGACTTCCGCCTGTATTGTGCCGCTTTCAACTGTTGTCGTATCACTTTGATCTTTTCTGACGTCTGCTGTACTAACTCTGGACCCAAAATCTGATATTCACCAGACTCATACCAACACAAAGGAGATTTGCACTTCCTGCCATACAAGGCCTCATAGGGAGCCATGTCAATGCTCCGCTGATAACTATTGTTGTAAGCGAACTGTATCAAACTGAGATGTACATCCCAACTGCCTAGAAACTACAAAACACAAGCTCGAAGGAGATCTTCTAAAGTCTTATTGCCCTCTCAGACTGTCCATCCGTCTGTGGGTGGAAGGTGATACTGAACCTCAACTGCGTTCCCAACGCTTTGTGCAACTGTCCCCAGAAATGACTCGTAAACTGAGGACCTCTGTCAGACACTATCATTGTTAGCACACCGTGCAAACATACTATCTCATCCACGTATACCCGAGTGAGCTTCTCGGCTGTATACGTTGTCTTTACTGGTATGAAATGGGCAGATTTCGTCAATCTGTCCACTATCACCCAAATGGAATCATGATTCCTAGTTGTCCTGGGTAGACCAACTACAAAATCCATGGTTATATGATCCCATTTCCACTGCGGTATTGGCAGGGGTGGCAACGTACCTGCCGGCTTCTGATGTTCAGCCTTGACTTGCTGACATACCGCACATCTAGCCACAAACTCCGCTACATCTTTCTTCAAGTTGGGCCACCAATACAAGTCCTTCAGACTATGATACATCTTGGGGACTCCTGGATGCATAGCATACACCAACGTGTGCACTTCTTCGAGCACTAGTGTTATAACCTCATTTTCCAATATGTGTAATGAGATTTGTAAATCTCTTCTAAATAAATAAATAAGACCAATGTGTGATTTCATGGTGTGTTTTGAATGAATTTCGTATATAATGGCCTTGCATGCTTTCTTGATGGGCCTTATTGGCCATTAAGCCCATTTGAAAGAAAAATAAAAAGAAATGAAAAAGGGAATTCCATTTAATAAAATAATACAAGGGAATAATGGAATAATATAAGATAATGGTTGACAGTGATAAAAAGGCTAGAAAATAATTTCCCATAATAAGTTTTCGTATTATAAAAGATCCTTGGGGTTCAAGGAACCCAAATGAATAGAATAATAACCAAGGAAATAAAGAATATGTGGAAAATACCATTAAATAAGGGATAACTTGAAACTGAAGAAAAGGACTCGTTTCCTTGGGATAATGACTCCAATTTTTGTAAAATGAGAGATAAACATGTGAATGACTTTCCTTTAAAATTTGAGGCCAAAAGGACTTATGGATTGGGAGTAATTGAATTTTCAAGTTATCTTTAAAATATGGACTTTCCTTGTTTTATTGGGATTTCTTTTCCTTTTTCTGAGTCAACGTGGATAATGGTGACCGTTGGATATTAATCCAACGGATCAGGACTCTTCATCAAAGTCCCAAGGGTCGGGGACTGTAGCGCAGCTTACAGGTGGATTTTCCCCACCTCTTTCCTCGTCTCCTGATGGATGGGCTATCTTGGAAATCTTTCCATTGTGATCAGGAGAAGATTCCGAGCCACCCATACCCCGATTTGGTAACCTTTGGGTGCTTCTAGACGAAACGCCCAATTGGGCAGGAGCAAGGTTCGACGACAGGTTTGGAAACCCTAGAGGGAACCCTCCACACCCTATATATAGGGGTCCTCGCTGTTCAATTCACCCTCACGATCCCAGGCGGCCACTCCTTTTGCACCAGATCGCTCCCGTGTGTCCGATTCACTTTGCTCCGGCGAGCCTCAGCCGCGGCACCACCGTGCGTGTTATTTAGAAAGGAGCAGAAGGGGATGACGAGCAGGAAGCGTTAGATCGGGGATCACAGTGGGCCAACTTGAGATCCGACGATCTCAGGCAAAACGTGCGCCCTTAACTTGCTGAGTGGAGCGCTTCAACGCCACCCGCTAGATTACGATCCATCGTGGACCAGGACGCGATCCAACGGGTGACAAGCTGCACCTGCGCGTGCCTCAGCTTTAGTGCAGGCCTCTGACGTGAAGCTTCGGATCAACGCGCGATCCACCGGCGCACTGATCGAACGGCCCAGGATTTTTGGTAAATCCTTCTCTCTATCAAATAATCAAGAAAAGAGTTTTCCTTGCTAAAATCACAGTAATTGCTAGGAATCTCGTATAGGGAAAAGTTATATATGAAAGTTGGGTAGAAAATTATAAGGAATCTGTTAAAAATAACTATAGCATCTAATTCCAGTTCATTTTGCAAAAGTACTTGAATGGTTAGTAAAATGCATTCTAAATTAATTGGAAACCCTAATTACATGGAAAAGATATTTCTTTGTAACCTAATGGGTTGAATAGAAGGATATTAACCTGTTTATTAATAATATGAAGTTTTAATCCGTTTTAATTTCAAATGTGCCTAAATTAGGGTTTATGTCTAAAAAGGAGAGATAATGTACATGAAAACCCTAATTTAGGATTAAAGAAAAAGGGAACCTTGTTATTCCAGTAATTTGTTATATAATGATCCTAAAATTGTTAGGAATATTAAAAGGAGGTAATTTATTGGTTTTAGGGGAATTTGATGAATTAGGGTTCATAGCAATTGAAAATGAAAGCAAAACCCTAACTTTCAAGAAAACCCTAAAATTGGATAGAAACCCTAAGGGACATAATGATGTTGGATAAATATAAATAAAAGTAAATGTGTACTTTTATTTCAGGGTTTCTGTGCCTTTGCTTGCTTACTTGGATATTCTATTTCTTCATTCTTGATTTTGTATCTGAAACTGCAATAAGAGGTATGTGGTTATGCTTATGGCTATACCGCTTAGTTTTCCGAGGTTTTACCGATGTTTCCCTAAATGTGTGAAATAACTGTTGGATGATTTAATTCCTGCCTCTATAAAGTGACTATGGCTATCACAATGATTATATATGTATGACTAGCTAGATCTGAGTCCACCCCTGTGGCTATGTCAAGGCTAAGGATAACCTAGAGCAAGGTCTAGGGTATCATGAGTCAGAAACTGGGCTACACATGTGTAGTGCCATGAGACTCTTAACATACCATGAGTTAAGGAGTGGGCTATCCACGGGTAGTTCCATGTGACTCAGCCCTAGAATGGATTCACCTATTAGGTGAAGTCATGAGGGGTAAAATGGGAATCTACCATAAGGGAGGTAGTATCCAGGTCCACTACAGGGACAGCGCAGGGGATAGGGTACACACGGATCGCGTAGTTATACTTAAAATGTAATATTGTTTGTTAATTGATAATTGGATGCAATAATTGTTATGGATAATTGCACGATTAGTGAATCCCCCACATACCAGCTTTGGCTGACCGACATTTTGTTTGTCGGCGTTTTAGGTACAAAACAAAAAGGACAAACAGTAATCCGTCATATTGTGAAATACACTAATTAAATTCCAAGGAAGATTAGTTAGTTAGCCAGAGTTCTGGATAGAAGTATTAGTGTTACAAATTTTCAAAGGTATGCAAAAGTTTTATTTATTACAGCTTTTCAGTTTAGTATAGTAGAATTTATTAATTGTTATCAATTAATTACTGAACCTTGATCCGGAATTTATGTGTGCGGCTTCGACCTCTCGGTCTCCCATAAGTGGGGGTTATCGGGAGGTGGGGTCGTAACAACTAGCTTCTGCAGATCATCCGCATTGGGAACCACCATCCTATCACGATAGCAAACTAGTCCATCCTCAGACTCATGGAACCCATCAAGCTTTTCACTGCCGAAATCTGATCTGATCAATTGTCTTGCATCATCCGTTCGTTGTGCATCTATGATCTGCTGTCTCAGCATAGGATTGACTTGCATTTGTGTTAAAAGTCCAGCTAACAAGGAAACTTCCATCCGCACATTCATCTGCCGCAAGGAAACAAACATATCCCATCTATGGCATACCAGGGAACTCAATTGTGCCTTCTTCATAGAAAGAGAAGAAGACTTTCGACTAAGCACATCAGCTACCACATTAGCCTTACTGGGATGATACTCGATGGTGTAGTCATAATCATTGATTAACTCCATCCATCGACGCTATCGCATGTTCAACTCATGCTGCAAAAAGATGTACTTCAGATTCTTATGATTCGTAAAGATCTGACACACTTCCCTATAAAGATAGTGTCTCCAGATCTTTAACACATGGACCACTGCTGCCAACTCCAAATCATGAGTCGGATAGTTCTCCTCATGTTTCTTAAGTTGTCGCGAAGCAAAATATTCCACATGTTCTTCCTGCATCAGCACACAACCTAAACCTTTCTTGGAAGCATCGCAGAAAACAACATAGCCCTTTCCAGGCTCTGGCAACACTAACACTGGTGCACTAGTCAGCTTCTCTTTCAAACCTTGGAAAGCTTGCTGACATCGATTATTCCAGATAAAAGGTACATCCTTTCTAGTCAACTTCGTCATTGGCAATGCAATCGCACTGAAGTCCTTGATAAACCTCCGGTAGTAACCTACTAATCCCAGGAAACTACGAACTTCTGTTGGCGTCTTCAGATGCTCCCACTCTGCAACGGACTCCACCTTCCTCAGGTCCACTTTTACTCCTTCTGTAGATATCACATGACCCAAGAAATTCACTTCTTCCAGCCAGAACTCGCACTTACTGAACTTGGCATACATATGATGTTAGCGAAGAAGAGTCAACGCTCGTTGAAGATGTCACTCATGCTCTTTCCTGTCTCGACTATAAATCAACATGTCATCTATAAAGACTACAACAAACTGATCTAGGAACGGAAGAAACACTCTGTTCATCAGATCCATGAAAGTGGTAGGCGCATTGGTTAGTCCAAACGGCATAACCACAAACTCGAAGTGACCATACCTCGTCCTAAAAGCTGACATTGATATGTCATCCGTCTTAATCCTCAACTGATGATATCCAGACCGTAGATTGATCTTTGAAAACATTGTAGCACCACGCAACTGATCGAATAGATCATCTATCCTCGGTAACGGGTACTTGTTTTTTATCGTGACCTTGTTCAATTGTCGGTAGTCTATACATAACTGCATCAATCCGTCCTTCTTCTTGACGAACAACACCGGAGCACCCCAAGGCGACGTACTCGGTCGGATGAAACCTTTCTCCAACAACTCTTGCAATTGCTTCTTAAGCTCTGCCATCTCTACTGGAGCCATCCTATACGGTGTCTATGCAACTGGATGTGTTCCTGGAACCAGATTGATCTCAAAATCAATCTCTCGGGGTGGAGGAACACCAGGAAACTCATCAAGAAACACATCGGCAAACTCTCGGACAACTGACACTTCCTCGAGACTAGGACCCTTTGCCTTGGTAGCCACAACGGTATCCACAATGTGAGCTAAGAATGCCTCACATCCTTGTCGTATCCACTTCTCTGCCACCATAGCTGATACCAGACATGTCGGAAGAATCTTCATATCTCTTGGGAAGATCCATTTTTCTCCACCATCATCAAACACAACCTGCTTGGAACCACAGTCCAAAACAATCTTATACTTCTCTAAGGTATCCGTCCCAAGGATAACATCAAAACCATGCATATCAAGTGGTATAAGATCCACTTGAATGTTGTGTCCCGAGAAAGATAAGACAGAAGATGGACACTCTTCTCGAAGCATCGAGGAACCATCAAGAGGGGTTTCTAACAACAAGCTATCCTTCTTACAACTAACAGGTAAATGACAGTTTTCAAGCATACTATAGGCGATAAAAGAGTGTGTAGCACCCAGGTCAACCAGAACAGATATAAAGCAAGAAGAAGACATATCAGAATGAAATAACTCCATCTAACCTGTCACCACTCGTGGGTTGACTATCACCTCCAGATGATTCATAGCGTAGAATTGAGCTGTTGCTTGCTGTCCACGTCCTCTACTTCCTTGAGTAGTCGATCCAGCTTGCGACGCTTGACTGCGTCCTCGCCCTCTGCTACTACTGGGCTATTGTCTATCTGATCCTTGTTGATTCTGTCTTGGCTACTACGCCACTTCAACATCTCTATTCGGGCAATGTAACTTGAGATGCCCAGTCTGACCACAAAGATAGCATGCCTTATCTTCAAATCGTGGCCTAGATGGCCCTGTCACTGCCACTGAAGTTGTACTATGTGCCTTTGATGGCGAATAAACATAACCTCTTCCCTTGCTCAGAGACCACTGTTATGGTACACTGGAACCTCTCATCGCAGAAGGTGCTGAAACCCTTGGCTTCTTGAAGCCACCAAACCTCTGTCCCTGGAATTGAGCAGGTCTCTTCTTAGACATGGATTCTCTTTTCTCACTGACTGATCGTTCAATCCTCCGAACAGATTCCACAAACGTAGCAAAACACTCACGATTTTCCAACACAGAGACAGGTGTTGTCAAATCAGCACTCAGACCTTTCTCAAAACGTCTGATCCGCTCCTCATCTGTTGATGCCATGTGAGGACAAAACCTCAGCAGGTCCATGAACTTGGACTCATACTCGGTGATGTTGATTGTTCCTTGGTGCAAGTGCTCGAACTGACTGATCTTCTCATCTAGATACGTCTTCGGAAAGTATCTACTGACGAACTCGCATAGGAAAACCTCCCAACCGATCACCTCACTAGGTTGCTTTTCCTCCTCGATGGTCCACCAGTGACCAGCTCTACCTTTCAGAAGGTAGACAACGTGCTTTACTTTGTCCGCTTTGGGGATGTCGAGGTTCTAGAAAGCCTTCTCAAGACTTGTCAGCCACATATCTGCATCCACTGGATCAGCCGTCCCAGCATAATCCGAAGCTCTGACTCAGCGAAGTCGCTCAAAGGTCTTCCCAATACCCAATGTTTCTTCATGGGGAGCCTGTGCTCTCGGCGGAGGCACTAGCAATCTTTCAACCATGAGATTCATCGTAGCCATCATATGCCCCATAAGCTGTTGGTAAGTAGGGTGTTCAAGAATGGATGGGTCAGGTTGGGGGTCCTTAGGCACCCGATCTCAATGTGCCTGCCCTTCTGCTCCATCAACTGATGCAGCATCGCTGTGCTCAACGGCGTGTTCTTCATGGTTTTCAGACATCTTGACTTTTCTTCTGCTGAGGGCAGAAGACGATCGTAAGAAAATCTGGAAAACTCACAAGAACAGACACAACCTAGTCCTAAATCCATGTAGACTCAGCGAACCTAGGGCTCTGATACCAAACTTGTGGCAACACATCCTACTATCACACATACAGTGAGGTGTTACGCGAAAACGTGTGGAAATCACCATAACCACTGATTACCAAAAACACGGGTTAATTAAAACTGATTGCGAAAAGCAGGTAAATTGAGAAACTATTACATATAAGTCTTCATCCTGTAGGGAAAACAGGTTATATAAACATACACAAGCCTTGATACGTGTCCACAGCTTAGAGGAATAGTTGTCCTGTCATCACAGGAGTTCATCACCTGTTTATAGATAACGGCCCACATCCGGCCAGCAGCAGGATATACAAACCATCAACAGCTATACATCGTGAAACAACGTCAAAACACCTCCAAGGACCTGAGAGTACAGGGATGACTCTAAGACTCTACTACAAAACAACCAAAATAGCAGCATGTCCAGCTCTTGCCTTCTACTGCTCGTCTTGCTGCTCAGCCGCAACTCCGCGACCACCACCACGTCTAGCTCGAACACCTGAAAACCAGTGGGGTGAGACAATTGTACATTGTCCCAGCGAGAAACATAACTCCCCGCCAAAACTATAAAACCAAGAAGGGTAAAGCAACAACAGAAGATAAATAGTAAAACGTAGAATAATAATAGTCTGTATACATAACGAAGCTATTCGTACCATACAGCTTACCAGGCTGCACCGAAGGCATATCACCAATTATCTCTTTATGGAACATGATTAATAAGATAAGACTCAAAATATCTTATCACATAACATAAGGAACGTATCAGCAACTGCAAGTATAACAAGATTAACTGCACAAGAAAGGCCTCAACCAATGTTCCGTGTTTTGCCTTAAGCAGTAAATACTATTTGGCTGGATTATGTATTATTATGCCCTGAGGAAGTGAGCCGTACCGCTCCAATCCAACCTTCGGTTGTGAAACCCAAAGTTGGTGCCATACAAGGTCAAATGGAAGAGCTGGACTCCACGACCTCCCACCTCGTAGTCAGTGTATGAGTACAACACAAGCAGGACCGCAGTCTCGTGCTTAAGTGGCCTCAACCACAGGGTCAGCTCCATTGGCTACCCATCCACTAGCCCGCCTCGGTATAGGTCTCGGCACTAGTATATATGAGCCATGGGCTAGTTCACCGTGCTCTAAGCCATGAACGCATTCATGCTCCCATATCACATATCCTGAGCCATGGGCTTGTTAACCATGCTCCTATACACATCCCGAGTCTACAACCGTAGTTGCACTCAAATCCTCACTATTTTAGGCTAGGAGAAACCTCATATATTCAACAATATGCGCTCCAGGTTAACCCGTAGGTGAACTCGTTTCACCATCACCAGCTCCTGACGATGATGGATTTATGGCCAGGGCAACTACATGATATATTCCACTGTAGTTAATTAGTGTATTTTATGTGGATTGCAAGATTCAACCAAGTTGTATAACAGGCAAGCTATAACAAGAATAAACAACATGAAACTCAACATTATGCTTTTATAGTAAACAACGTCATCCTGATCCATCTCAAGGATCCAACATTACATGTTATCACTTGGCCTCTTGCCAATCCTCTAGATCCCCCACAAGGATCATCTCATTGCCATGGGAACTCAATCCCTCATCACATAGTGCCACTGCCTTTCAAGGCTTACATCATCATCATCATGGGATAGCAATCCCAAGTACTTTAGCTAAACACATCATACATGTTATCTTATCATCAAGAGTAGTCATACAAGCAGTGTTATTCAATTACATATATCTCATAGCCCTTGACCTGGCTATGCAACTGCATGGAACACCTACATGGTTAGTATGCACAATCATCATAGGAAGATCTTATTATCAACATAGGTTGACATTGATGTTCTATCAATAGTGCCTCAATTGTGACCATAGACATTTATCATATTATCAAGCAAAGCCTTTTACATGCTTACCATTTCCTTATCATTATACATAGTGTCAAGATGATCACATACATATGTAAAGTCATGTTAAGCTATAATGATTACCATCAAGCATATTAAGGGTCACCGACATAACTAAACGTGATGCAAGAACAACATATCGATTTCTATAAAGGACGGGACCCTCACTAAAAGCATCCACTACTCTCACTAGAGGTAGTATCGGGCAACAAAGAGACCAGACCATCCCATGCACACAAGTGTAACATGCAACACATGCCGTGCACATATGTGTCATGCCATGCCGCATTGTGTTCAGGGATAAGGGCCACAGGGCCTACCGTGCAGCCAGGTGTATCGGGCGATAGGGTGTCGCGTAATGCCCGTCAGGTATAGGGCTGTCGGCCGAAACACACGGGACTAGTGTGACGCCCGTCACCACAACTAACTAGCATCGCCACTTCAAAGCACAACGATACCAAGCTACATCTAGGTCATGTGTGTATGTGTATGTGTATATGTATCAGGAAGAGCACTCCACAAGAGGCAACGTCTGAAGGTGTAGCTCAAACAGTCGGCCAAGGGACCTATCGTTCAGCCAACCAACTCATGGCCTATCGGCCGTCACAAAACAGGGTGATAGTGTGACGCCCGTCACAAGGTCAGAGACCAGGGTATCGTCCATCACAACTAGTCATCCAAAGCTCAAGGTCAAGAGGGATATCGGACAACACCTCTATTAACACCTTATCGGCCAAGAAACAACTCCACAAGATCGTCATCAACCTCAAGCACAAGGGCACCAAACCCTAATGGATCAAGAAGATGTCTCACCTCTCAACAACTAAGAGAGAGGGGTCTTGCACATAATCTATCACCAAATGGCAACACCAGGAACGACTCTAGCAAGGTTCACAAACACCACAAAGTTCACCCTTCAAGTCAATGGTGAGAGGAGGGTGTTGCTCAAGCAACTAGAACACAAGCTCACCTCTCAACTTAAACGAGAGAGGGGTATTGCCCATGCTACTAGAACTCAAACTCACTCCTCGAGACTAAGGAGAGAAAGGAGTATTGCTCACCAAGAAACCCTAGAACATAGTTTAGCCAAAAAGAAGAAACTTAAGCAAGAACTAACTAGCAACATGCATAGCCGATATGATCAAAAGAAGCATAAAAGAACATAGAAGAGGTAGTATAGTTAGGGTTAAGAGTTATGCAACCCACCTTAAGCAAGCTCCAAGCTCCTAGCTTCAAGCACCACCAAGGAAGAAGGAGACTCTAAGGAGGATCAGCCACCAAGCTTGCAAGAGAAGAGAGTGTGTCATGCACCAAGGTAGAGGAGAAACTAAGGAACTAAAAGGGATCCTTAGCAAGGAAAAGGAAACACATATATAGAAGGGGATGGAGGAGAAAACAAGGTAGAGCAAAGCAAGGTGTCGCCCACCTAGGAACACTTGTCCATGTGCAAAAACCACCACTCTAGCATGTCTTAAACACATGTCCAAGGCCATTGCCACAAGCAAGAATCAAGCACCAAGTGTCCACTAGTGGTGACACAAATGAGGTCAAAGAAGGTCAAAGGTCCATGGGCGACACAGTTGGACGACACACCATCACCATGGGTGACACAGCCTGGGCGACACAAGAACCCCCTTGCCCGACACAAGGTTCAACCAAGCAAAAGCAAGGTACCACAAGGCCCAACAAGCTCAACCAAGCCCAAAGGGACTCAAGCAACGGGCCCAAACCTCCCCCCTCAACACTTCGAGGAAGTAAAGAGAGAGAAGAA
Organism: Alisma plantago-aquatica; assembly: GCA_963693085.1. Classification (NCBI taxonomy): domain Eukaryota; kingdom Viridiplantae; phylum Streptophyta; class Magnoliopsida; order Alismatales; family Alismataceae; genus Alisma; species Alisma plantago-aquatica. Next base: position 823,136,130 of record OY856410.1, read on the forward strand.
CACCTCACAAGATGGCAACTTATCCACAAACCCTAAACTTGGGTAATTGCAAGTAGCACCTCCAACTCTCAACAAAGCACAACCAAACCCTAATCACCACTAAAGGTGATTAGCAAGCAACTAAGCATCAGGGTTAAGCAAAGCAAACAAGGTAAGCCCTAAACGGAGGTCAGGGTCCTTACATTATGCTACCATCTTTTCTAGGGCCTTAAGTCTCTCTTCCCGTTCAAGATTAAATTGTGTTTCACCATAGGATTTATACACCCCAAAATTTTGGCCTTCCTCGCCACACTACCCATAGTTTCCTTGGCCATAGTACCCCTCATATTGTTTTGGGTGGCATTTCTCCTCATAATAACCTCCAGAAAATGGTGGTTTGTAACTTCCATTGCATCCATCTTGGTAGGAAGATTCAATATTATAAGGTGTTAACAATTCATTAGGAAACATATTTGAACAATCTATATTTTGGGCTTGGGCTTCTAGAAAGGTGGTTAAGAAGGTTTGACTAGTTTTTAGTTTTGTTTCTCCTTCTGCTGCTATCTTCTCTAGGGCCCAAAGTCTCTCTTCTTGTTGAGGATTATATTGGGTTTCATAAATATGTTCATAACCCCCAAGGTTTTGTTGGTTACACCCCACAAAGATTTGTTGATCATATACCCCGTTAGAATATGGATAGCAAGATTCCCCATAACAGTTCTCAGAAAAATGTGGATTCACATTGTACCCACCAGGATGAAAGGGCTCACAATTAAAAGGGGTGCTATCATAAGCATGGGGTAGAATCAGGCATGCAAGATATGCATGGTTGTAAAGACCACAATAATAACATTGTGGGGGATATTGGGATGCCCACTCCATTTTGAAAAGGTTTTTTTTTACAATTCAAAAAAGAATTAAAGATTTGTACAAGACCATAAATTAAAAGGAAAAGCTAAGGGATTATGACACAAGGTTAAAAATTACAAACTAACAATTTTTTTACAAACTAGCATATTTGCAGAAAAAAACAGACTTTCGGAATAGAAACTCGGCAGAAGGAGTTGTAGCACTTCCAGAATGTTACTCGGAAGGCATAAAAGAATAAAAAAAGTTTTTCAAAAGATGTTTGGGGGTTCGAGAAAATAATCCGTTGTCCCCGGCAACGGCGCCAAAATGTTAATGTGTCGTTTAGCACTTACAATCACTAAGATTATTATCCTAGAGTGTAATCCTTTTCTACTTCTGATTAAGGCTAGTATAGAAGGGTTGATCCCACAAGACAACTTTTTAAGATAGTTTCCTTTATCCCAATTAATTTTTGAAGAACTATTTTATTATTTTTTTATATTTTCATATTTGAAATGGAAAGTAAAGATTGGGATGGGGATTTGGTTGATTACACTAAAACAAGAAATAAATACAAGGTAACAATGTAATAATAAGAATTTATTTTGCCCCTGTCACAAGGAAAAGAAACAAATAATTGTTAGCACAAGTAGACTTTTGCGAATGGAAAAGACTAGACGTAAAGAAAGCAAATCAATGAAAGTTGAAATCAAAGGGAGAAAATTGAGGCTCTTGGGGTTTTCACCACCTTAGCCTGGGAAAAGGAATAATCCTTAAACGATGGGTTTGATGAAGGCAAGTGAATTAGAAATCCACTCAAGATGATCTCCACATGAGCCCATTGGTCCTGGCACTCATGTTTCTTAGTTCATCATCCTAAAAAGAGAAAATTTGTGGTCATTTCAAAACTCTTATGCAATTGAGATTGTCGTTCTAAACTTGAATTTCTAAGTTCATATCCATTCGGATTAACTTTTGATATTATCAATTAATCACTTTGATATATCAACTAGTTATCAATCTCAAAAGCCATCTAGAATCATTTAAGAAGAAATCGAAAGTCATGGCTAAGGGTTTATTCCCCTTGCCTCGATAAAGAACTACTCACTCATGGAGAAGGAGTAAAGAGAGATGGAGGAAGGAAGTGGTCTAGCCATCTTTGAGTCTTACGACTACTGATTCTCGATTAGAGATAATGAAGATGGCTGCCTCTTCCAACCTTGCTTGATTGCTCAAGAGAGGGGAGGAGGAGAAAAGAAATTACTAGATCTAAACACAACAGAATAACGGAATTAAAATAACATGTAACAAAATTGCAAAGCGAAAAATAAGAGCTATATTGGTTCTCATACGCTTTTCTATCCTGGCAGCTGCTCTCTCACCCTAGTGCTACTAGGGTTTCTTCCTCCGGAGACGGCTGGCTAGGGGGAGGGGGATTTGACCGCCGTAAAGCGGTTTCCCGCTCCCCTTCAACCTCTTCTCTCCCGTCTTCAGTAGGGTCTCTTCTTCGGGAGGCGCGCAGGCGTGTTGTCTTTGGAGACAGTGGTCTTCTTCCTCCCTGTCGTGGAGCCCGACTGCGACGAGTTTCCTACCTCCTTTCTCTTTTACTTGCTTTCTATTTAGACTAGGTTGGTCTCTTATTTTGTCTCTCTCACTGTTAATCAGAGCTTCTATCTCTTCTCGTAGTAGATTTCTCTTTCTCGGTCAATTTTGTTGTGGTGTTGTATGGCAGCAAGTGTGGGGACAATATCATTTTGGAACACCGATTTGGCACAGATACTCTACCACATATACATACTCAGGTTGAAGGTATTCCTCATAAAAAGCTATGTTAGCCAGTGAAGGAGAAGAGGGATCTATACATCATTGTTCTTATCAAATTCTGATATGAGTTTTTGTGGTAGTTTGTATGTGTTCTTGATCTTTGTGTGGTCCTTTAGTTTATTTTTCTCCTCATGTAGATGCCATATGGCTCCTCCATAATGAAATTTGTCTATTTAACTTCAAAAAAAAATGTAACAAAATTGCAAGGGTACTTTATTTCAGAACTAGAAGAATACAAGAAAATTTGTTCCAGAATGCTAATACAAGAGAATTCCCAGATGCCCAAGGAGGAGGAAGTACCCCTCCTTTTATAGGAGAAGGAGTGGGGTATACATTAGGTTTAGGGCAAAAGAAATGGGCGGTGGTGGCTGCTAACTTTCTGGATCTAGTCAATAGAGGAAACAATTGATTGCTTTGCATTCCTTTTACAGTAATTTTCCACAACAACGATTTCAAGAGTATTTTGGGCCAGTCAAAAATTCGGAAGCGGTCCGAAAATATGTTTTTCCTGTATATAATTGAATTCTATTTCCAACGCATACTTTCACATTAAATTCCGCCTTGGGATGTGGGAGTTATACCAATTTTGGTGAAAGGTATATACTAAAGTCAGACACTGCGGGAATTTGTGCAAAAATATCTTCTAGGGGAATTTACTCATGAGCTATTTTCGTACAAAAAAACAAGAAAATATATTTAAAAGTCTAAATAAATAGAAAATTCCAAACTAATGCAATTAATAACAAAATGAAGAATATAAATAAAAAAACAATCCTAGAAAGATATCTAAAAGATGAAAACAAAGGGATAAGTATACATTTATCATTCATTGAGCATAGCATTAGGCATTTGGCATCCACAACATCTTTGCAATGATTCTTGTAAGCATCCCTTTCAACCTTAGGTGCAATTGGAGCAGGTTCATTTGGCTCTAGTGTCTCCAGAACATAGAGCTTGTGCTTTTGAGTAAGAACAATTTTCAACATCCTAAACTAGTCATTGGAGTTTTTCACATTCAGTTTGTCCTTCTCAAGGACTGGTCACAAAGAAAATGAGTTGGGGTTTTTCATTTATTTCTACAATATAAATTTGTATTTGTAAAAACACTTTTGATTTGACTTGAAAATGTTGACTATATCAATCAGGCTTTTTATTAATTATTGATCCCTCTATTTTGTTCAAATTGATAGCCCTCACTATCAATTTGGAATATTGCATTCTAGTGAGCCAAGATCCATATTTCATCAAATCATAATTCAGCTTTGGTTGATCACCCACAACTTGATTATATAGGTAGGCAACATTGTCAATTGCATCTAAGCAACTCTTTGATAGATGGTGTAAACAACTCCTTGTCACATTCCATCTGTATGCTTCTAGGCACTTAATCTCATTAAGGCCACTAGTTAAGTGTAACCCAAAAGCCAACTCGATAGAAAGCACATTGCTTTGGTAGACCCACATAACTACCCACACACTTCCACAAGATAGACTGTGCATCATACTTTGGAATAAGTTATGCTTAGTAATCAAGATTTTCATTTGTGCTACTTATGGAAAGCATCTAAGACTTAAAATTTGTTATGGGATTTTATATAAAAGTACATATACATATCCATTTACCACATACTTATAATATGTATTACATACATAATATATCCATAAACGAAACATGCAATCAAATATTTAGAATTGTTGGTTATTGCCACAATAATGCAGTTCTTTGGAGCCACAAAAAACTATTGTCTATATAAAGGCATACATCATATGTAGCAACTTGTACTGGAATATTTGTGTTGGGAACTAGTTGGTTGATTGATTGGACTCTTCTAGTCAATTGTTTAATCCACTTGTTGGTTGATTGGTTTTTTGTTGGCCGGTCGACTGGCTCCTGGATCAAGCGGATGTTTGGACTCCTCCAGTCGGTCAATTGGGCCATACTCAATCAATTTGCTCCTACAATTTGTTTTCTCTTAGGTCCTCAGGTCACATCTATTTGACTCCTTGTTGATCGACTCACCTAGTGTAGAATGCCTTCTTTTTGCCAAAGCAAAAATTAAAGCTAATCCTTCAATGTAATACATTGTAAAAGTGAAACCTCAAGTTGCATTTGAGGGGAGTATTGGGAGGAAAGCAATAATTTACATGTCGAGATAAGAAAGAGAGAGGCATGTCATGCAAACCAAATTTTAATGTTAGGAAATAAACAATTCTACCGTGCACACATATCTAGGAGGTATTGTCCATAACCACAATTCATCCACCTTCAAAATGATTTTAGGGCAACATGTATGAATTTCATATATATCATATCTTATATAGGATCTACGGAAAATTCCCTTGCATATGTGGTTTCAATCAGATATGCACAATAATCATTTAATTATTCACATCGTATGGAACAAAAAATGATAAAACTTAAATCGATCATATCGATAAGATCCCTATAACAAAGTCAATTGATGTGGCTCGGATACCATTGTAGGGATATATGGTTTCAGAGATGGTAGTGGAAAGAATATTCTTTACAATAGTTCCCATAACCAGCGTATCGCGTCAACAACTATAGAACGGGAATGAAGGTGAACGGGAATTAAGGTGCAAGGCATACACCTAGTCTTGGACCAAGTCCAGTGACAATCTTTACAATGTTGTGTTTCTATCTCAAGAAGCACGTAGATAGCAATCAGTGGTGGCCTCCTAGTATAGAACCATAGATGGTAGTTTCTGACATCCTCCTAGTTTAGTTGAAATGTCCTCCATGCCTATATGTAGTCTATGCGGACCCCAGGGAACTCTTCATCGCCCTTTCAAAGATGGTGGGTTGGAATTGTCCATTCGTGCTATCAACGCGCTAGCATTAACTTTTCTCCCCATGGTTATGTCTTCCTTTCATAGTTAATATGCCTCTGGATATCATGTTACTACAACTGTGAGATGAGGAGACTTGTCATATAAGAGCGTTGAGAGCCTTGGCCACACCTTTTATGTCAGAGTGGATATGTATGGGTTTCTACAAGCCTAGGGATATGAAAGGTCAGATCTCATGGTTTGATGTTGTTTCAAGTCACCATCAAATTGACTAGCATGCTAGTAGGTCGATTGGAACATTGAGCTGGTCAATTGTCTTTTCTTCCTATTCACAAACATACTAGATTTTAATGCAATGATTAATGCATGTCATTACATCAGCATCAACGCTTGACCCGTTCCTATTGGTCATCCAATCGATCAACTGGACCACCCAGTTAGTCGAGTGGCGTCCTCAGTCCCGCTACTGGACACTCCATTCAGCCAACTGATACCAGTTGTGACACACTGTTCGAACAAAATTTAATTAACTAAGTGGAAGCGATCATTAGCAGCGGATTACTGAAAATCACTAAAAATTAAAATCATTTACAAAGAGATCCATACATTGGAAAACTCTTTCAAAATGAACCAAAGTAATTCAATTACATTCTGGTTCACAAGTACATATCTTGTACCATCTCTTCTCGAGGATAACATACATCAACTTCCCTATTTAAACTATACATAGGCAGCATAAGAACCTCGAGGCATCAAGCCAAAATATCAGATCGATTTATTTAAACTAACTACTGACTCCGAGGACCTGAGAGTACAGAGATGACACATATGACTCTATATACAAGATATGACATCCAGTGTCTCCACTTGAGAATTCACTGTTGTCCCTGCTACTGCTTCTCTTCCCCTGCTATAGGGTTTCTGCCTCTTCTTCCATGTCCACCTAAAAAGTGTTGGTGACCAACGGAGTGAGTCCCAGTCCCAGAGAGAGATATAACTCTCCACCAAAAACATTATTATTGCAATGTATTAGAATAAAAGTGAGCAGAGGAATCATATATATTAAACATCAGTTAAATTAATGTATAAACAGGTTAGAGAAATATTCTTATTCAAAGCATTTCACTTATCCAATAAGGAGTATGAAGAACATGTATAACATTTATCCATCTAGGATATGCTAAGAAAGATAACATCAACCAATGATTCTCGTATTTCAACCTTAAGCAAATATACTACACGGATGATTACATTTTACAATCATACTTAATGCCTTGAGGAGATGAAGTATATCGTTCATGCTCCAACCGATCATTATTACATAAAGCATCGATACCATACAAGGTCAATGGAAGAGCTGGACTCCAAGACCTCAACCTTCTTGGTCAGTACGAGATTATATGGCAGAGACATCATGTGTCAAACTGCAATTAGCTTGCCAGGGTATAGTGGCATCTTCGCTATAGAGTTATAGCCCGCAGCATATCCTCTCTTCAGGGTTATGGCCCGTAGCCAATGCCTGGTATCATATCATGGAGTCATGTACCATAGACATACTCAAACTGGGGTATGGTCTGTAACCAATCTCGTACATAGGATATAGCTCGCAGCCATTCCTATGGGGCATGTGGATATAATTGCCCAATTACCCCCACATATTCAAAAATGTGCGCTCTGAGTTTAACTCGTTTCACCATTCAACGAATTCTGACGTTGATGGATCTGTGGTTAGGGAAACTACATTATATGATATCACTTGATTAATTAAGTGTATTACCATATTCTTTTAGCATCAAACAAGTTTCCAACCATCAATTATTTTAACAATTACTACAAAGAATGTGTAATACTTTCATCAAGTATTGTTCAAATCTTTAATAAAGCATTGGGATCTCAATCCCTCATCTCATCAGGAGCATTCTCATCCTTTCACAAACTCATAGCATAATTATAGAAAATGGGTATTCAAACCCTCAGTTCATCAAGGAACACTTGTTACCACTTATCAGGTAACTAATACCTTCAGGTCATCTGACCAAGGTAAACATTATACTTGCTACACAAGCATCTCACATGGCTCACAAAGCCCATTTCATCTCTTGTTACCTCTCACTGGGCAATAAAGCATGTTATGTCTCACAAGGACCATTAACAATAATAAATCAAACATCATAGCTCATACCTGGCTATGCTCATCATCTCATGATACTTGCATGGTTAGTATATTTGATAACAATTATATCAATTAAAATTTAGTACCATGCTATACAAAGTAACACCACTTATACCCTTATTAGGGTTAGGGTTTCTCAATTCATATCAATCAGGGTTACTCACTCCTTTACACAAATTAGGGCTAGATTTCCAAATTAGGGTTTCATAATACATAGCATTACCCTAGATTAGGGTTTCACATCACATTACCCTGTATTACGGTTTCTCATCACATCATTACCTTGAATTAAGGTTTCTTATAACATTTCCCCTAAAATTAGGCTTTCATGTAGCTTTCCCAAAATTAGGGTTTTCATGAAGCATTCCCTTAAATTAGGGTTTTTCATTAAAATACCCTGAATTAGGATTTCTCATATCATTACCCTAAATTAGGGTTTCTCATCACACCATTACCTTGATTTAGGGTACACCATCACCTTAGATTAGGGTTTCACCTAGCCTTACCTTAAATTAGGGTTAGAGCTCATCAACCTTCTCGATTAGGGTTTCATGATCTCATCATCATGGATCAAACCCTAATTACATATTTTAATCATGTTGAAAGTGTTGAGGGTAAATCACTACATGATTATCACTCATGTATAAGTTCGTCTCTCTCATCCTGTTCAGGAGGTTAATTATTTTAATCTTGATTAGATTGAATCAACTTGAAAGAAGAATTGACATAGTGTATCAAGTCACTGCTTCCATAAGCATCAAAGGTTAACCACTCTACAGGTACTAATCACCTAAGTACTTTAGAGGTACAACCATTATAATCAATCTTGAGTTACTTTAACATTATTCATTTAGTTTTGAGATCAATTGAACCTTGAACAGTTTTGACTAATAAACCTTCAAACGGTTTGGATCCACACCTCCAAATGGTTTGAGAACGTTTGGACCTTCAAACGGTCTGAGACCGTTTAGACCTCCAAACGGTCTTGATCAACCTTTCAAACAGTCTTGAGCAATTGTAAATTGAATCAACTCATTCGGTCTTGAAACTGAATCAACCCATTCGGTCTTGAAACCAAATCCATCCATTCGGTCTTGAAACTGAATCATCAACCATTGATTTGAAACTGAATGAATATTGAAAATCGATTGGACAATTCAAACGGTTTTGAGACCGTTTGATCTCAAATGGTTTTGAGACCGTTTCATTCCAAATGGTTTCAAGACCGTTTGGACTCAAATGGTCTTGATACCATTTGGTCCAAACCACCTCAAAACTGATTGGACCAATTAAGGTTTCCAACATCAAATCGATTAAGGTTTTGTACTCATTGAACCATTTATCAATTGAACTATTGAAAGTACATCAGATTGTAGCCCTTGGATCTATAACCATCCACCACAATCAACCATTGACCTCCAAATGGTCTTGAGACTGTTTGGTCTCAAATTGTTTTGAGACCGTTGGACCTCCAAACGGTCTTGAGACCGTTTGGGTCAATCAACCTTGAAATCGATTTCCCTCAACTAGGGTTTCAATCAATTGAATTGATTAGGGCTTGCAATTAGTGGATCATACATACATGGAACTTTTTAAAAATTCAATTAATTGTAACCATTGGATTATCATCCAACCACATCAGCATTTGTCCTTCAAACGGTTTGAGTCCTCTTGACCTCAAATGGTCTTGAGACCGTTTGATCACCAAAAAGCAAAATTGTTTGCACATGTTCTATGTTGAGGTGTGTGCTTAATACATCATCATCTTCATGCTTGAAACCTTCGAAATCCATTGTGATTCTTGTGGTAAATTCAACAACCAATCAAAAGGAAATCCAAAAGTAAAGGAGGAATCAACATATGTTAAAGAAATGAAATCAATAACAATGTTTAAGGGTTCAGGTTATATAACCCGCCGTCAAAGTTGAAACCAAACTTCAAACTTCACACCTTTAATGGTGAATGAAGCTTTCTCAACCTCCCAAGGCTCATCCTCAAGTACTTGAGTAAAAAGAATGACCAAGGTTGAAGATTGAATGGAGAAAAGAAGAAATTAAGCATTGAATTTTGATTTCCACCATGGAATCAAGGTTGAAGATGACTATGGAGCTTACCTACAGGTTGGGGCACGTCCTCCTGTTGCTCCTAAGCTCCCTTGTGCACGTCCCAAGCAAGGAAAGAAAGAAGGGTCAAAAAAGCTTTTCATTTGAGTTGGAAATGAGATGTTTATAAGGGAATTTCAATGAGAGAGAAAGTGTTATAAAAATCCGTTAACTCCCAAAATTGGTGCCACATACTCCCATCCATCCCTTGAATACGAATACATATCCCCCACCTTGTAATTCCTCTTCATTATCCATGAATTAAAAGAAAGAAAATTAAGCACCTTAACCATTATAATAATAATATCCAAAATTGAGTGGATATTACTTTTCCTTTTACTAATGTGAGTGGGCTCTCCACTCACTTTAGATATTTCGTGGCCTTTGCAAGGAACAAGGACGTTCATTCTTATGCAAATTAAACCCTCTCATTTTTTTTAAGGGTACTTCCATTAATATGTTTATTTTTTCATTAAATTGAATTAGGGTTTCAATTATGCTTAAATATTGATTATTTTAATATCAAGATTTTCTCTCCTCCAAAGTTATTCAAATGAGACGCCCCTCTCATTTTATTTTCTCTACATGATGCCAAGAAACATGAGGGACTCTCTAGAGGTGGTATTTTGCATATTGAACCCTAGGTTTTGGGTAATTTGCACATTACACCAAAACTAGGTTTTAATGCACAACATTGCTCAAAAAGTTCTTTCTTGGCACTCAGGCTTCCACAAGCCATACCTCTGCATCATTCCCATTCTAATGATGCTTCAACACTTGAGGAACATTTTATCATGTAACATTTGCAAGTTAACCCCTCAACTTGGGTAATTTGCACATTAGTCCAAAATAGGCAAAATATTGTTTCAACATTATTCAAAAAGGACTAAAATTGAAACATAAGTTCCTATTGAGCCTTAATTACTTTTCAAGAGATAAGAGCAAGCATATAATTATCTTTATTAAGCAAAACATCTAGGGTTAAAGCATAACCCAGGTCAGGGATGTTACAAATTAACCACCCCTAACAGGGATTTTGTCCCCGAAATCATCAAGAAAAAAGAGAAGGGTACTTCCTCCTCATCTCTTCCTCTAGTTCCCATGTAGCTTCTTCAATGCCACCATGATTCCAGAGAACTTTCACCAGACATATGTCTTTCTTTTTCAGGTTTTTAATTTTTCCTATCAAGGATCAACACAGGTCCTTCAACATATGATATATCATCATTTAATTCTACTTCCACAGGTTGTAAAACTAACTTTGTGTCAGGATGACACTTCCTCAGCATAGAGATATGGAACACTGGATGCAACTTATGCAGCTCGGGTGGCAACTCCAATTTATAGGCTACCTTTCCAATCCGTTCAATGATTGGATAAGGCCCCATGAATCTAGGAGCTAACTTTCCTTTCTTCCCAAATATAACGACACCTTTCCAAGGTGAGACCATAAGATATATTCTGTCTCCAACTTGGAGTTCTAAAGGTCTACGTCGTTTATCAGCGTAAGATTTCTGCCTATCCTGTGCAACCTTTAACTATTGTTAGATTACTTTAATCTTCTCAGTTATTTGCTATACAAGCTCAGGACCCAAAAGTTGATATTCTCTTGTTTCATAACAACATAAAGGAGATCTACAACATCTACCATATAAAGATTCATATGGTGTCATATCAATACTATGTTGATAGCTATTATTATAAGCAAATTATATTAAGCTCAGGTGTAGATCCCAACTTCCTACAAATTGAAGGACACATGCCCTAAGCAAGTCCTCCAAGGTTTGTATGGTCCTCTCAGATTGTCCATCTGTCTGTGGGTGAAAGGCAGTACTAAACCTTAACTGTGTACCCAAATATTTATGTAGTTGTTCCCAAAAATGACTCGTGAACTGGGGACATCTATCAGAAACAATAGTAGATGGAACCCTGTGCAGCCGCACTATCTCATCTATATATATATCTGTGCAAGCTTCTCTGTAGTATAGGTTGTTTTGACAGGAAGGAAATGTGATGACTTAGTCAACCTATCAACTATCACCCAAATGGAATATTGACCTTGGGTTGTTCTAGGCAAACCAACCACAAAGTCCATAGTTACGTGATCCCATTTCCACTGTGGTATAGGTAAGGGTTGCATTGTTCCTGTGGGATTTTGATGTTAAGCTTTAACTTGCTGACACGCCGGACACTGCATAACAAACTCAACAACATCTTTCTTCAATGTAGGCCACCAATACATATCCTTCAAGTTATGATACATTTTGGTGCTTCCTGGATGCATTGCATACATCAAAGAATGAGCTTCCTCCAAGACTAACTTACTTAAGTCATTGGCATCAGGTACTACCATCCTACCATGGTAACAAACTACTTGATCCTCTGACTCATGAAAGCCATCTCGTTTCTCACTACCATACTCTGACCTGATCTGCTGAACCACAATATCAACTTGTTGTGCTTCTTTAATCTGTTTTCTCAGAGTAGGTTTCACTTGCATCTCAGCTAACATCCCGGCTAACAAAGATACCTTAAGTTGTATATTGTTTTGCCTCAAGGAGATAAGCATATCTCTTTTAAAGCACACTAAGGAATTCAAGTGTGCTTTATCTAAAGTTGGTGATGATGATGATTTCCTACTTAGTGCATCAGCCACTACATTAGCCTTTCCTAGATGACAATCAATTGTACAATTGTAATCCTTGATTAACTCCATCCAGCGGCATTGTCTCATGTTCAACTCATGTTGTGAAAAGATATATTTTAGATTCTTATCGTATGTGAAAATTTAGAATGTTTCTCCATAGAGATAATGTCTCCAGATTTTCAAAGCATGAACCACAACAGCTAGCTCTAGATCATGTGTTGGATAATTCTCCTCATGTTTCTTAAGTTGTCGAGAGGCAAAAGAAATCACTTTATTATCCTGCATCAACACACATCCTAAACCATTCTTAGATGCATCATAGAAAACTATGTACCCTTTTCCTTGCTCAGGTAACACCAGTACATGTGCACTTGTTAACCTTTATTTCAATAGCTGGAAAGAATGTTGACACTTGTCATTCCAGAAAAAAAGAACCTCTTTTCTGGTCAACTTGGTTAGGGGTAAAGCTATAGAACTAAAGTTCTTAATGAACCTCCTGTAATAACCTACCATCCCTAGGAAACTGCGTATCTCTATTGGTGTCTTTGGTTGTTCCCATTGCAGGACAGATTCTACCTTCTTAGGATCAACACGGATACCTAAGGCAGATATTACATGTCCTAGAAAAGAAACTTCTGGTAACCAAAACTCACATTTGCTAAACTTAGCATACAGCTTATGCTCTCTTATCAAAGTTAAATCCTGACGGAGGTGTTGCTCATGTTGTTGAGCATCTCTATTGTATACCAAGATGTCATCTATGAAGACTACTATAAACTGATCAAGAAAAGGTTGAAAGATTCTATTCATGAATTTCATGAATGAAGTTGGTGCATTAGTTAGTCCAAACGACATAACTATGAACTCATAGTGACCATACCTTGTTCTAAAGGTGGACTTAGGTATGTCACTCTCCTTGATACGCAACTGATGATATCCTGTCCTCAGATCTATCTTAGAGAAGATAGTTGCACCATGCAACTGATCAAATAAGTCATTGATCCTTGGCAAAGGATACTTGTTCTTTATGGTTACTTTATTCAACTATCTATAATCAATGCATAACTGCATCGATCCGTCCTTCTTCTTAACAAAGAGAACCAGAGCACCCCATGGTGAAGTACTCGGCCGGATAAAACCTTTCTCAAGAAACTCCTGCAGCTGTTTCTTGAGATCTTCCATCTTAACACATGCCATTCTATACGGTATTTGTGCTATTGGTTGCATGCCTGGGATTAGATTAATCTCAAAATCAATCTCTCGGGGCGGAGGAACACCTGGAAGTTCCTCAAGAAATACATCTTCAAACTCCCTAACTATCGAAACTTCAGAAAGATTAGAACTCTCTATCGTGGTGTCTACCACATGTGCCAAGAATGCAAAGCATCCTTATCTCATCAGCTTCTCAGCTACCATAGCTGACACAAGACAGGTTGGAAGAATCTTTCTATCTCCCTGAAAGATCCATGTGTCCCCATCATCAGTGAACACAGCCTTCTTGGAACTACAATCCAAGACAACCTTATACCTTTCTAGGGTGTTCATTCTAAGAATTATATCAAACCCATGCATCTCAAGTGGTATGAGATCCACCGGAATGCGATGTTCAGAAAAGGAAAGAGTGCAGGGAGAACACACCTCCTGTAACACTGTAGATCCAAGCAAATGGGTTTCTAATAACAAACTCTCTGCCCTATGACCAATTGTCATATTACAATCAAGAATCACTTCTCTAGTGATGAAGGAATGCATAGCACCCAGATCAATTAAAACATATACGAAGCAGGATGAAGACATATCAGATTGAAATAGTTCTATCTGACTTGTCACAACTCGAGGGTTGACTACTGCTTCGGGTTGATTCATCATATAAAATCTCATCATTGCTTGTTGTTGACCTTGTGCTCAAGTGTTGGGTGCCGAAGAACCATCTTGGGACGCTTGTCCACGTCCTCTAGCACCACTAGAAAACTATCTCCTCTAAGATCCTTGTTGAATCTGCCTCTGAGGTTGAGTCACCATTGTGTTCCCGACTGGACAATCCCTTGCCAAATGTCCCACTTGTCTGCACTGATGACAGATCTTGGTCTCAGGATTGGGTCTATGACGTCCAGACACCGATGTTGATGTTCTTTTGTGGGTTCTATTTGGAACAAAACTATAGCCCTTACCCCTACTTGACTTCCATTGCATCTGGGTATTGAATCTTGATGGTGTTGTCGATGCAGAAAACCTTGGCTTCTTAAAGCCCTTAGTCCTTTGTCCTTGAAACTGAGTGAACATCTTCTTACCACTGGTATGTCACTTTTCAATCACAGACCTATCTATCCATCTGACGGACTCCACAAACATGGCAAACCTCTCTCTGTTCTCCAAAGCAGACACAGGAGTAATCAATTCTGCATTCAACCCCTTCTCAAAATGTTGAATTCTTTCCTCATCAGTAGCTGCTATATGCAGACAAAACCTGCAAAAGCTCCATGAACTTAGCCTCATACTCACTAATGTTCATCAGTCCTTATCTTATCTTCTCAAACTGAGATATCTTTTCATCTAGGTAAGTCTTGGGGAAGTATCTAGTGATGAATTCTCATCGAAATTCTTCCCATCTGACCTCGACACCTAGGCTCTTGCCCTCTTCTATTGTCCACCAGTGGCCAGCACTCCCTTTTAAAAGGTATATTGCATGTCTAACCTTTTCGGCTTCTGGGATATTGAGGATTCTGAAAGCCTTCTCCAGCTCAGTCAACCATAAGTCAGCATCTGTTGGGTCAGCTATACCAGCATACTCTGTGGCTCCTACCCAGCGAAGCCTCTCAAACGTCTTGCCGACTCCTTGTCCCTCATTCTGGGTTGGTGCCCTACGTGCAGGTGGTGGCATCCTATCCGCCATATGCATCATAGTTTCCATAAACTATCCAAATAGAGCATGGAAAGTTGGGTTCTCTATCATGGCTGGGTCAAACTAAGGATTTTTAGGGACTGGTTCATCCCTAGCCTGGTCCTTTGCACCTCTTCCTAGTGCAGCAATGCTGCTCTCAGCAGCATGTTCTTCGTGTGATCCAGACATCTTCAAGTTCTTTTTCTCCTCCTATATGAGCAAAAGTCACTATCAGATAAACTGGAAGACACTAGAACAAACTCAACAACCTTAATCCTATGTCTCTATAGACTCAGCGAACCTAGAGCTCTGATACCACTAAACTTGTGATGCATTGTTCGAACAAAATGTAATTAACTAAGCAGAAGCGATCATTAGCAGCGGATTACTGAAAATCACTAAAAATTAAAATCATTTACAAAGAGATCCATACATTGGAAAACTCTTTCAAAAATAACCAAAGTAATTCAATTACATTTTGGTTCACAAGTACATATCTTGTACCATCTCTTCTCGAGGATTACATACATCAACTTCCATGTTTAAACTATACATAGGCAACATAAGAACCTTGAGGCATCAAGCCAAAATATTAGATCGATTTATTTAAACTAACTACTGACTTCGAGGACATGAGAGTATAGAGACGACACATAGGACTCTATATACAAGATATGACAGCCAGTGTCTCCACCTGAGAATTCACTATTGTCCCTGTTGCTGCTGCTCTTCCCCTTCTATAGGGTTTTTTTCTCTTCTTCTGCGTCCACCTAACAAGTGTTGGTGACCAACGGAGTGAGACCCAGTCCCATCGAGAGATATAATTCTCCGCCAAATAAATTATTATTGCAGTTTATTAGAATAAAACTGAGTATAGGAATCATATATATTCAGTAGTAGTTAAATTAATGTCTAAACAGGTTAGAGCAATATTCTTATTCAAAGCATTTCACTTATCCAATAAGGAATATGAAGAACATGTATGACATTTATCCATCTAGGATATGCTAAGAAAGATAACATCAACCAATGATTCTTGTATTTCAACCTTAAGAAAATACGCTACATGGTTGATTACATTTTACAATCATACTTAATGCCCTGAAGAGATGAAGTATACCGTTCATGCTCCAACCGATCATTATTACGTAAATCATTGGCACCACACAAGGTCAATGGAAGATCCGAACTCTAAGACCTCAACCTTCTCAGTCAGTATGAGATTATATGGAAAATACATCATTTATCAAACTGCAATTAGCTTGCCAGGGTATAGTGGCATCTTCGCTATAGAGTTATAGCCCGCATCATATACTCTCTTCAGGGTTATGGCCCGTAGCCAATGCCTAGTATCATATCATGGAGTCATGGCCCGTAGCCATACTCAAACTAGGGTATGGTCCATAACCAATCCCGTACATAGGATATAGCCTGTAGCCATTCCTATGGGGCATGAGGATATAATTGCCCAATTACCCCCACATATTCAAAAATATGCGCTTCGAGTTTAACTTGTTTCACCATTCAGAAAATTCTGATGTTGATGGCTCTATGGTCAGGGCAACTACATTATATGATATCACTTGATTAATTAAGTGTATTACCATATTCTTTTAGCATCAAACAAGTTTCCAACCATCAATTATTTTAACAATTGCTACAAAGAATGTGTAATACTTTCATCAAGTATTGTTCAAATATTTAATAAATCATTGGGATCTCAATCCCTCATCTCATCAGGAGCATTCTCATCCTTTCACAAACTCATCATCATAATTATAGAAAATGGGTATTCAAACCCTCAGTTCATCAAGGAACACTTGTTACCACTTATCAGGTAACTAATACCTTTAGGTCATCTGACCAAGGTAAACATGATACTTGCTACACAAGCATATCACATTGCTCACAAAGCCCATTTCATCTCTTGTTACCTCTCACTGGGCAACAAAGCATGTTATGGCTCACAAGGCCCATTAACAATAATAAATGAAACATCATAGCTCATACATGGCTATGCTCATAATCTCATGATACCTGCATGGTTAGTATACTTGATAACATTTATATCAATTACAATTCAGTACCATTCTATACAAAGCAACACCACTTATACCCTTATTAGGGTTAGGGTTTCTCAATTCATATTAATCAGGGTTACTCATTCCTTTACACAAATTAGGGCTAGATTTCCAAATTAGGGTTTCATAATACATAGCATTACCAAGGATTAGGGTTTCACATCACATTACTTTGTATTAGGGTTTCTCATCACATCATTACCTTGAATTAAGGTTTCTTATAACATTTCCCCTAAAATTAGGCTTTCATGTAGCTTTACCCAAAATTAGGGTTTTCATGAAGCATTCCCTTAAATTAGGGTTTTTCATTAAAATACCCTGAATTAGGGTTTCTCATATCATTACCCTAAATTAGGGTTTCTCATCACATCATTACCTTGATTTAGGGTACACCATCACCCTAGATTAGGGTTTCACCTAGCCTTATCTTAAATTAGGGTTAGAGATCATCAACCTTCTCGATTAGGGTTTCATGATCTCATCATCATGGATCAAACCCTAATTACATATTTTAATCATGTTGAAAGTGTTGAGGATAAATCACCACATGATTATCACTCATGTATAAGTTCCTCTCTCTCATCCTCTCTAGGAGGTTAATTATTTTAATCTTGATTAGATTGAATCAACTTGAAAGAAGAATTGACATAGTGTATCAAGTCATTACTTCCATAAGCATCAAAGGTTAACCACTATAAAGGTACTAATCACCTAAGTACTTTAGAGGTACAAGCATTATAATCAATCTTGAGTTACTGTAATAGTATTCATTTAGTACTTAGATCAATTGAACATTCAACAGTTTTGACTAATAAACCTTCAAACGATTTGGATCCACACCTCCAAACGGTTTGAGAATGTTTGGACCTTCAAACGGTCTGAGACCGTTTAGACCTCCAAATGGTCTTGATCAACCTTTCAAACGGTCTTGACCAATTGTAAATCAAATCAACTCATTCGGTCTTGCAACCGAATCAACCCATTTGGTCTTGAAACCGAATCCATCCATTCGGTCTTGAAACTGAATCATCAACCATTGATTTGAAACCGAATGAATATTGAAAACTGATTGGACAATTCAAACGATTTTGAGACCGTTTGATCTCAAATGGTTTCAAGACCATTTGGACTCAAACAGTCTTGAGACCGTTTGGTCCAAACCACCTCAAAACTGATTGGACCAATTAAGGTTTCTAACATCAAATCAATTTAGGTTTTGTACTCATTGAACCATCCATCAATTGAACTATTGAAAGTACATCAGATTGTAGCCCTTGGATCTATAACCATCCACCACAATCAACCATTGACCTCCAAATGGTCTTGAGACCGTTTGGCCTCAAATGGTTTTGAGAATGTTTGACTTCCAAACGGTCTTGAGACTGTTTGGGTCAATCAAATTTGTAATCGATTTCCCTCAACTAGGGTTTCAATCAATTAAATCGATTAGGGCTTGCAATTGGTGGATCATACATACATGGAACTTTTTAAAATTCAATTAATTGTAACCATTGGATTATCATCCAACCACATCAGCATTTTTCCTTCAAACGATTTGAGTCCTCTTGACCTCAAACGGTCTTGAGACTGTTTGATCACCAAAAAGCAAAACCATTTGCACATGTTTTATGTTGAGGTGTGTTCTTAAGACATCATCATCTTAAAGCTTGAAACATTCGAAATCCATTGTGATTCTTATGGTGATTTCTGTGGGCTCCGATCTCCAAAACCACGATATAAACACGATTTAAACTTAGCGGAAGCATTCGATTAGTTGCGGAATATGAAAAATTACTGGAAATTAAAATTTTTGAGACGAGATCTGGAAATTATAAAATTCCTTTTATAAGAAACCAAGTAAATAGTTTACATCTCTGTTAAACCACTTCTTGAGTAGTTATGTACAACATGATTCAAAATTCTCAGGAGCTAACACCAAAAACTCAAAACACTGATTCCTAGGACCTGAGAGTACAGAGACGGCATAGGACCATTTAACTACATAACTCAGACAGTATCTCCACCTGAGATTCACTGCTGCCTTTGGTATTGTTGTTGCTGTTGTTGTTCATCCTTAAACGGGATCCTTCGTCTTCGACGTCCACCTAAAAAGTTGAATTCTACGGGGTGAGACAATGTACAAATTGTCCCAGCGAGAGTTATAACTCTCAACTAGAAGCTTTATTATAACATTAAGGAATATCATAGACAAGATAACATAAATCATACAACAATAGGTTTAATAACAAGTGAAGCAACTTCTACTTAAGCAGTCATGTCTTTAAAGCATATAAAGGACATGTATACAAAATATCTGAACAGATCATTAATGTAAACAATGTAACACCAAACATTGTTCCTCGTAGTTTAACCTAAGCAGATATACTACGCGGTTGATTATGTTTTACAAACATTATTATGCCTTGTGGAGATGAGGCATACCACTCATACTCCAACTGATCGCTAATGAGTCACATCAGTATCATACATAGGTCATTAAAAGAGCTGGATTCTTAAGACCTCATCTTCCTCAGTCAGTTAGAGGATTGCTTGCAGGACACTTTGTGTCTCCGCTGTTATAGCTTACCAGGGTAATCTGGTCCTTCGCTATTTCAGAGTTACAGTGGCGTTCTGTACTCTCTTCGTCATCGGAAGATTTCTTGTTTATCTCTCACCGATGCGGTATTTGTGTCTTATTTGGTAGATTTGTGGTACATCTCACCATTTGGGTTTTGTAGTGAAGGATTGACGGACTATGATAAATCTACATCAATTCCTACACTAGGATGTAAGGATTTACGCATCCATCTCCCCCACATACTCAAGAGTATGTGATCCAGGAGTTCCCTTGGGAAAACCTGTTTCACCATCATTTGGTCTCTGACAATGATGGATCTATGATCAGGGCTCTACATTACACTTGATTAGTTAGGTACATTCAGTATTCTTTTAACATCATACATTGTTCTTCAAACAATAACATTAGAATAACAGCTATAAAATGAGAATACCAAATGTAACAAGCCTAACTCTTATCAATCATCATTTCTCAATACATTCATCACAAGTCATCTCTAAAGCATGACCTTGATGGTATTTATGGCTCTCACAGCCCATTTAATTCATAGGTTGCCATTGACAAGGCATCAGGATATATCACTATTCATAAAGCTAAAGCATGCTTTCAATGAATATAGTTTCATAATCCATACCTGGATATGATCATCATCTCATGACAACCTGCATGGTTAATTCAACTAATAACAGTAAATAATTCATTCTAGAAGTTACACTTTCAAACTCTTAGAAGAGTTAAGTTCCCCAATATTCATCAATTAGGGTTATTCATTTCCTTTACTTATGATTAGGAATATTGATTCCTCATCTCATACTTCAATCATGAGGATTCATGCTTAAAAGCATAACTGGAAATAGGGTTTCACCCTATTCAAATTAAGGTTATTGAAATCTCTTTATCCTATAAGACATCATATTTGGTAACTTATTCTCAAAGTTTCATACCTAAAGGCATGACACAGGACTAAGGTTAACATACCCCATCCTTCATTGTTAATATTTCCTTTTTAGATGATTAGTCCAATTCTAGTATGCAACTCTGCCATCCTTAGAAGCTTACCAGGGTATGGTGAGTATTTGCCTTAAATACAACATTTATTGAACATCATAATGATTATCAATTCAAGGTATGAATTCACTTCTCAATCTTATCATGGTGTGAACACATCATACTCATTGATTTGACTATATTTTATTTAAAGGCATTACCTTATAAACATCTCCAGTAATTCATAATTGCTAGGTCATATACTAGGCTCACTATTCATCCCACTAGGATTTCCATATTTTCATTTCTAATTTAGGGATTCTCATCCATATTACATCTCCTCTGGATTAGATTTATTAAACTTCTTATCTCACATGGCATAAAGATTCCTCATATAACAACTTTTATTTTAGGGTTTCATACTCAAAGGCATAACCCTGAATTACTACATTTATCAGATCACCATAAATTAGGGTTTACTATTCTCATTACATGTTATCACCCTAGAATTAGGGTTTACTATTCACATTATGGTGAGTTGAACTCATAACATTGTCATGTATGAGGAACATCATCATTGATGCTCTCAGATTAGTTTAAGATTCATCATTTATCATAATTAGGGTTCCATGATCTCACATAGGTGGATCATACCCTAATCATGCACATTCATGTATATTAAAGGTAATTTACTTGAATTTTCATCATAAAAGGGTACTTTCTCTTTCTTAAGATACTTTCTCTCTCCTCATACTTGTAGATGGTGATAACACCAATCTAGATCAGGTTGGGTTAAGTCCACTTTGATTGACATAGACCAAATCACCACTATTGAGTGATTAGGGTTTGATTAGAACAAGGTTTCACTCAATTGAACCTTTCAAGGTATTATGGTAAATTACACATTGATCATCATCATGGTTTAATTTACTAACCACTTGACCCTTAATGTCTTTTGGTATCATTAGGGTTTAGGTTGAACAACTATTAAACCATTTAAGCCTTCAAGGCATTAGGCAGACTTAACTTCAAAAGTCTCCAATAGGTTTCACACCTTCAACCTTCAAACGATCCTGAGATCGTATAAGGTTGTAGACCGTTTAAGCTTTGTAGACCGTTTAGGGTTTGGTTGACTTCAAGATCGTATAACACTCAAGACCGTTTACCCTCATTCGGTCTTGAGGTCGAATGACCTCATACGGTCTTGAGGTCGAATGACCTCATACGGTCTTGAGGTTGAATGACCTCATACGGTCTTGAGGTCGAATGACCTTATACGGTCTTGAGGTCGAATGACCTTATATGGTCTTGAGGTCGAATGACCTTATACCGTCTTGAGGTCGAATGCCCTCAAAAGCTCAAGATCGTATGGACCTCCAAGGTGGTTCAAAGGGTAAACTCGATTAGGGTTTCCTATGTTGAAGCCATCAATTGGTCTCAAGCTTGCTAACCACTTACCAATTGAGACAATTATGGTTAGCCTTAACTAATTGGTCACTCAATTGACCCTCAATTGATATCCAATTAGGGTTGGAGTTGGTTCAATTAAGGTCTATAAATGTTCAACCATCAACACTCAACAATGTGAATCAAATCAAAGTTGAACCCATCAATTGACCTCCAATTGGGCTCAAACTTGGCCCAAACGGTCTTGGGATCGTTTGGATATCCTCCAAATGGTCTTGAGACCGTTTTCCCAAGACTTCATCAAAATATAGATTGATTTGATAGGGGTTGAGCCTTAATTTAGTCACAAATCAGCAATTTGATTATTTCAATAATCCATTGTAATTGGGCCCTCAATTGATCAAATTACTTTAACCCTAGACCTCCAAACGGTCTTGGGTTGTCACCAAACGGTCTTGAGACCATTTGGATGAGTTCCAAACGGTCTTGAGACCGTTTGCCCATCCATCCTTTGGACTCTAGTGAAAATACATCAAGGTTTGATTTATTGAGTTGATCATTACATCAATACTTAATTGCAATGTAATTTGGTATCTTTGTACCTTCAATTGGTCAACTATACTTGACCCCAGACTTCCATACGGTCTTGGGTGATCCCCAAACGGTCTTGAGACCGTTTGGATGATTCCCCAAACGGTCTTGAGACCGTTTGGGCTAATCAACCCAAAATCTCAAATTAGCTCATTGTGATTTCAGCACTGATTTCAATTAGGGTTTGCCCTAGTAATCAACCTTCAACTCTTAACTCGTTTAGAATTAGTCCATCAAATTTGGTGGGTCATTAATTAACATAATTATGAACAGTAATATCATACGGTCAATGCTTAGTCAACCATCTTATATGGTCTTGAGACCGTTTGCCCAAAAAGGGAAAATTAAGCAGATTGAAAATCAGAACTAAATTCAATTGAATTTGCTAATTGTTTTGCCTATATCTCACGATTCCTTTGGGGTTAACCTCTCAAATTTTGTGGGTGATTAACCTACATAATTATGAACAGGATTCTCATACGGTCCACGCTTGGTCAATGCAGCCATACGGTCTTGAGACCATATGCCTTCATACGACCTTGAAACCGTTTGCCCACCAAACGGTTTTGTAAACCGTATAGGCAATTGGTTGAGGTCGTATGGTAAAGTGGAAAACTGTGGATAAGCATAGGAAATAACGCCCTCATCTTCTATCTCAAGAAAAGCAACAGTTCCTCACGGATTTGCTTGCAAGGATGCAAGGGAAGATAGGGAATAAGAAGAACTAGCAACTATATGCATAGAAAAAGATATATAATCAAAGCATAAAGTTTAGAGTTATACAACCCGCCTAAAGCTTGCTCCTTGAGCTCCAAGCTTTAGATCTCCAAGCCTTTAATGGCGTCCTAGAATCTCCACAGGTCGGCCAAGGCGAATCCTCCAAGGAAAGTTGAGAAGAGATGGCTAGAAAGATAGAACTAAGTGAGCTAGCCATGAATTTGACCTTGAATACGAGTTTCCTCCATGAATTCAAGCAAAAGGGATGATCCAAACTTACCTAGGACCCTTGGTCGTCCTTATCTGCTCCAGAGCTTAGCCTTGGTCGGTTTTGAGCAAGGGGAAAAGAAATGAAAGGGAGAGGGTCGTTCCCTTGCTAAGTGAGAAAAGTAGTATATATACTTAAGTGAAATTTTCAACATAAGGACATATGTTTTCCTCATTTCTCATCTAAGTCCTTCCTTTCTTCCTTGCACTTCCCCACATCTTATTTCTAAGGACAAACTCCTTCTAAGGTCAAGAATTGAAGGCAAAGAGGATCAACCCATCACTAAAGCATACACATAAAAGGGCTATTATACATACACCTTGATTATTCAATCACAAAGGTGTTCTTTATTATATGATTATTCACATGAAGTGACCTTTTCATAATTTCTCTTCTAAATGATGCCAAGAGTCATAAAAGATGTTTTAGATTATGTATTTTACAAGTTGCACCCCTCAAATTGGGTAAATTGCATTTTACACCAATTTAGGGTTTTCAAGTACAGGGGTTGCTTCCACAGCTGCACCTTGGTGCTCAAGCTGGGGAAATCCCTCAAACCTCATCATATTCATTCTTATGTTGTCTCAAAATTGAAGTAACATATAAACATGTGAATTTTTCAAGTTAACCCCTATGATTGGGCAAATTGCACATAGGTCCCTGTTTTGCAAACAATACTTCAACATTGATTTATAAGGGACAGAAATGGAAACATATGTTCCATAAAAGCTTTAATTATATACTAAAGGATAATTACAACCATATAATTTCATAATTAGGCAAAACACCTAGGGTTAGCTCATAACCCAGGTCAGGGGTGTTACAATTTCAACAACCAATCAAAAGGAAATCTGAAAGTAAAGGAGGAATCAACATTTGTTAAAGAAATGAAATCAATAACAATGTTTAAGGGTTCAAGTTATATAACCCGCCTTCAAAGTTGAAACCAAACTTCAAGATTCACTCCTTCAATGGTGAATGAAGCTTTGTCAACCTCCCAAGGCTCGTCGTCAAGTCTTTGAGTGAAAAGAATGACCAAGGTTGAAGATTGAATGGAGAAAAGAAGAAATTAAGCATTGAATTTCGATTTCCACCACGGAATCAAGGTTGAAGATGACTATGGAGTTTACCTAAAGGTTGGGGCACGTCCTCCTGTTTCTCCTAAGATCCCTTGTGCACGGACAAAGCAAGGAAATAAATAAGGGTCGAAAAAGCCTTTCATTTGAGTTGGAAATGAGATGTTTATAAGGGAATTTCAATAAGAGAGAAAGTGTTATAAAAATCCTTTAACTCCCGAAATTTGTTCCACATACTCCCCTCCATCCCTTGAATACGAAGCCATCTCCACAACCTTGTAATTCCTCTTCATTATTCATGAATTAAAAGAAAGAAAATCAAGCACCTTAACCATTATAATAATAATACCCAAAATTGAGTGGATATTACTTTTCTTTTACTAATGTGAGTGGGATCTCCACTCACTTTAGATATTTCGTGTCCTTTGCAAGGCACAAGGACGTCTATTCTTATGAAAATTCAACCATCGCATTTTTGGTTGAAGGGTACTTCCATTAATATATTTATTTTTTTTGCATTAAATTGAATTAGGGTTTCAATTATGCTTAAATCTTGATTATTTTAATATCAAGATTCTCTCTCCTCCAAAGTGATTCCAATGAGACGCCCCTATCAGTTTATTTTCTATACATGATGCCAAGAAACATGAGGGACTCTCTAGAGGTGGTATTTTGCATATTGAACCCTAGGTTTTGGGTAATTTGCACATTACACCAAAACTAGGTTTTAATGCACAACATTGCTCAACAAGTTCTTTCTTGGTACTCAGGCTTCCACAAGCCATACCTATACATCATTCCCATTATTATGATGCTTCAATACTTGAGGAACATTTTATCATGTAACATTTGCAAGTTAACCCCTCAACTTGGGTAATTTGCACATTAGTCCAAAACAGGCAAAACATTGTTTCAACAATATTTAAAAAGGACTAAAATTGAAACATAAGTTCCTCTTGAGCCTTAATTACTTTTCAAGAGATAAGATCAAGCATATAATTAACTTTATTAAGAAAAACATCTAGGGTTAAAGCATAACCCAGGTCAGGGATGTTACACCAGTGTTGTTTAAGTTTATTACCTAAGCACTTTAGTAACTATGTTAAATTTTATCCATGAGTTAAATTCTATTCCAAGTGTATCCTATGTGTATGACCCTATAGGTCCCAAATTACATTGGAAATTAATGTCCATAACTAGATTACAACATCACAATCAACGAGTGATATCTAGCAACACTTCATTACTATCCAAGTAATTGGAAAGTTGGAGAGAAACTTCAACCTACGTATGTGACCAATGTAATCGTGATCGTATAGTTCCTTTGTCTCTGATATCCAGATTGAACACGAGGCATGGAATCACCATCCTCTTAATAATGAATCCATGTTCCTTGAATTAGAGCAGACTGTATGAGATGCATGTGAGTCCACATATCACATACTGACTCACATGATTATGGCCATACATTTCTCAGTTTAGCTTATCAAGTTTTCAAGATATCAACTCCTATAGGAGGGAAAAATTCCATCTACATGACTCAAATTCAATCCCCATGTGTCATGATGTACCCAAGCACGACCTTATGGAAACCCTTATTCAAGGTTACGTCTTATGGTGTCAGAGTTCATTAAAAAACATGTGATGAGTGTAGTGACTTTAGGTTTAAGAACCATAATAACCACTATCAATTTGAGAGCTGATTTGGACTACCATTCCATGGTTTCCATGTATCACTCTCAAGGTGGGTTTGTCTAATACAAGATTCTCTAATAAGTGCCTATGTGTTTGGTTTGATATCATATATCATGGCTTATAAGAATTTATCAGCAGCCAACAAACATTCAAGACTTATGTATTATTGTTGTCTATTTTTCTTCCACAATAATATCTGACTAGGGACATAATAAGAATGCACATACTCTTATCATGCATATGATCTCATTATTCAGGTCCTCAACTGGATGACATATGTCATCCAGTAACAACATCCTTTAGAAATCTACCATGTTTGTGTCATCATCTAAGGACTGAGACAAACATAATAGATACAAATACCTTTATTATTATCAAATCAATTACATGATCACCAGTATAATCATCATATGACTGGCTCTTTAGGCATATATACCAACACAACACACACAATGTCTCAATAACAAAAGTCATACATTACTTCCTACAATTTGTGGAACAAGTCAAAACAACTACAATTTCACAGAAGGTTACATCCAATGTGGAGGGACAATTAGATGCAAATTTCATGAAGTGTTCAATGGAGTCTTTTCCTTTCATGTTGAATATATTACCATCCAAAAATTTTCATTCACCACACTACACAGTCAGACATTATCCATGGTTCTATCCTTACTTCATGGTAAGATACTATAATCAAAACAACACAAGTTATGTATGTTGCACTCTCACCACTTGTACTTTTTCTAACCTAGGATCCATTGAGTGAAATTGAAGGTACACACGTTCAGGTACTAGTCAATGGGGACAAACAAACCACTACCACAACACATTGGATTTTGTCTCAACAACTCACGTATGGATGATAGGGTTTAGTTTTTGCCATGTGTGTGTTGAGTGAAACCCTAGACACTGGGGAATGCACCATACACATTCATAGAGACTACTTGTTTGGTTGATGATATGCGAACACATATCAGTTTGTTGCATCGTTCTACAGTGCAACATACATTTATCTAAGTATAGGGGGGAATGCGGCCATACTATACCAAATATAAAATGTTCATCCATAGACACACACAACTATGAGATGTGGTTGAGAGGGAATTTGGCATGTTTAAGAGGAGTTTTTCAGTACTTAGATAGAAACCAACATTTTAAATAACATAATAGACTGAAATTATAGTTTTGTGTTGTATACTGTACAATTTTGTAAAGATACATTGGATATCATATAGATCTTTTGACAGTGAAGATGATATAGATGAAGTCGGGAAATATGGATATGAAGAGATGACAGATGATATTACAACTCAAGTTGAACTAGGAGTAGAATATAGTATAAGGGAATATATATATATATAGAACTCTGGGATACACAATAGGTTGTTCAATTTGTGTCCTATGTATATGATACTATAATGTTGCTTTATAGTATGACTTATTATGAAGGGTTTTTTTGATGTTATGTTGTTTCACATGTATGTGTGTATATCAACTATTGTATTGCTTTGCATTATCACTGCATGAATAATATTAGGCGATGACTACCGAAATGCAACATGTCACTACATTGCATTACTTGAGTGTACATGAACCAACATGGTGCAAGCAATGGTGGGTTTGAAGAAAACATCCCTCATATACCTTATTACACTTGTGAAAAGGGATTCATCCAAACCACAATGTCAGTAGCAATTTATCATTATTAGGACAATATTGCAACATCGAAGTCATTAAGGGAGGTGATTTTAAACAAGATGCTATTTGCTAGGAATACTAGGTCTAATTGGTCAACATTTTCCAATCGCCTTACCTCTACAAAAGTAGACACTTCAAGGTTGTGTTCTGACATAGATGACTTGCCCAATAGGTGTAAATCAAATACTGAAAAATTGAGTTTCACTAGTGACATTGCAAACACTTGTGACGAGAGCATGTGGAATATTTACTAAAACAACATATTATTCTTTACATGTACCAATGAACTTATTCCCAATTCATATGCCATTGTTTTATGGAACAATGATGAATTGTATTTTATTACTCAATAAAAATTAGAACCATTTGTTCTTGTATTTTATTTCATTTCAATTCTTCTAAGAAATTGTGTGTTATTAACATTTGATATAACCTCACATGGTATATTATGCAACTGTAAAATATTTTCCAGACTCATGGTTAACACAAAAGATGCAACTACTTTCCAAGTTAGTTTCTTAAGTGAGAGGCCCCGTGAACTATCTGGTAAGACTTGTTCATAAGCTAATGCAAGATTACAAATACCACTCTCCTTAAAATTTTAAACTTTGACCCACATAGGCAATTTGGATATGTTTTTCTTTCTATATAGTAACTGAGATTACACATATAACATATTTGTACAGGAAAATATCAACTTGATTTCTAAAGAGTGGAATGTTGAATGGAATCAAGTGATGAACTATCTTGATGTCGTTGACATAAAAATTAATTTTGAAATAGAATGCAAAGCATACATGGACATGTACTCTATTATGTATAATAAAGTTCACAAACTAGAAGATCTAAACCACATAATCCTCCACTGATTGCATCACCAAGTACACGACACCCACTATGTTATCACTCAATGTATGGATGAGCTCTATGCTTCCATGTACTACATACTTTGTGTACTAATGGCACATGAACAATTTCATAGGCTAGTTTAGGAATTTGGAAGATATTTATAGTATGTTCTAAAAATATGTGTTTGATTTCATCTTTATTGTTCAATAATCAAAGAAATTGATGGCAAGTGACATATGGATAAACATAATGACAAGAGAAATCATTCGAGCAATGTCAAGAAAAAAGGTTACAAGGATGTATGATTTATCATGAACTTTTCAAAGAAGATTAGGTAGACATAATGGTAAAAAATATTATATAATGAACTATTCAACATGCACAATTGCATAATGGTCAGATAAAATTGAGGTTCTACCCATATGAAGAAATTCTATGGACTGATAGGTGGTTCTAGTGCAAGCATTGTTGTAGACCTATACCAGATTTTGTACAAGGTAGATGAGAATTACTTGAAATTGATCCTAAGCTAAAGTTGATGAGACACAATAGGTGGTCATACATTTCAATAATGCAATCCATAATGTATGACTCATGATAAGTGACCATGAACCACCTATTAATAGCATCCCAATAAAATTGACTTATATGTTTCACTTAAGCTTGTCTGGAATGCCAAAAACATGGTATTGTTCTTCATTATGCCTCTTAATTTATAGAAAATATATGTACATACTCCCACTAAAAAATTCCATATGCACACTACATATAGTTAAAATTTTGGCCTAGAAAAAGGCATTAGTTCATACTCCGATAAAACCATAGTCATAATCAAACTAAAGCCAAACTACATAAAAAATCAACACTTTAATTCAGATTGCTAACCAAACATAATCAGATAGAGTCAAAATGCATTAAGTGTGAACCCTATAATTCATACTTCTAGACAAATAGAACTTTTCCTAAATCAGACTGCCTCTAGATTGAACTCTTTCATTCTAACCAATAGACAAATATAATTACATTGTAACCACAGAAAACCCTATAAGTCTGATTGCTAGCCAAACAAAATCATATTGGATTTCCAAACAATGACTAATTTCAACACATGTTGGATATTCCCAATATGCTAACCAACATAATCTGGTTCCTAGGATCCAAGACCAATTCGAATTAGAGGCTAAGTATCATATAATGGAGTGTCACTCTTTTGATGTAGGACATCCCCAAAATATTTAAAATGCAAACTCCTTTATTTGGCATATGCATCTCACTACGATGTTTTGATTCAGAATGTAGGAGATGTTTTGGTACTTGTGAGCACACCACCACTCCATTGCTTAGATTTTAATTTAGTTTTTTTTTGTTCTTATAAAGTCAAGTAGTTTATTTTATCAAATGTCTCTAAAAAGACAAACCAAGTAGTTCACTCACACATTATCTATTGCTCGTCTGGCCTTTTATTTACATGCCTATATAGAGTTTGTAGTGTCTCATTATTTAGACACCTTGAATATAAAGAATGGAAGTGCTAATTATTTAATTAGTTAAACTTGATTGTCATAAGAACTTACATTATATGGTATTACATTGTAACTATAACTTTGCTTAGGGTTTTTCTCATGCCCTCTCCACCTTGGCACCACCATGCCACCAACCACTAGGCAGCGACTATAGTTAGCTACAACATCCACCAACCTTCATTCACTACTACAGAAATAGCATTCAGTGTCTCTTTTCTGGGCATCGGTTATTAAGGAAAACCGATGCCTATAATATTCAACGTCGGTTATTTATGCAAACCGACGTCTATATTCGAAGACCAGCCAGACACGGGTACCGCTTTGTATGCAGCGTCGGCTGGTTATAACCGACTGACGCCTAAAATCGCCCACAAAATCCAATTTTCGAGCGAAAACATTTTAGGTCAGCTACAGCATCGGTTTTTTAACTATTCACCGACGCCTATTGAAAATGAAAATTTGCACGAAAAGTCCCACTTTCAGTGTCGGTTATCCTTCGATAACCGACGATGATAATGGTTCCTGCCAAATAATTTAGGGTAAAGGTTGTCTAGTTGGGCGTCCGTGTTTTACTAATAACCGACGCTAAAGCATAATAGGCGTCGGTTTTGTAGATAACCGACGCCGATGACCAACTTAATAGACCGGATCACACCCGGCTCTTCCCCCTTTCTTCCAGTTTCATCGCGACTTCTCTTCTGTGCTGCTGCTCACCGCCGTTCTCCCGAAATCGCCCGTCGTCAGTTGCTGCTGCTCGCCGCCGCTGCGTTGGTGCTCTTCTGCTCGCCGGCGCCGCTGCCCGCCACCCGCCGCTGCTGCTTCTCCGGCCGGCGCCTGCTGCTTCTCCGGCTGTCAGTTGCTTCTTCCCGCTACCCGCCCCTCTGCTTCTTCGCCTTCTCGCTGCCACTGCTGCCGCCGCTCACCGCCGCACTTTCCACGCTAGCTCCAGGTATCGCTACCTCTTTGCTTCCTTCTCCCTAGCTATTTACCAACATGCAAGCACGGCCGTGCTTGCTGTTGGTAAGGATATGAACAAATTTTTATGTAATGCTTTATGTAAATCCTAGGATATGAACAAATTTTTTGCTTGTATATATTTTTGCTTCTAATCCTAATGTTTGACTTAATTCAGTAAATTTTGATGCATGTTGAAATAAGATTTAAACTTTTCAATTCTAGCATCCTAATTTGATTTGATTAAACCTAACATTGATGAAACACTAACATCAATTGTGATGAAACCCTAACATTAATTGTGATGAAACCCTAACATGTACATATCTATTATTGTATTTGTTGGCCTAGAAACCCATCCAAGATTTACTCATTAGGAGTAAATCTTGGATAGTCCCCGGTTTGGGACTGTTATTGAACACATAATCTCACTTAGGATGTAAGTGTATAATGTGTATTGGGTTTTTGAGAAAAATTCGGTAGCATTTCCCCGTTTGTTCTCTAAGTACATATGTACTTAGAGAACAGCGGGGAAATGCTGCCGAAATTTTCTTGAAAACCCAATACACATTATACACTTACTAGTGAGATTAGGTGTTCAAGGATGGGATAGGTGGTACACATTTATTATATATAAGAATGACATCACATGTGTTTGTTGGCCAAGAAACCCGTCCAAGATTTACTCATTAGGAGTAAATCTTGGATAGTCCCCGGTTTGGGACTGTTCTTGAACACCTAATCTCACTTAGGATGTAAGTGTATAATGTGTATTGGGTTTTCAAGAAAATTTCGGTAGCATTTCCCCGTTTGTTCTCTAAGTACATATGTACTTAGAGAACAGCGGGGAAATGCTGCCAAAATTTTCTTGAAAACCCAATACACATTATACACTTACTAGTGAGATTAGGTGTTCAAGGATGGGATAGGTGGTACACATTTATTATATATAAGAATGACATCACATGTGTTTGTTGGCCTAGAAACCCGTCCAAGATTTACTCATTAGGAGTAAATCTTGGATAGTCCCCGGTTTGGGACTGTTATTGAACACCTAATCTCACTTAGGATGTAAGTGTATAATGTGTATTGGGTTTTCGAGAAAATTTCAGTAGCAATTCCCTGTTTGTTCTCTAAGTACATATGTACTTAGAGAACAGCGGGGAAATGCTGCCGAAATTTTCTTGAAAACCCAATACACATTATACACTTACTAGTGAGATTAGGTGTTCAAGGATGGGATAGGTGGTACACATTTATTATATATAAGAATGACATCACATGTGTTTGTTGGCTTAGAAAGTGAACAATCATTGTTCTTTATATTACTTGTACATTGGTATAAATTAGAATGAACAATCACTAAATTATATATTGTTTGTATCGAGTTCGGCTTCATTGTAGATAATAGGAGTAAATCTTGGATAGGATGTAAGTGTATACCCTAATCTTGTCCTACTATATACTTGTTTTCTCTTTGATCATAGAATGGATAGATCATGGATGTCCATTCGCAATCACTGCACCCCAAAGTTTATATCTAGTCTTGATCAGTTTATTAGATTTGCCGAGGAACATAGGAAAAAACCTACAGATAGGTTCTACTGTCCATGTAGGCATTGCGGTAACAATTTGAAAGTCAACACTGGTGAGGAAATCAAAAGTCATGTCATGTGAAATGGGATTGTACAAGGCTATACAGAATGGCACTGGCATGGAGAGATTTCAAACTCAAAACCAGTAGATGTCGATAGCAGTGCTTGGGTGGAAGAAGAAATGCCTCCGATGACGTAGATGTGAATGAACCAGTTCTAGTAGACATCGTTGATGCGATGTTGGATAGTTGTAGGGTAGAGCACACTGATCCACCTCCTATCTTTAGAAACATTGTGCATGATGTTGAGATACCGTTATACACAGGTTGTGCTAAGTTTACGAAGCTTAGCGCTGTCTTGAGATTGTATAAGTTGAAAGCTAACAATAGATGGAGCGACAAAAGCTTCACGGAATTGTTGGCTTTGTTGAAAGAAATGCTTCCTGAAGGAAATGAGCTGTCAATCTCAACATACTGGGTAAATAAAATGTTGTGCCAAATGGGAATGGAGGCCAAGAAGATACACGCATGCCCGAATGATTGTGTATTATTTCAAAAAGACTATGTAGATTTGAAAGATTGTCCAAAATGTGGTGCGTCACGGTATAAATTGACGAATTCGGGGGAGTCCAAAATTGGTTCTCCTACCAAGGTGTTGTGGTATCTACCTATAATATCACGGTTTCAACGCTTGTTTGCAAATCCGAAAGATGCGATGAATTTGAGGTGGCATGCAGATGTTAAGAAAAATAATGATGGGATCCTACGACATGCGTCTGATTCCCCACAGTGGAAGAAGATTGATCTATTGTACCCCAAATTTGGTGAAGAAGATAGGAATCTAAGACTTGGGCTTTGTACAGATGGGATGAATCCGTAAGGACATTGAGCAGACAACATAGCACTTGGCCAGTCATGCTTGTTATATAAAATCTTCCTCCCTGGATGTGTATGAAAAATAAATATGGTATGCTGTCATTGTTGATATCGGGCCCTAAACAACTCAGAAATGATATCGATGTTTATCTTGAACCTCTGATTAATGACTTAAAGAAACTTTGGGCTGAAGGTGTGATGACCTATGATGCTTCAGGAAGAGAGACATTTTGTTTGCACGCTATGTTGTTTTGCACTATTAATGACTTTCCAGCATATGGGAATTTGTCTGGATATAGTGTCAAAGGAGCTAAAGTGTGTCCTATATGTGAATAAAACACTGATTCAATAAGACTAAAACATGGCGGCAAGACTGTATATCTTGGTCATCGAAGGTTTCTTTCAAAATTCCATATGTATCATAGGAAGCGCAAAGCATTCAATGGATGGAATGATGAACAGAGTGCACCTAAACCTATACCAGGGGATGTTGTTTATGAAAGAGTAAAAGACATTGTCAATGAATTTGGTAAGAAATCACAATGTAGTATGGCCACACAGAGTGACAATTCTTCATTCAAGAAGAAGTCAATATTTTGGGATCTTCCTTATTGGAGTTCTTTGACAGTCAGGCATTGTATCGATGTAATGCACGTTGAGAAAAATGTCTGTGATAGCATCATTGGTACTCTGTTAAATATACCAGGTAAGACTAAAGATGGGATAAAATCTAGACTGGACCTACGTGAAATGGGAATAAGGTCAAAATTAATAGAATTACGTGAAATGGGTAATAAAAGAACATACTTACCTCCCGCTTGTTACACGTTGTCTAGAAAGGAGAAGAAAGCTTTTTGTGAATGCTTGGTAAATGTTAAGGTGCCACATGGTTACTCATCCAACATCTGTAGATTGGTATCAATGAAAGATATGAAGTTGATAGGTCTTAAATCTCATGATTGTCACACTCTAATGCAACAAATATTGCCCGTGGAAATTCGATATATATTGCCGAAGCATGTAAGGTTTGCAATCACCAGACTTTGTTTCTTTTTCAACAGTCTATGCAGCAAAGTTATTGACCCTGATACTCTCGATAATTTGCAAAGAGAAGTGGTTGTTACCCTATGTCAGCTTGAGATGTATTTCCCTCCTTCGTTCTTTGATATCATGGTACATCATGTTTGCCTTTTTCTATTTAATACAAATGCTAAATGTTTGCCTTTTTCTGGTTAATACAAATGCTAAATGTTTGCCTTTTTCTAGTTAATACAAATGCTAAATGTTTTCCTTTTTAATGACATTTTCAGATGGCTGACCATGATGAGCATGATGTCCATGATGAGCATGAAGTCCATGATGAGCATGCTGTCCATGATCAGCATGGCGAGGATACCAATTTAAGTTCTAAAAACATATCATGTATTTCTATAAAATTCATTATCTTCTAGTTATGTCATATATCCCATATTTCTATATTGCGCTAATTCAGTGGGTTTATTTTTGTCAAATTTTAGGTTGATGATGCACATGTACCCACTGAAGCACTGGAGCACTTGATGCGCAGCACCAAACACTTAACAAGAAAAGGGGCATCACTCTGTTGAAGAAGTTAATAGCGCTGAGTGGTAGTGGATCCAAATTGGTTGTGGAGTTTGATAATGGAGGAAATGCAATTGGAGTGAACCGCAATAATTTTGTAAACTATCTTGGGTGTGTCACTCGAAGCCATTGTGGTGTTAAGTATGATAATTGGCATAAAGTTCCTTAGGGGAAGAAAGACTTGATATGGAAGGATTTATGCGTGAGTTATTATTATTTGCAATTCTATTTTGTAGATTACAAATTATATTATTTGCAATTCTATTTTTGGATACTAGTTAATAAGAATTCTATTTTACAGAATCGGTTTGCATTGGATGAGAAGCTGCATCGTAAAAGCGTGATGCAACGTGCTGGAAAGATGCTTAGGAACTATAGGAAAAATCTGAACAGAGAATACATAAAAGATGGTGATAAGAAGAAGAAGTCAGCCCTTGAGCAGTGGAACTTCTTGGACATAGAAGATTGGGACAATTTTGTTGCTTCAAGAAAATCTGAAGAATTCAAGGTATAAGGCGTCACTTCCAATTTAATTAATATATGTTGTATTCACCTATTCAAGATTAACATTTAGTGCTACTAACCAAATCATTAATGTGCATACTAACTAGGCCCTCAGTGACGCGCAAAAAGCAAGGCATGCACTAAATGTGCATGACCACACTATGGGTTCAAAGGGCTATGCAAGCGTTCACCAAAGACTACAGGCAGAGTCTGCGGCTACTCAGGAGTCTGCTCCTACTCAGGAGTCTGCCACACCCATGCCTCGTCCTGATATCTGGATAGCTGGGAGGAAAAACAAGAAGGGTGAAATAAAGAAGCCCGTAACTGCTGAGGTGGCTGCAAAAATGGTAAAATACAACTCTTAGAGCAATCGTTTGAATATTGATTATTTGTGGTGTTAACTTACCAATTTCTATTATTGGTGATTAGCGGGAGCTGCACGAGCAGAGGAAACAAGGCACGTTCATCCCTCAGGGTACAAGGGATGAACTGACAGTTGCTCTAGGTAACCTAGAGCATCCTGGACGTGTTAGGGGTGCAGGCGCTGGTGTGGGCATATAAGCATTCTTTGGGCCATCCCAGCGCAAAACCAGAGTGGGACTTTCACAAGAAGAGGTAACCTATTCTTTTTTTAGAATGTTACTGCAAAAGGGAATTCAATAATAAGAAGCTAATGTTTCTTTTATCCATGTATAGGAGAATAAGAGAGTCGAGGATATAGTTGCCAAGAAGGTCAATGATATAGTTGTTGAGAAGGTCAAGGAAGAAATAGTGCGGTGGCAGGCATCTCAAGCTTCCAATCAGCCTATGGCGACCCACTCTTCTCCTGATGCATAGACTGCGAGTAATCCTGGAGACCCATCGCCTAGCACGTCTGCTGTAAGTATTGGTTATGACATTGTAGCTAGTCTTTTCAATATGATATGTTTTCAAGATGATATGTATATATGTATAATATTCTTTATGTAAATTTGTAGGCATTGAAGTCATGCCACTTAAGAATGCAAGACTATGTTGTTGCAGAGGCGCAAGCTTACCCGTCCCTTCCTGGGGCAATGTTTCACATGACTCCAATGCCATAGGGCTACGTTCGTGTGGGCCCGATATGTGTGTTACCCGATTGGAAGGAAGCTACATTGCCATATCCCCACCCGGATATTGATACACTTGCTGAGGCAGAAGGCGGGGTGATATTGTGGCCCAAAGCAGATGTCGTCTACACTACTAAAATTGTAAGACAAATTTTCATTACTTTAGATTGTTAATGTGTATATATGAGGTCAACTGATCTGAAATTATATATACATGTTAAAAAGAAGACACCTGGAGCACCTAGGCCTCCACCTCCACATCCTGCATTACCAAGTTGGGTTCCAACTGACCTAAAATACCCGTTAGGTCCTGCTTGTAGGGGAATGGCATGTTGGCTATGAGCACATAATATACATTGCCATATAATTGTTTCTTTAGAAGCAGATTATGCAGGTCAATCATATGATAGCTCTTTATTTATACAAGATATTATTGAGTTGTTTATGTATGATTGGCTGAATACATCAATGATAGAGACATGGATAAGGTGAGATCTTGTTTATACATCCATATACCTTGTGTAAGATCCGGTGATCTAGTTTCTTATATATTAATGCATATGTAATACATGTTTTGCAGCTACTTAGTTGAAGATCAATGCAAACAATTTACATTTGATCATGTGGGTTTTTTTATTCCATCATTGATTAGTATGGTAGCTAAAGACCCTGATAGTGTTCAACAATACTGTATATATGCTTTTAGAATTTTCAGTCAGTAAAAGAAGACGATAATAATAGCTCCATTCAATGTCAAGTAAGTTTACTTTATTTATAATTTGGACTTAAGAAAATTCCATTTTTATTGTGCATTTTGAGTTATTAATTTTTAACTTTTTTACCTCTAGCGGTAGACATTGGGAGTTACTAGTTATTGTCCCCGGGACGTTCACTGTTTATTATCTAGATCCTACAGGAAGTACATTGAACACTAAAATTGGACACATATTGAGAATGTCGTTATTCTGGTGAGAAATATTTCATTTTTATATTCGTTAACATTTGTTATTACATTACTACTTAATTATGCAATTTACTGTGTTACATTAACATGTAGGGGTTTAGATGCATTCAAAAATGCTGGAGGAAATGTCCCAAGGAGAAAGAACCAGCCAATAATTTGGGAGAACGTAAAAGTAAGTTCCTGACTCCAATGTATGTATTATTTATGTGAACTGTGCTTAGTTGTATTTTTTA
Source organism: Alisma plantago-aquatica (assembly GCA_963693085.1). Lineage (NCBI taxonomy): Eukaryota > Viridiplantae > Streptophyta > Magnoliopsida > Alismatales > Alismataceae > Alisma > Alisma plantago-aquatica. The sequence goes on from OY856410.1 coordinate 823,174,687, forward strand.
ATATTTTGTATGTTTCAATTTATAGTGCGCTACACAAGACAATGGCTGGGCATGCGCATACTATGTGATGTGATTTATGCAGATGATTATCCGACATGCCGCATTGCATATTAATACCAGACATGAGGTATTATATAGAGTCTCATTAGTTAGTATGGAATATATCAATCTTATTTTTATATTATTACTTATATATATACATCATTCTCTATGCAGGTGTTTAAAACTGACCACACTATAGGTAAACGCTTAAAAATTTTACATGCTCCATATACGATGGAAGCATTAAATGAAATAAGAGAAGAATGGGCAAAAGCCATACAAGCAGTGGCGATTGTAAGAAATAATTGGGATGCTGATAGCGATGTTGAATGATATTTTGTAAATGAATATTTCTGAATGTTTATACATGTCTGAATGTTTCTACATGTATTTGAATGTTTCTACATGTGTGAATGTGAGAATTGAATTGATGTCTGAATGTATCTACTTGTGTGAAAAAATATTTGTTGATTTTGCAAGTTTGTGGCCTGTTTGTAGGCTGATATCAATGGATGTCGTAAACCTGCAGTTCAGAAAACTGAACTGCAGGTTCTCATCCTGCTGACCAGCCACAGCAGGCCTGCAAACTAATAAGAAAAAAAATTAAGTATAGGCGTCTGTTATTTATAGAACACCGTCATCAAAGGCCTACAGCGTCGGTTATTTGATAAAAATTGACGCCAAATAGGACAAACAACCCGACCGTGCAGGAAAGCACGGCTGTGGTGGAAAAGGCATCGCTTATTAGTATAAAACTGATGCCTATAGTACTAAACACGGCCATGCAGCGAAGCACGGCTGTGCTTCGCCGTGTCATTTGGGTGTATGGCGTCAGTTGTTAAGTTGGTAACCGACGCAGAAAGTGTCCTAGGTGGTGCTCTTTTTTGTGGCGTGAACCTTATAGACGTCGGCCAACTATATATAACCGACGCCTATATGTCATATAGGCATAGGTTAGAAAACCGACGCCGAAGAGTTCGACCTTTAGCGGCACCTACATAGGCGTCGCTTGAGAACCGTCGCCAAAGGGGGTTAAACAACCGACGCCAAAGGCTATTTCTGTAGTAGTGATTGCCAATTGCCCACCACTATCGCATCCAGTCACTATTTGTAACTACCAAAAAATCATACTAGCATCATCTATTTCCAGTAGACACTATATGCACTCACCACTTAACGTAGCCACCACCAACCATCAGTTGCAATCACAACCTACAAAAGCTAGCCTCTAGTAGACAAATATCATACTAGTAGCCAACAGTTGGATCCAGAGACCAAGGGACACACATCAAACTTGTGTGTGAGACATCAATTTCAAACCCAAAAGATTCAAGGAGGCAATCGATAAACTTCTATTTGAGAAAGATATGTATTTTGTTTACCATACTTTTTCTTTGTTATTATATCTTTAGCATGTTAGAAATGAGTCTGTAGGTTGTGAGTTTTGAATCACTATTAGATATTTTCTTACTTCCTATTGCTTATATGTTTTGTAGACATAATTACTAGGATACCAATCTACTTCTTTAATTATTGGAATCATGAAGATACATCTATAGAACATAGCTTTTACTTATACTTGTAGCATTTTTTATGGATTCTTCATACAAGATACAATGTCATGCATTTAACCTACCAAACCCACTGTAGAACCAAATCATAGTTCCTCTCCACCTCACTATCCTTCTCCCAATTCTTCTCAAGCTCTACTTCTATATATATTTGCACATTGGATAAAGTTGTCAGCTCCATAATGACCAAGTTGTGCTCTATTCACCAGACAAGTACTCTTCAAGGAAGTCAATCATCTTCTCAATAACTAGTGTATGGTATGTCTTCAATGTTAGGGGTGGTGCAACAATTCCAACTACCCATCTATAGATATGTATGCAGTAAGCCAAGACAATCATGACTACCACCATACTAGCGTCAATGACCTTTACACATAACTCAATTTTCTAATCTCCACATTCCTTTAATGTGGAACCTCTCCCATTCCATAGCTCCGTAAAAATGTTGACTTACTACGAACCTAATCACATGCACCACCATCTTCCACTCCTTATACCCACTATCGATTTCCCCCGCCCCTCGTTCACAATGACCCTCCTCTGATAGCCCCTTGCATGCCTCAATATCAACAAAGTAATGGTTCCCCCTCCTTTTCTTTCTAGTAGTTCACCTCTTGGAGCTAAACCTCACTATTTCCCTCATCAACCTAATGATCTTCTAGGCCAGCGACATGGCCCTACATCCCATCCAACGATGATGACCCATTACTATCCCATATAAAATTTGCCATCTCATGATGATAATACTCACAAAATAAAGGTGTAACTCCGTGTTTTGATTTCAAGATTGATCCTTAGGTGTTCATGGATTGTATTTCTAGTATTGAATATTACTTTTACATGTATTCTATGACATATGCCCATAGGATCATTTTGCAAACATGAAGGTTGAGGGTTAGCTGAATGCTATTGGCAAGGTTTCAACATGACATAGAGTGTTTAGATCAACCTTCCATCCTATTTGGGATGAGATTTTTACCAAGAAACATGAATGAGTATTGATCCCATATCAAAGACAACTTCTTACTAATTGGACAAACGTAAGCTAGAGATCAATTTCACTCTATGCTTACGCGAAAAATTTGGAGAAGCACTAGGAATTATTTTCACAATTATTAGAGTAGAAAATAGAATTAATTGTTTGTAAATTTACTAAAACTAAAATTTGATGCAAACCTGGTTTTAATAGAACAATTCCCTTTACAAGAGATTCCACTATTCCCAAAATATTAAGACGTATATGTCAACCACATTTCAAATATCCACCTTTTCTTATTTTGGGGAACAAAGTCGCATAAAAAATAACTCAATTTTCCTATCATCTACATCTATCCCCTCACCATAGTTCCTCAACACCTTCCTCCCATAAGGGCAAGGAGATTGTGACTACCTCATCCCACCCTCCTCTGCAAGACTAGGAATTCTTTCACCATTACATATTGAGTCATATAGCTGCCTAATGCCCATGTGTTCTCTACCCGTCTTTTCTGACTCTCCTAACACACCCCTGAGAATGACATTGAGTATGAATATTTTCTACAGAATTTCAACCTTTGGATGATGTAACTGATTACAATTATCATTACGATGACAATTAAGGTGCATCATATATTCAGGTCATGCATGTTCTTACTGCCCCTTTCAGATTGGGTGAATGGAAACATGCCACTACTTTCAAATCCTTCTTCAAGAACGTTGTTAAATACAAGTTCCTTAAATGGTGGTATTTCTAAAAACATCATATTTTCCCATTCTATGAAGCACATGTAGTTGTGCTACAACCCCATCCTCAAATACACATAGTAATAACTAGGTAAGTGGATATTATGTCCATCACCATACCCTACCTTGTAATTGTCATTCTATGTGCTTATGCTAACCACATATTGTATGATTTAGTGCCTATGGATGTTGGAACCATCACACTCCACCATCCTAAATCAATGACTTGAATGCCAATAGTGAGGGAAATGCTCATGTTTACAAACTCGTAGAATAAAGGCAAACCCATCCAGCATGCCACAACTCATTTCATCTCTCCACCTATAATGAGTAAGCCACCAAACCCCCCATAATAGAAAAACCAATCACTTCTCCACACATTATATCTATAGAGAAGTGGAAGAGGCTAATTGAGAATCTAGATGCATGTATGTGTTACACATCAAAGAGGGCACTCATATGCTTGATTTTTAGTCCCCCTTCCATCAAAACTTGTTTCCCTTCTCGTAGAGTTCAAAGACATGAAACTCACTCAACCCCCTAATGATCTCTCACCTTTTTGTAATACTAAACATGTGATTGATTTGATGTTAGGTCATCATCCCTAAACCACCTCATTGTCGTATGAATCCAATTGAGCATGATCAATTGAAAAACAGCGACGATTCCATCATCCTCAAAGGTTCTAATGTTACAAGCAAAATTCCGTATGTATTTCTTTTTCTCTCCTTGCCCCCAAAAAGAATAGTAGTTCGAGAATGTTCTTAGATTTTCAACCAATCAATTAAATCATTTTCAGTTATCTGTTTCTATTTCTCTAAGACCAACCTCTACATCAGTGACCACTAAATCCGTGTCAAAGAATCTCATAAATGGAATCCTTCCTTTTATAACTTGGATAGATTATATGAATGGTTGTTCATTACCTTTGGCATGTCCAACACACCCAACACATCCATGACAGTCATGAACCATGTGTTACAACCATTCATAGGTAATTTTTGGTGGTCTACTTTGACATTTTTTTGATGTCCAGTAAGTTAAATGACGAGCTCCTGACTCATTTTGAGTTATCTTTGAAACACTCGCTTTGACAAATTGTATGTCAGTCTAAAAAAGTGTTCTTAACTTTAAGATAAAGACCTCGACCTCGGCTACTTTGTATTTGCTATAGGTATTGAGGCGGAAACCTACCAAAAGCAAAGACATCACTTACTAGCTGACACCCAATATGACCTCTAGGATCTATATCTTCCCTGGGAAGGCCGCGTTCTATCATTTCTTTGTTTGAGGTATCAACACCATTATGGATCCACTCATTAAGTTGACAGATTCTGATAAGTTGGAGTGGATATGGGGATGGCAGCAATTCAGATATTGTGTGGTTATGTCCAAACCAGATCTGTGATACAATAAAAAAAAATTACACCATAAGAACATCCACCTTGATTTTCAAAATTAAAAATTATTTCCACACCATAAAAAGATAATTAAGCGTATTACACCACACAAAAAAGTTGTATCTACAAGGACCCCATGCCTATGTAGTGGATCTACAAACAGATTGAGGCATTATTTTTTATTCAATGTGGATGGGCGTTGTCCTTATCTTGGTACATTTGAAGCCCTTACTCTATCGGTTAAGGCTTCTTCCGATCATCACAATGCTTCCCGTCTTCAACATCTCGACCCTTTCTGTCTCGACTTCCCTTACAATCGTCAGAGCACATTGACATCATCCCCGCAGCATTCATGGCACCATTGGTTGATTTCTAGTTCGTTGGCTTGACCATCCTCTTGAGACACTACATGGATAACTAAGGATGACTTCTACCATATTGATGTCAAACTTTTAGAGCACTGCATTCATACCAACTCGAGAGAGTCTGAGTCTCTTGCATCTGAGGTGAGCTCCTCGATGTAGGACATGTTTTCAGTCCCACAGTAGCTGCCGTGTTTCTAGAATAAGCATCTTTATAGGAGATCCCGATTCAAGTGATGTGCTCCAGGCTCAGCAAGCCTACAAACCATCCAAAAGACATCTCTGCACACGCATATATGAGCGAGCATGACTGAGGAAACTAGAAATAATCCTTAAAATTTTAATTTGTATCTCGGAAAGGAGGGGTATATTCTAAATCACTTACAATCTTAGCAAGTCTCTGCTCTCCGCCACTAGACCAAAACTATGCAGACTTGTAGAATTCTCCAGAATCGTTGATGGAGCCTCCAAGTTACTCCCAAGGCTAGCCGTCTCCATACGAGGATATGCAAAAGTACTGCCACGTGTACGTCATGATATCTCAAAATAACCCCCCAACCCCTCAAACACAGACACACAAAAGAAAACAAAGGAAATAACAACAACCCACCCAATTGCTTTGCCCCTTCTTCCTTGTTTGGTAATGGCGTTATGGCAGGGGTAATAGATACGATCCTATTGTGGTGCCTAAGGAATGTCTTTGAATATTGAGATCTTAGTGGGCTTCATCGGACCAATGTGCTGTTCTTTCCCAAGTGGTACCAGATCTTACGCGGCTTCATATCCATACATCCAGATGCTAGCTAGCTTTTATTTATCATTTCTTATTTCCACGCGCTTCCGTGCCTTGAATGATTATTGGTCTGGTGGCGCCTGCGCACTCTCTATCCGCCATGCTAGAGGAGAAAGAGGTGCTCGGCTTGGCCCCGTATCAGTGTGCCCACTGCAGCAGCAGAAGCATAAGACGAGGTGGTTGTTTCCAGTACAGGGACAGCGAGACAAAGGCATTAGCAGATGGATAAGCAATGCAGATGCAGTAGCAGCTAGCTGCTTGGTTGCGGGATGCATGTGGTGTGGGTGTGGGAGTGCTATACCGCCTTCCCCTTTTTTGGTGGGGCACCAAGACCCAGGACAGCAGCCAATGAGCTGAATGGACTTGAGGGTTTGCGTTTTCCCCTTTGTTTTGACTCTTTTCTTCTTCTTTTGTGGCATTTCGGCTTGACCCGTGAGGCCACATGATTGAGATCACGTTCTGCGAGACCCATGATTTGGGGGTTGCAGATACAGATCCTGTGTCTCTGTCTTGGGGACAGGCCTCGGCAGCGATGGCTTACCAGCCCGCAGATACTGCCTGCCTTAACCAATGGAAACTAGAGGGAATGAATGGTAATCAGCTAAGCGAATTGGTACCTGCCAACACCGAACATAGTAGCTAGCAACCCAATGGAAACTAGAGGGAATGAATGGTAATCAGATGAACGTTCCTTCCGAAAAAAGCAAGTCACATGGTGCTAGCACGGGGAGATCGTTAATGGAGGAGGGTTACGATTGACATCGAAGTAGCGAGTTGTAACCTTTGTTTTTTCTATAAGGAAAACGGACCAGCTTTGAATCTGTACCCGCGCTTCGAATATGTTACACTTTAGGAGGTCCTCTAGCCCCTGTTTGGGAACGGACTGGGATTTCGTAGTCTGGACTGGATTAGACTGGGTTAGTCAGGATTCAGTCTCATTCTGTTTGGCAACCCAGTCTGATTCTGTTTGGCAACCTAATATGATTCTGGTCAGCTGGTCTGGTTTGAGTCTGATTGCAGTCTGGTTCTGTTTGGCTACTAGACTGGATTCAGTCTGATTTTGTTTACAACGTAGTCAGTATCTGTTGATTTTGTCCTGATGTTGTAGAACTGTTTTAACAAGAATAAGGTATGTGTAGTTGTGTTGCCGCTTAAGCAGAAGTTGGCTGAAGTGTATTATATACTAAATAACAAATACATAATATAATTAATGTATTTAAATTAAATAGTAGCAAAGGTGTGTAGCATGTCTGTAGCAGAACGTAATACCACATAAATTAAAAGATAATATATTGTTGGTTCTCGGGCAAATACATATGTAACATACAAAATGAAACGAGAGGTCTGCCCTGGACCTAGACAACGACATAGTTACACAATCTAAGCTGGTGATCAAGCAGGCAACTTCATGCCTCGTTGTTCTTCATGGCCTCGTCGTACTCTTCCCACGACACAGGACAGGGTTCGTCCAACACCTGATTTGTTTCCTGTTTGCTGGCGTCTTTTGGCCACTCGAACAGCAACGGCAGATGGTGAGTAGGAGGAAACAAGGCTCGCAACATTTGGGCCCTCATTTGGCTTGTTCCTTTGGCTTGTTCGTCTCTCTCATTTGGGCCCTCATCGCGTGGAGGCTCGCAACATGGTTTTTTGCAAACAAGATTTTCTTCTACATATTTTTTAATCTTCGACGGAGACATCAATATTTTTTCAAATTCTGTCTTTGCCTTTGACCGTGACCGCGATGATGACATCTATAGTTAATAAATCAAATTTTAGTATTAGCAAATATCAACAATAGAAAGATAACTGTGACAATATTAAATAAAAAAAATGCTCCAAACAAACTTAGCTACAAACAAGTAAGAACGTGATTTATGCATTCAATACATAAAAAAAAGGTCCAAACAAACTTAGTTGCATACAAATAAATGTTGTGAGGTAAACACAAACAACTACAAACTGTGACAATATTCACTCATCAGTGTTAATAGGGTATTGAGCAACGCCAGGTGGGTAAATGCGACGAGTCGTCATGAAGTTGTGTTGCATGGCCAATGGCGGGGGAGGCAATACATCTCCCAAAATAAAAAGATTATCTGTTATGAACTCTCTCCTTATGTGTTGCCATCTCATCTGCAACTCAGTCAAAGATATGGGCTCCCCAGTTATGTTTCGGAAGTGACGACATGCCTCCATCCAAGCCTGTGTAGTATATACTCCATTAACACATCTCCCCAACTCATATTGGTTTCTCATCATACCTCTTAGAACCATATCAAGCTCCCTACACCACATAAAGGAAGGCGTCCTTTGAGGCCCAGCCATATTACAGATTCTGTAAGTAATATGTTTTACATGTAAGTGTGTATCATATAATTAAGGGAATATAAAATGCATATTCAATGTTAGCTAACATTTATCAACATAACGGTGAAAAAACATACACCCTCCATAAAACATACACCAACATTATGATAAATAACTAAAGCATGTTGATGTCGGATGAATTCAGAAAGATGTAATGTTAAAAACATCGAATGCTGGACAATGTAAATTGACACACCAAACTAATTGTAGTTCTCTGCCATTAAACGTTATGGCGTCACCGTGGGTAAAGGAATGTCTAAAAGAAGACTACATTCTTCCTCCAGACTGGCAACGTAGCGTTCTATACCGTCATGCTCATACTTTTTTTGGGTGTATATATCATCGTAGTTGTGATGAATTTCAACACAGTCCTTCATGTTCATTGTCTGGCCCCACACTGACTTGCACTCGACAGTTAGTAACATAATCTCAGCTTTCAAAGAATCAATTGTTGGAGGGAGATCGACTGCCCAATGGAAGTATCTGCACTGATCTTTTCCCTACAATGTATAATAAAATTTAATGAATGACAAAGAATGTGCAACATACACAACGGCAACCTATTATGTATGTATTTACTAGTGCACCTCACGAGAAGGACATATGTAATACATTTCGCCCGGCCTTTCACTCAGAATGCCAAAATCATACAACCCTGCATCCTCTGTGTTAAGCCGCAAGGCTGCATCTAACCCACAATCACACCTCGGAACTCCAGATGGATCCATTGACATCTAAAACATAATTGAGGATTAGTAAAAAAATTGTCGGCTTCTGAACATAGATTTCAAATACAACTTTTTGAACATAAAATAGGCCTAAGTGCTTGTTCTACATCTATGATGTATTGTATCCGTCCTCGTTTGAAGAGTCGTTACTGCTCGTGATGTGAAGTAGTTGTCGAAGATATTGGCACCTCTCACGTAGAGTGGTAATACCTTGTTCAAGCCTATCGATGTCTGCTCTTGTCGAACTGACAAAGTCACATTGTTCAGACCATAGCTTGCGTTCGTTGCGGGCATATGCAAGTTGTGTTAGCATAGCATCCCTAACTGCAGTAAGTGTGGCAACTGTGGGTGGTACACGCTGCGCAGACAATCTCATCTGACATCTGTTCAAAACAAGCCCCCTACCACATGTAAAATACGGTCTGTGGGGGTTGTTGTTTTCAAAACGTCCATTTGTCACGTCCGCTTCATCCATATACACACGTATAGTGCATTGAAGGCCGCATGTACAGCAAGGCATTCCATTCTCCATTTCAAGACAACCTACCGATTCATTATGTCATGTATATTATTAGGAACCAGAAAAAAGTTTGTAAAAAAACAACTAAAGCCTACAAAGTAATGTCGTGGACAATTTTTCAAATAATGTCGAAGACTATTAAAGATACAATTGTAAGTCAACGGGCATCCCATAGCAAATTAGAAATGGATTCACGTAAACGCTCGCCCTCCCTTGAATTGGCCTGAGTAGTTTGTTGGAGGGAACTCAGGTCAACCCCAGCAGGGGGAACGAAAGATGTTGAAATGTCATCTGGGAGTTCGTCCATTATACTGTCGCCATCATGTTGGCGGCGTATGAAATTGTGGAGGATACAACAAGCCATTATGAGGCGACATTGCGAATGTATGGGATATGTCACCCCTTTTTTAAGGTAGGCAAACCGTCGCTTCAGCACCCCAAATGCTCTTTCTACAACATTACGTAATTGTGTGTGGCGGTGGTTGAACATCTCCTTCTTGCTGGTGTAGGCATGTCTGTTTCCTCGGTACTCAGAAATATGATAAGCTGTGTTTCCGCGAGGGATCGGGGTCGGGGGGTTGTAAACCGGACTGAGATTCGCGATCCTGCCTCGACCGGGACTGGGATTATGCGGATTATGGGATTCCGTTATCCCAAAACGGGGATCGAACTGGGTTGGCTTCCAAACACCTTTTTCGACCAAACCGGACCGGCTCAGGCCCTCGTGGCGCTAAACGACGGGCGCTAATCCAAGCCCAATCCAGTCCAGTCCGTTCCCAAACAGAGGCCTAAAGATAAATGCGATCTCAACAAAATTTGTAGCACCTCAACAAAATTTCGTACTACAAGTTTGCGATACCTACTGAGATCACATTTATGCGAAGACATTCCTCTGACCCCACAATAGGATCCGTATCTATGACTCCAGATCATAATTTCCATTAGCAAACAAGGGAAGGGAGGAGGGGCAGAGCAATTGGCGTTTATTTTGAGAGGTCATGGACGATAATACGTGGGAGGTTTTTGTTGGAAAATAGTGGTTGCCGTAGCTCTTTAGACTGATGTTAATTAGATGTTGCAAGCAGTTAACCACCAAAACGCAGCAATAATATTAACCGTAAATCAGATTTGGAGAAAACGGCGAATGAGTTTAGAAATCAAACACCAGAGCTTGAAGATGAAGGCGTGTGAAACACTGTCTTCAAGACAGATTTCGCCGCTCCTAGCACGAGCGTCTCCGGCGGTCTATCTCCAAGATTCAACCATCCCAACTCTGGTACAGCCGCTCGGTGCAAACGAGAGTATTGTGTTGAACTCGTTCCTTAGCCCTTGGTCGCAAACAAAAAATCAGACGTCGTGAAGTAGTCGTCGGCGCAAGACAGAAGCAAGGCGTGGTGGTGTTCGTATATATCCTTAAAGTAGGCTTGTTGTGGTGGAGAAAGGAACAAAGGAGCACGAAGGTAACCTCAGTATAGCAGGAAAGGAACGGGTGTACAACAGTGAAGGAACCAGCGTACAACACTAAAGTTACCGTAGATTTGTACTGGAGGAAAGGAACCACAATACAACACTAAAGTAACAGTGGTACAACAGCAAAGGAACTGCGATACACTAGTAAAGGAACTGGTGTATATCAGGAAAGGAACTGTTGTAGATCTCCCTCTATTTCTTTGTATCTCGGTTTGTTGGTCTGTTGTGTGTTCTCAAATGAGATCGGACACCTCCTTATATGGAGCGCGTCTCAGCTACCGCGGTAACTGTCCGCACTTATTGGACTCTCCAACGTGCGTCATTAACATTGATTTAATGGTCGGATTTAACGGGTAGTCAAGAGAGGTTTATTGTTGTGTCTTAAATGTTGTCAAATGAACTTCAAACGACGCAACACAAAAAACAAAGGACAAACAAAACAAAATAAAATATTTTGTAAAAAGATAAATTCACGCACGCACGCACCGAACCGAACCGAGCCGAGCCGGGCCAGGCCGGGCCGACCGGGGCGGGCAGGCGAGCAAGCAAACGAACGAACGTGCATGCGTGCGTGTGTGTGTGCTTTTTATTTTATTCAGAGAAATACACACAAAACAAGACAAACAACCTTATGCCCTTGAGAGGTCCTAACCTCTAGGGGACCACAAGCACATATGAGTTGTGTGGTTTCTGCTGCAAGCAATATGGGATCAAAGACTTGGCTATAGAAAACTGAATTCTGGAACAGAGAATACAACATTCCCCCACATGTTCCATAATTCTTTTCAGAAATTCAATAAATAATAAAAATTTAAAATTCGCGACATTACTATGTTTTTCATCATTGCTAGTTTGTGGCTTTGAACCATTGCCTAGAATGACTCACTTCGATCTGGAGAGACGTGGTGAACTACATCTTGAACCAGACTCCCTGGTTCGGACCTTAGTAAATCAAACAACCATAGTGCGAGCACTAGAACGAGTTCATATTTGTGTTGCGCACAAACGACCTTTGCAAGATCTTGTTTCTTGAGCGCTCTAGTGAGTATATCCAATTCACATAAATCCTGGTTCTCGGGTTACACTCAAATAGTAGGGATCTCCAAGGGTATCCTATCCGGTACATACCCTGTCAATAAATGGCCTTGAACCCATTCAGAGCAAAGCTCTTCCTATACTCAGATAGAGTTGAAGCACTAGCGCCACAAGGAGGGTCATGGAGTAAAACTCCAAAGTGTGTTTCCGCATAACACGACAGCTTAGTTGTCCCTAACACAGAAAACAAAATGTCGTTTCGGGACAAATAAAACAAAATAAAATATTTTGTAAAAAAATAAATCCACGCACGCACGCACCGAACCGAACCGAGACGAGCTGGGTCGGGTGGGGCGGGGCGGGTGGGCAAGCAAACGAACGAACGCGCGCACGCATGTGTGTGTGTTTTTTTTATTCATAGAAATACACAAGACAAGACAAACAACCTTATGCCCTTGAGATGTCCTAACCACTAGGGGACCACAAGCACATATAAGGAGTTGTGTGGTTTCTGCTGCAAGCAATATGGGATAAAAGACTTGGCTGTAGAAAATTGAATTTTGGTCTAGAGAATACAACATTCCCCCACATGTTACATAATACTTTTCAGAAATTCAATAAATAATAAAAATTCAAAATTTGCAACATTACTATATTTTTCAGCATTGGTAGTTTGTGGTTTTGAACTATTTCCTAGAATGACTCACTTCAATCTGGAGAGACGTGGTGAACTACGTCGTGAACCAGACTCCCTGATTTGGACCTTAGTAAATCAAACAACCATAGTGGGGGCACTAGAACGAGTTCGTATCGGTGTTGCGCATAAACAAACTTCGCAAGATCTTATTTCTTGAGCGCCCTAGTGAGTATGCCCAACTCACATAAACCTTGGCTCTCGGGTTATACTCAAATAGTAGGGATCTCCAAGGGTATCATGTCTGGTACATGCCCTTCCAATAAATGGCCTTGAACCCATTAAGAGCAAAGCTCTTCCTATACTCAAACAGAGTCAAAGCACTAGCGCCATAGGGAGGGTCATGGAGTAAAACTCCAAAGTGTGCTTTCACATAACACGACAACTTAGTTGTTCCTTTGAACAATTCCTCATGGGATCTCCAGTTTTGGAAAGGTAGGGTTACCACTGTAATGTTTATTCTATGGGCAGAAAACCCATCCCCCTCGAGGAACTGAGTACTAGGTTTCTAGCTAGACCCTTAGTAAGTGGATCAGCAATGTTACTAGCAGATTTCACATACCCTATAGATATGACCCCTCAGGTGATGTGATCTCTCACATCTTCATACCTTAATCTCATAAAGCGCTTTCGCGGGTTGCCTTTAGATTGCTTAGCTTTGTCTATGGCTGCTTTACTATCACATAATAAGCAAATAGGAGGAAATGGTTTAGAAATAATTGGCAGATCAATAAATAAATTTCTAAGCAATTCAGCCTAACAACAAGCTAAATCTAAAGCAATAAACTCAACCTCCATTGTGGATCTAGCTTTCACAGTTTGCATGGATGATTTTCAAGAAACTACACCTCCTCCAAGGCAAAATACATACCCACTGGTAGATTTGGTTTCATCTGAATCTGCAATCCAGTTAGCGTCGGTATATCCTTCTAATATAGGTGGAAAACCAGTCACTACTACAGAAGTGCCTTTTAGTGTCGGTTGTTTAACCCCCTTTGGCGTCGGTTTCTGAACGACGCCTATGTGGGCGCCGCTAAAAGGTTGGACACTTCAGCGTCGGTTAAAAAACCGACGCCTATTTAACATAAAGGCGTCGGTTTATTATAAAACACCGACGCCAAAAGGGTTCGCGCCACAGAAAACGGCGTCATCTAGGACGCTTTCTGCGTCGGTTATATACTAAAACACCGACGCAAAAAAGTGTCCTAGATGACTCCCATTTCCTGTAGCGCGAACACTTTTGGCGTCGGTGTTCAACAAAAAACCGACGCTGTAAGTCTGTGCTGACGGTTATCGGTAAATAACCGACGCCTATTTCTATTTTTTTTTTTATAAATCTGTTTGCAGGCCTGCTGTGGCTGGTCAGCAGGATGAGAACCTGCAGTTCAGTTTTCTGAACTGCAGGTTTACGACATCCATTGATATCAGCCTACAAACAGGCCACAAACCTGCAAAATTAACATAAAAAGATTCACACAAGTAGATACATTCAGACATCAATTCAATTGTCACGTTCACACATATAGAATCATTCAAATACATGTTTTAACATTCAGAAACATTCATTTACAAAGTATCATTCATCATCACTATCAACATCCCAATTATATCTTACAGTTGCCACTGTTTGTACAGCTATTTCCCATTCTTCTCTTACTTCATTTAATGATTCCCTCGTATATGGAGCATGTACATTTTTTAAGCGTTTGCCAATAGTGTGGTCAGTTTTAAACACCTACAAAGAGAATGATGTATATATATAAGTAATAATATAAAAATAAGATTGATATATTTCATACTAACTAATGAGACTATATATAATACCTCATGTATGGTATCGATGTCCAATGCGGCATGTTTGATAATCATCTGCATAAATCACATCACATAGTATGCACATGCCCAGCCATTGTCTTGTGTAGCGCACTATAAATTGAAACATACAAATTAATACAACTAAGCACAATTCACATCAATAATATATACATTGGAGTCGGGGAGTCGGGAACTTACTTTTACGTTCTCCCAAGACAATGGCTGGTTCTTTTTCCTTGGGACCTTTCCTCCAGCATTTTTGAATGCATCTAAACCCCTACATGTTAATATAACACACTAAGTTGCATAAGTAAATAGTAATGTAATAAAAGATGTTAACGGATATAAAAAATGAAATATTTCTCACCAGAATAATGCCATTCTGGTTACGTGTCCAATTTTAGTGTTTAATGTACTTCCTGCGGGATCTAGATAATAAACAGTGAACGTCCCGGGGACAATAACTAGTAACTCCCAATGTCTACCACTAGAGGTAAAAAGTTAACAATTAATAACTCAAAATGCAAAATAGTAATGGAATTTTCTTAAGTCCAAATTATAAATAAAGCAAACTTGACATTGAATGGAGCTATTATTATCGTCTTCATTTGATGACCAAAAATTGTAAAAGCATCTATACAGTATTGTTGAACACTATCAGGGTCTTTAGCTACCATACTAATCAATGATGGAATCAAAAATCCCACATGATCATATGCAAATTGTTTGCAATGATCTTCGATTAAGTAGCTGCAAAACATATAGACGTATGCATTAATATATAAGAAACTAGATCACCGGATCTTACACAAGGTATATGGATGTATAAACAAGATCTCACCTTATCCATGTCTCTATCATTGATGTATTCAACCAATCATACATAAACAGCTCAATAATATCTTGTATAAATAAAGAGCTGTCGTATGATTGACCTGCATAATCTGCATCTAAAGAAACAATTATAGGACAAAGTATATTATGTGCCCGTAGCCAACATGCCATTCCCCTACAAGCAGGACCTAACGGGTATTGTAGGTCAGTTGGAACCCAAGTTGGTAATGCGGGAATTGGAGGTGGAGGCCTAGGTGCTCCTGGTGTCTTCTTTTTAACCTGTATATATAATTTCAGATCAGTTGACATCATATATACACATTAACAGTCTAAATCAATGTAAATTTATCTTACAATTTCAGTCGTGTAGAGGACATCTGCTTTGGGCCACAATATGACCCCGCTTTCTGCCTCACCAAGTGTATCAATATCTGGGTGGGCATATGGCAACGCAACTTCCCTCCAATCGGGTAATACATGTATCGGGCTCACACGAATGTAGCCCTGCGGCATTGGAGTCCCATGAAACATTGCCCCAGGAAGGGACTGGTAAGCTTGCGCCTCTGCAACAACATAGTTTTCCATTCTTAAGCGGCATGGCTTCAATGCCTACAAATTTACGTAAAGAATGTTATACATATATACATATCATCTTGAAAACATATCATCTTGAAAAGACTAGCTACAATGTCATAAACAATACTTACAGCAGACGTGTTAGGCGATGGGTCTCCAGGATTACTTGCAGTCTGTGCACCAGGAGAAGAGTGGGTCGGCATAGGCTGATTGGAAGCCTGAGATGTCTGCCACCGCAGCAATTCTTCCTTGACCTTCTCAGCAACCACATCGTTGAGCTTCTTAGCAACTATATCCTCAACTCTCTTATTCTCCTATACATGGATAAAACAAATATTAGCTTTTTATTAATGAATTTCCTTTTGCAGTAACATTATAAAAATAGAATATATATGTTACCTCTTCTTGAGAAAGTCCCGCTCTGGGTTTGCGCTGGGATGGCCCAAAGAATGCTTTGATGCCCACACCAGCGCCGGTACCTCTAACACGTCCAGGATGCTCTGGGTTACCCAGAGAAACTGTCAATTCATCCCTTGTGCCCTGAGGGATGAACGTGCCTTGTTTTCTCTGCTCGTGCAGCTCCCGCTAATCACCATAAACAAAAATTGGTAAGTTAACACCACAAATAATCAATATTCAAATGATTGCTCTAAGAGTTGTATTTTACCATTTTTGCAGCCGCCTCAGCAGTTTCGGGCTTCTTTATTTCACCCTTCTTGTTTTTCCTGCCAGCTATCCAGATATCATGGTGAGGGAAGGGTGTGGCCGCAGACTCCTGAGTAGTCGCAGACTCCTGAGTAGCCGCAGACTCCGCCTGTAGTCTTTGGCGAACGCTTGCATAGCCTTTTGGACCCATAGTATGGTCATGTACATTCAGTGCACGCCTTGCTTTTTGTGCGTCACTGAGGGCCTAGTTAGTATGCACATTTATAATTAGGTTAGTAGCACTAAATGTTAATCTTGAATAGGTGAATACAATGTATATTAATTAAAATGGGAGTGACGCCTAATACCTTGAATTCTTCAGATTTTCTTGAAGCAACAAAATTGTCCCAATCTTCTTTGTCCAAGAAGTTCCATTGTTCAAGGGCTGACTTCTTCTTCTTATCACCCTATCTTATATATTCTCTGTTCAGATTTGTCCTGTAATTCCTAAGCATCTTTCCAGCGCGTTGCATCACACTTTTACGATGCAACATCTCATCCAATGCAAACAGATTCTGTAAAATAGAAATGTTATTAACTAGTACCAAAAATATAATTGCAAATAATAGAATTTGTAATCTACAAAATAGAATTGCAAATAATAATAACTCACGCATAAATCTTTCCATATCAAGTCTTTCTTCGCCTGAGGAACTTTATGCCAATTATCATATTTAACACCACAATGGCTTCGAGTGACAACCCCAAGATAGTTTATAAAATTATTGCGGTTCACTCCAATTGCATTCCCTCCATTATCAAACTCCACAACCAATTTGGATCCACTGCCACTCAGCGCAAGTAACTTTTTCAACAGAGTGATACCCCTTTTCTTGTTAAGTTTTTGTTGCTGCGCATCAAGTTGCTCAATTGCTTCAGTGGGTAGCTGTGCATCATCAACCTAAAATTTGACAAAAATAAACACACCGAATTAAGCCAATATAGAAATACAGGATATATGACATAACTAGAAGATAATGAATTTTATAGAAATACGGGATATGTTTTTAGAACTTACGTTGGTATCCTCGTCATGCTCGTCATGGACAGCATGCTCATCATGGACTTCATGCTCATCATGGACATCATTCTCATCATGGTGAGCCATCTGAAAATTTCATTAAAAAGGAAAACATTTAGCATTTGTATCAACTAGAATAAGGAAAACATTTAGCATTTGTATAAACATACATGTCTCTAAAATTGTGATCTTTTATCAATTAGCAATCCTTCAATGTACAAGTAATATAAAAAACAATGATTGTTCACATTCTAGGCCAACAAACACATGTGATGTCATTCTTATATATAATAAATGTGTACCACCTATCCCATCCTTGAACACCTAATCTCACTAGAAAGTGTATAATGTGTATTGGGTTTTCAAGAAAATTTCGGCAGCATTTCCCCGCTGTTCTCTAAGTACATATGTACTTAGAGAACAAACGGGGAAATGCTACCGAAATTTTCTCGAAAACCCAATACACATTATACACTTACATCCTAAGTGAGATTAGGTGTTCAAGAACAGTCCCAAACCGGGGACTATCTAAGATTTACTCCTAATGAGTAAATCTTGGACGGGTTTCTAGGCCAACAAACACATTTGATGTCATTCTTATATATAATAAATGTGTACCACCTATCCCATCCTTGAACACCTAATCTCACTAGTAAGTGTATAATGTGTATTGGGTTTTCAAGAAAATTTCGGCAGCATTTCCCCGTTGTTCTCTAAGTACATATGTACTTAGAGAACAAACGGGGAAATGCTACTGAAATTTTCTCGAAAACCCAATACACATTATACACTTACATCCTAAGTGAGATTAGGTGTTCAAGAACAGTCCCAAACCGGGGACTATCCAAGATTTACTCCTAATGAGCCAATCTTGGACGGGTTTCTAGGCCAACAAATACATGTGTTGTCATTCTTATATATAATAAATGGCTATAAAGTACAGGCAACATGGTTAATCCTAATCAATAGAGCATTATTAAATAATAAATCAAGAAATCAATAGTTTCAAACAAAAGGTCTAGGAATCTTTACTAGACATTATATGTATCCCTAATCATCATATTTAACATACTACATTATTATGAACATCCAGATCAGATTAAGATCATACTATGTTATAACCATTGGTTTAATAACCCTATTTCTGCATGTACATGTTTATCAACTTTAAAACCCTATAATTCATGAAATCATTCTAATTCAATTTAATATGTTGGGATCACATAATTATATAATGACATCAGAATATATAGAAGAATCATAATTAACATGATTAACAACATGCTCATCAAACTAGGGTTTTCTTGAATATCATCTAATATTTGTGTACTAGACATTATATTTATCCCTAATCATCATATTTAACATACCATTATTATGAACATCCAGATTAGATTAACTCTAATCAAATACATTACATGCATTTTTATCACAACAATTTGATCGATGCATAAAAAAGCAGAGCAGCTAGCAGCGGGAAGACCAACCTTGTTAGAGGGAAGAAGGCAGAGGCTCCGGTGGCTCTGGCTGGAGAAGTAGCTAGCAGCGACGGCGGTGGAGGAGCAGCTAGCAGCTCCGGTGGCTCTGGCGGTGGTTGCGGCGGCGCGACGACGGTGGAAAAGCACCAGGCGGCGCCGAAGAGTCAGGCGTGGCGGCGGCCTCAGGCGCTTGGAGCAGCAGGGGCAGGCAGCAGGGGCGGGCAGTAGGGGCGGCGGAGAAGGGGGCGCGGAGAAGGAGGAGTGGTGGTGGAGAAGGGGGCGCCGGAGAAGGGGGCGTCGGAGAAGAAATAGCCAGAGAAATGGCACTGGAGAAGAAATCGCCGGAGAGAAATCGCCGGCAGCAGAGAAATAGGGTAATTGCTCGCAATGAAACAGAAGAAAGGGGAAGAGTCGGGCGATCGCGGAGTATAAGTTCCCAAATAGCGTCGGTTGTTTTAACAACCGACGCCTAAAGATTTTAGGCGTCGGTTGTTTGCAACAACCGACGTCCAATTGGACGATATTTTCATGAAATTGTTTGGCGGGAACCACCTTCAGCGTCGGTTATAAAAGGATAACCGACGCTGAAAGTGACACTTTTTGCGCAAATTTTCATCGCACATAGGCGTCGGTTTATACCTACATGACCGACGCTGAAAATGACACTATTTTTTTTGATCAAAATTTGGATTTCGCGGCCGACTTTCAGCGTCAGTTTGTTATAAACAACCGACGCTGAATACAAAGCGGTACCCGTGTCTGGCTGGTCTTTGAATATAGACGTCGGTTTGCTTAAACAACCGATGCCTAACATATAAGGCGTCGGTTTTCCTTAATAACCGACGCCCAGAAAAGTGACATTGAATGCTATTTCTGTAGTAGTGAGTATAATGAAGGTTGTACGTAGTTGTACCTTTAAGGTACTTAAACACTCTTACCAAAGCTTTCCAGTGGTCCTCATTAGGACAGCTAGTGTACCTGCTCAACCTTCTTATAGCATAAGAAATATCGGGCCTAGTGCAATTAGAAAGGTACATAAAGCTTCCTATAACTTGAGCATATATATGTTGATCCACAGGAGTGCCCTTATGTACAGCAAGATGTAAACTAGCATCATAAGGTGTATTAATAGGAGTACAATGAAACATATCAAATCTATGTATGATTTTATCAACATAATGAGTTTGATTAAGTACATAACTAGAAGTAGATCTACTCAACTTAATACCAAGTATTACATCAGCAAGTCCTAAATCTTTCATATCAAAATTGCTAGCAAGAAAAGATTTAGTTTCAGATATAATTTCAAAATTAGATCGAAATCGCAATATATCATCTACATATAAACACATTATTATGTAGGAATCATTAATAATTTTAGAATAAATACAACGATCAGATTCATTCGCAGTAAATCTGACAGATAAAACAATTTTATCAAACTTATCATTCCACTGTTTAGGTGCTTGTTTCAGTCCATACAAGGACTTGACCAGTCTACAGACTTTGTGTTCTTGTCCAGGTGCTACAAAGCCTTCGGGCTGATCCATATAGATCTCTTCTTCATGATCTCCATTCAAGAAGGCTGTCTTGACATCCATTTGATGGATTTCAAGCTTATGGATCACAGCTAAAGCAACCAGGACACGAATGGAAGATATTTTGGTTACCAGTGCATATGTATCAAAGTAATCAAATCCTTCCTTTTGAACCGCGATACAACAGCAAAGGAACCGGTGTATATCAGGAAAGGAACTGATGTAGATCTCTCTCTATCTCTTTGTGTAATATCCTCAAATTTTGGTAAAAATTGAACTATAAAATGTGATGCATGAATTCATTTGATAATTCATCAATGATTTTATTGGAGGAATAGTAATGTTAATTGCCTTTGTCGCACAAGTGCTTTGGCACAAGACAAATAGATAAAAGGAATTCAGGCATTAATAAATAGTAATGATATTGATAAACATTTTTCCAAAGGAGAATAAAGTTTATAATGTGTTAGATAG
The DNA here is from genome assembly GCA_963693085.1 of Alisma plantago-aquatica. Classification (NCBI taxonomy): domain Eukaryota; kingdom Viridiplantae; phylum Streptophyta; class Magnoliopsida; order Alismatales; family Alismataceae; genus Alisma; species Alisma plantago-aquatica. The sequence continues at coordinate 823,195,832 of OY856410.1, forward strand.
TTAAAAGAATACGTATCTTTCCATTATTGGAAACACAATGGTTGGGACACAAATAGTGTTACCTTGGGTTGCCTTTTTGGTGTGTTGAAGGATAATTACAATAAAAGATAATGAGATGATTTCTCAGATAATCCAAGATAATATGTAGCTTGGATAATTATTTAAAGGATTATCTACCTCTTTCTTGAAAGACAAATAATGGAACAATATGTAAGTTTCCTAAAGAAAATAGGAAGCTTGTTTTAATGAAAAAGAAGGAATAGATTCTTTCTTAAGATTATTCTTTGTGTTTCCATAATATGGCGTCAATTATCAAATAAAGAAGATATCTTTGAGATACTTTCGGAAAGACAATGAATATTGTGAGTTTTGTCAAATTCGATGGGAAAGGGGTGGTAGTTTCCAGAGTTTACTTTGTACATGCATATCATTGTCTTGTACTCAAAGAAGGAAATTGATAATGGCATATTTTCCTTTATTTGCCCCTACTAGGCATACGCGAACCCCGAGTCCTCCACCTATATAAGGGGAGGTATCTTCGCCTTAGAAACGGGGTACCAAACCCTAGGGAACTTAGGAGAAACCCATCGGGATTTCCAGTGGCCTGAAACCCAGTTCTTCCCATAACAGAACTGTACCGCCATGGTAGTTGGAGCCTGCGTCTTGGGCGCAGCATGCTGAGCGAAGAGGGTGATGGGCATGCGAAATAGTTGGTTTCAAGCCATGCCTGTGTAGTGGTGTTCTATGCTTTCTGACACCAGATCGTCATCCTAGGCGTGCTCCTCGCAAGCAGTCGGTCGCTGCTTTGCCTTGACTGGTCGGGGCCTCGTCGATGGTGCAGATCAGTAGTAGGATGAAGGCAGCTTCGAGGTGGAGGAGTCGGGCTGAGGTTGGTCGCTCGCTAGCTGACAGTGGCAGCCGTGCGACATTGCCTGTGGCCGCACAAGAGACCCTCAAAGATCAGTGAGGGAAGCACGGATGACCACCGGACGGTACCGCGGTGGTTGCTCACACCATGACTGTCACGGCTGAGAACAGAGGGAGAGAGGGGGAGTTTAGGACGGCCGGATGGCGACAGGGAATCCCTGAGGGTGGTGCCCTCGACTGTGAGGCACATTGCTAGAGAACGTCGTGCGCCAGGAAGGGACCCGAGTTCGCTTATCATGGTGACGACGAAGTGGAAGCGCAGAAGCGGCGGCGTCGCTAGGTAGAAGAAGCCGGATGTATTTTGGACGATTATACCCCCGCAAGCTCCACAGCCCGAGCCATCAAGGGATGGGCAAAACTGTCCGTTCGTTATGTTTTAATCCCCTGCTTCGCTGGAATAAAGGATCGGCTGGCCGCATGCACATGCTAGGATGACGTGGCATCTCCGGATTGGCCGGTAAGTGTTTATCTTGTAATAATTCTAGTTAATTATGGATGACTCGAAATATAGCGAAATTATATATCAAATTGATCAGGAGAATGAGAGGAACCCAAATAAAATACTATCAGAACCTTATTATGCTTCATGTTCCAAAAGTATGTATAATACATGTGTTAATGTGATTCGTATAAAGGAAAGCCTAGATTTAGGTTAATATGATGTTTAATTGATTAGAATTAGTTGTGTTAAGCTAATACCTGATCTAGACCTGTATGATGAAGAAATCCTTGATAATGACGAATAATGGATGGTTCTAGATTAGTAATCTTATTCATGTTATTTAGGGTGTTAAAATCAATGTCAACATCTTGCTATGATCTAATGCTGATAATGTAATCTAGATGTCATGAATAGTTTAATATGCTTAGGTTGATGATTAGGGTTTCACCTAATATGAATAATTGAATTGGTAATCTTGGAAACCATGATATAATAGAATTAGGGTTTGTAACCCTGATCCTTAGTCCAAACGAGAGATAACCTAAACCCTAGTTTAGGACCAAATCTAGATCTAATTAAAGCAGTGTGAATACGTGGTAACACATATGTAGTATGATTTATTTTAGATGCTTGTTGATTACATGCTTTACTGCTTGGATGATTGGATGCACTCTTAAAGTACATATGATGTTCTGCATGTTTTCTGCGATGGCATAAGGTACGTGGTTACGCTTATGAATACATGTATCGAATTCTGAGGTTGTCGGTGTTTCTCGATGAGATTGAACGACAAATAAACTGCTTGCTTGTTTATTTAGTTCTTGCAAATTATAAAGTGCATATGAGTATCATGTAAAGTAAATAATAGTATTCTGAACCCTAGGTTAGACTGATCTTAAGGGTAATGCACATGAGCCCCCGAGGGACAGTGATTACACCTGAGGTAGTTGACCAGATATGGGTTAGAATATGAAAACAAGTTTATTTTCTTATATTCAAGATAAAGATGTTTGTTTATATCTGTACTTGTGATTATTGTTTGAACCCACGTACCAGAATAGAAATTTACTGATCGCGTATTTGTTTGTCGGCGTTTTAGGTATACGATATACTTGATAGCGTGGACATGAGGGTACAGATAAAGATGTTGAAGACACTACAGTTTAATCATGAAGGTTTAGTCTTAATGGTTTATCTTCACACATGTAAAAGCTAATGCTATTTAAAGGTTATGTTATTCCTTAGAGGAGGTTTTTATTCAAACATGTAAATATTTGATCATTAATGGAAATTGTTTACTATTTTGTATTATTTCATGAATCTGATCCTGGAAGTTATGATTAACGATCTGCGACTTTAAGGTCTTTTAGACACTCAAAAGTGTGGGTCGTTACATTTGGTATCAGAGCACAGATTCATCAATTACTACTTAATAGTGTATAATTTCAAATTATCTTTAGAAATGTTAAGAGAAAAATTATGTTTCTCATCTCACATTTTTGTCTACTTCTCACCTCTTGCTTTTTAAAAAAACTTTGAAAAGAAAATATTAATAAGAGAAGTAAAATGTGAAATTTAAAATCATTAATCCACATGGTGTGGTGGTATGGGACACTACCCATGTGAAAATTTAAAATCGTTAATCCACATGGTGTGGTGGTATGGGACACTACCCATGTGAAAATTTAAAATTGTTAATCCACATGGTGTGGTGGTATGGGACACTACCCATGTGAAACTTGAAATTGGTAACCAACATGGTGTGGTGGTATGGGACACTGCCCATGTGAAACTTGAAATCATAAATAAGAAATATAAGGGATGGTCTAGGTAACCCAGTCTCCCATGCATGTGGGCATGAGGAGCATAAAACTTATGTGATAAGTCTTAAGAGATATAAAAACCCAATAGTTGAATATATCATAAAATGAAAAGTTGGAATATAACTTGTTCAAACCCGTAGTGTTGTCTCTAGAAGTTTAGTGATGGTGGTCAAGCCCCTGGAGGGGAAGGCCGAGGTAGCACCAAGCCCTAGAGGGAAGGTGACCCAAGTTCATTGAATAGATAGAGACCATGAGGGGGTATTCCAGAGGTCGAGAAAAAATGGGTTGATATGTTGTAATGATAAAAGTTATACTCAATGAAAACAAAGAGATATCTATAAAACCTTTAGGGTTAGTGAGACAACCTGGGGTGGGTCAACCCGAGAGTGGGAATATGACCTATGAGGGAGGCAAAACCTAGATCTTAGGATCAGGTTGTGGCTAGAGAGCCTAACCCCCTCCTATGAGCCAAGAAGGCACCCTAGGTTAGGACTTTCCCTTAAAAGGTAAGTGAATAAATGTAATTAAGTATTGAGATAACCTTAATCCTCACCTAGAGTAGTGAAGAGTTAAAGATATAAAAAAAATGAAAGCACTTAAATTCTTTGAACCCAAGGATGCCAACTCTGAGTGACACAGCTGGTCAAGCCCAGGAGGGAAGACCAGTAAGGCACCAAGCCCAGGAGGGAAGGTGGCCTAAGTGGACGACCAAGCCCAGGAGGGAATGTCATGAAATGGTCAAGCCCAGGAGGGAAGACCAGGAAGGCACCAAGCCCAGGAGGGAAGGTGGCCTAAGTCCACAATGCAGTTGTTTAGGATCAAGCCCTTGGAGGGGAAGATCACAGAGGTCAAGCCTAGGAGGGAAGACCGACATGGCACCAAGCCATGGAGGGAAGGTGGCCCGAGCCCAATGATGGGACAACACTGCATTATGTGTACTCAAAAGAGAGATATGAAGGCAATTCTGGTTAAAGAATTAAATAAGAGAATAATGTGCTTAAAGGAGGTGATATCTCAAAAGAAACCCTTAGGGAGGGTAGAGTCCTAATGCAATCCTAGGGTCAAGTAGGGTGTATAATGGTACATAGGACCGATGGATTGGGAGTTGATAAATCTTGAATGCACATGACCAAGTGGTCGGGAGGTAACAGTTGGTTTGCCCTAGGCCCATGTCTCAGGAGGTTGGCCACCTACCTGATGTTCATGTGGCCCAGTAGGGTGAATGTGAAAGGCACTCTCTTGATGCATAAGGACGATATCACTCTAAAAGTACCTATACCCCAAGAGACCTCGAGGATTTGGCTAAGGCTCATTATAATACATGAGATGTAAATATAAAAGAAGTCATGAAAAACTTAGAGAAGTTGTGTCATAACTTAAGAGTAAGAACAGGGACACTTGACTCCATTAGATAGAAGAATGCTATAAAATTAAGAGAGAAAGTTTAGAGTCATATAGAGTATGATTCAACTTAATATGTGAAATTGAAAGGTAATGTGCGGATGTACTATCTCCGCTCTTGGAATGGATTGAAGTTTGTATTTGGGCTGTAGCCAAATGCTTATTTCATTTCATTATGAGGGAGGGAGATTGAATAGACACACGTTATGCTTAAAATTGAGATAATGAGGATGAATATCCTACCTTGGATGTGTAATGACATGACCTAGGGTTAGAGGTGTTGCCTCACCCTTGGGTGAAAATAATGAATCTAGGTTGGAAACCTAGGTGAAAAGAGAAATTGATCACAAAGTAAGAATAAAATCATCAAAGTGATGATAAGATGTATATACTATAGATGAGGATATATTAGAATTTCAATACAAGTATTGATGCTAATAATGACATGTGAGACTAGCATATCAATAAAAGATATTGGGAATATCTATCTGGGGTTGCTAACCCTAAGGCTTGAAACTAAGTTGAGATATCATTCCCCTTAAAGCTTACTAGGTGTGAATTTTGGGGACAAAATTCCTTTTAAGGAGGGGTGAATGTAATATCCTCAAATTTTGGTAAAAATTGAACTATAAAATGTGATGCATGAATTAATTTGATAATTCATCAATGATTTTATTGGTGGAATAGTAATGTTAATTGCCTTTGTCGCACAAGTGCTTTGGCACAAGACAAATAGATAAAAGGAATTCAGGCATTAATAAATAGTAATGATATTGATAAACATTTTTCCAAAGGAGAATAAAGTTTATAATGTGTTAGATAGTTAAAAGAATACGTATCTTTCCATTATTGGAAACACAATGGTTGGGACACAAATAGTGTTACCTTGGGTTGCCTTTTTGGTGTGTTGAAGGATAATTACAATAAAAGATAATGAGATGATTTCTCAGATAATCCAAGATAATATGTAGCTTGGATAATTATTTAAAGGATTATCTACCTCTTTCTTGAAAGCCAAATAATGGAACAATATGTAAGTTTCCTAAAGAAAATAGGAAGCTTGTTTTAATGAAAAAGAAGGAATAGATTCTTTCTTAAGATTATTCTTTGTGTTTCCATAATATGGCGTCAATTATCAAATAAAGAAGATATCTTTGAGATACTTTCGGAAAGACAATGAATATTGTGAGTTTTGTCAAATTTGATGGGAAAGGGGTGGTAGTTTCCTAAAGCATCGAGAGTTTACTTTGTACATGCATATCATTGTCTTGTACTCAAAGAAGGAAATTGATAATGGCATATTTTCCTTTATTTGCCCCTACTAGGCATACGCGAACCCCGAGTCCTCCACCTATATAAGGGGAGGTATCTTCGCCTTAGAAATGGGGTACCAAACCCTAGGGAACTTAGGAGAAACCCACTGGGATTTCCAGTGGCCTGAAACCCAGTTCTTCCCACAACAGAATTCTACCGCCATGGTAGTTGGAGCCTACGTCTTGGGCGCAGCATGCTGAGCGAAGAGGGTGATGGGCATGCGAAATAGTTGGTTTCAAGCCATGCCTGTGTAGTGGTGTTCTATGCTTTCTGACACCAGATCGTCATCCTAGGCGTGCTCCTCGCAAGCAGCCGGTCGCTGCTTTGCCTTGACTGGTCGGGGCCTCGTGGATGGTGCAGATCAGTAGTAGGATGAAGGCAGCTTCGAGGTGGAGGAGTCGGGCTGAGGTTGGTCGCTCGCTAGCTGACAGTGGCAGCCGTGCGACATTGCCTGTGCCCACACAAGAGACCCTCAAAGATCAGTGAGGGAAGCACGGATGACCACCGGACGGTACCGCAGTGGTTGCTCACACCAGGACTGTCACGGCTGAGAACAGAGGGAGAGAGGGGGAGTTTAGGAAGGCCGGATGGCGATAGGGAATCCCTGAGGGTGGTGCCCTCGACTGTGAGGCACATTGCTAGAGAACGTCGTGCGCCAGGAAGGGACCCGAGTTCGCTTATCGTGGTGACGACAAAGTGGAAGCGCAGAAGCGGCGGCGTCGCTAGGTAGAAGAAGCCGGATGTATTTTGGACGATTATACCCCCGCAAGCTCCACAGCCCGAGCCATCAAGGGATGGGCAAAACTGTCTGTTCGTTATGTTTTAATCCCCTGCTTCGCTGGAATAAAGGATCGGCTGGCCGCAGGCACATGCTAGGATGACGTGGCATCTCCGGATTGGCCGGTAAGTGTTTATCTTGTAATAATTCTAGTTAATTATGGATGACTCGAAATATAGCAAAATTATATATCAAATTGATTAGGAGAATGAGAGGAACCCAAATAAAATACTATCAGAACCTTATTATGCTTCATGTTCCAAAAGTATGTATAATACATGTGTTAATGTGATTCGTATAAAGGAAAGCCTAGATTTAGGTTAATATGATGTTTAATTGATTAGAATTAGTTGTGTTAAGCTAATACCTGATCTAGACCTGTATGATGAAGAAATCCTTGACAATGACGAATAATAGATGGTTCTAGATTAGTAATCTTATTCATGCTATTTAGGGTGTTAAAATCAATGTCAACATCTTGCTATGATCTAATGCTGATAATGTAATCTACATGTCATGAATAGTTTAATATGCTTAGGTTGATGATTAGGGTTTCACCTAATATGAATAATTGAATTGGTAATCTTGGAAACCATGATATAATAGAATTAGGGTTTGTAACCCTGATCCTTAGTCCAAACGAGAGATAACCTAAACCCTAGTTTAGGACCAAATCTAGATCTAATTAAAGCAGTGTGAATACGTGGTAACACATATGTAGTATGATTTATTTCAGATGCTTGTTGATTACATGCTTTAGTGCTTGGATGATTGGATGCACTCTTAAAGTACATATGATGTTCTGCATGTTTTCTGCGATGGCATAAGGTACGTGGTTACGCTTATGAATACATGTATCGAATTCTGAGGTTGTCGGTGTTTCTCGATGAGATTGAACTACAAATAAACTGCTTGCTTGTTTATTTAGTTCTTGCAAATTATAAAGTGCATATGAGTACCATGTAAAGTAAATAATAGTATTCTGAACCCTAGGTTAGACTGATCTTAAGGGTAATGCACACGAGCCCCGGAGGGACAGTGATTACACCTGAGGTAGTTGACCAGATATGGGTTAGAATATGAAAACAAGTTTATTTTCTTATATTCAAGATAAAGATGTTTGTTTATATCTGTACTTGTGATTATTGTTTGAACCCACGTACCAGTATAGAAATATACTGATCGCGTATTTGTTTGTCGGCGTTTTAGGTATAGGATATACTTGATAGCGTGGACATGAGGGTACAGATAAAGATGTTGAAGACACTACAGTTTAATCATGAAGGTTTAGTCTTAATGGTTTATTTTCACACATGTAAAAGCTAATGCTATTTAAAGGTTATGTTACTCCTTAGAGGAAGTTTTTATTCAAACATGTAAATATTTGATCATTAATGGAAATTGTTTACTATTTTGTATTATTTCATGAATCTGATCCTGGAAGTTATGATTAACGATCTGCGACTTTAAGGTCTTTTAGACACTCAAAAGTGTGGGTCGTTACACTTTGTATCTCGGTTTGTTGGTCTGTTGTGTGTTCTCAAATGGGATTAGATGCCTCCTTATATGGAGCGCGTCTCAGCCAACGCAGTAACTGCCTGCACCTGTTGGATTCTCCAACGTGTGTCATTAACATCGTTTTAATGGTCGACTTTAACGGGTAGTCAAGAGAGGTTTATTTTTGTGTCTTAAACGCTGTCAAACGAACTCTAAACGATGCAACACAGAAAACAAAACATCGTTTCGGGACAAACAAAATAAAATAAAATATTTCGTAAAAAGATAAATCTATGGTCGGGTCGGACGAGCAAACGAACGAACGTGCGTGTACGTGTGTGTGTTTTTATTTTATTCAGAGAAATACACAAGACAAGACAAACAGCCTTATGCCCTTGAGAGGTCCTAACGGGGACAACAAGAATATATAAGGAGTTGTGTGGTTTCTGCTGCAAGCAATATGAGATAAAAGACTTAGCTGTAGAAAACTAAATTCTGAAACAGAATTTTGCGGTATCTCATATTGAGACTGATAGCTTTGGGATTATCTTGGAACCTCCACAAAGAGTCTCGAGAGTGGTACTCGCCAGTTTGCTCAGCCGGTTGAACTTGTTGTTCGTGAAGCACAAGTTACGAGAGTGAATTTTGTTGAGGCACTACAGAGAGAATTACAGCCTTTTTGCAGTTGTAATAGAATGTTCTTTTCTCCTAATTTATTAAAAGAGGTTTACAATTTCCACTAAATATAAAAAACGAATCTGGAGACTTTGTAGTTCACAAAGCCTAAGGTCTAACGGCGGAGGATGGCTATCCAAGCCATTTATAATTATAGGGGGTTTGGAATCCCTCTCTGGGAATATAAAATCTGTGTTTTTTTTATTAACGTTTTTCCTTGAACAGTCATGCCTGTTCACGTGAGAGTAGGTTGATATATACATGTTCAGTATAGAAAAAGGTTTCTTGAATCGGTGTAACTTCTCCAAAAAGTTAAGATGTTTTCGTAAGAGGTGTCAACAAGGGAGTTTCGTTTGACGAATTTTATGATCCCTAATAAGAGAGAGGTAAAAAAAATATTGTGAAGGAGTATAAAAAGTACAATAGCCTGAAATAAGAAGCGTCATGCCTCAAAACAGTGGTACTTCCATGTTTTGAGGTAATTTATCTATATTTTTGTGGAATAATATCCGTATTTTGAGGTATATTACCCGTGATTTAAGACATAGTACTTTGTGTTTGGGGGTACAATATGTCAGCATGTAAATATTAGTATTGTATCCTAAAATATGAATAATTCATTCTAAAATTTTAGTACTGTACTCGGGTAAATAAAATAAGAGGGGTAGACTGTCTTTTGGAGTGCATTACTCATGTTTTTAGGGTACAATATGAATATTTACTTGTTGATGTAATGTACGAAAAATATGATTATTATATTTTAAAATATAGGTATTGTTTATCAAAATATAGATATTATATTTTTATCATATGATTCTTTCTCTATAGTATGTCAACATAAGCCTTTTCCGAAACAAATTTTACAAGGAATGTAATGCTTTTTATATCATCATCAAAGAGTTCAACGCGATTGAAAGTTTTGATAAATATTGTATGTAAAATATGGATGTCATGCTATATTACTTCCATTTTGAAGGTACCATATAAACATTTACTCAGTAATATAATTTACTCAAAACCCAGATACTGTAATGGGATATTGTACCAAATAATTGGTCTATATTTCTCTTATATTATTCTCTCCAAAATATATTGACATTGGTCTTATTTAAAGATATTTCTTACAAAGAATTTAATACTTTTTATTTCATCTAAAAGTTTGTTACATACAAAAAATTATAAGAAAAATAATTCTTTCTCCCACTTTTCTCATATATTATATACAAAATATTATGTCCCATATTTGGACGTCGTGCCTAGGAGGATAGTCGGGTCGTTGATCGGATATGTCTAGTATTTTTCAAGGAAAATGAAAGAATTCTCTCTCTCTCTCTCTCTCTCTCTCTCTCTCTCTCTTTAAGGCTAGTTCAGTAAGATATAGTCGCGCTACAGACTAACTTTTTGTTGTGTAAAAATATTTATGGAATTTACAATTTGTTATCTTACTAGACTCAATTACACTGGTCCTTAATCCCATAACGAGGAGACCCTACAATATAAAAATTAGAGTTCAAATAGGAAAATATTTCATGGTTCCAATTTTTCGGAACCCTAACTCTACAATTTTGTAGTGTACTTACTTTTCTTAACCTAATAGGAATCATAATGAATAGAATTCTTTAGCGTAGTATCTAGAAGCCATAGTTTGGCAAAGAGTTTTGCTATACATATCAGAAATTGAACCAGAAATAAGGTCTCATTAGTCATCTTGCATGCATAACAATAAAAATAGAAGAGGAAAATAGTTACTTTCCTCCTCCTTTTTGTTGTTATGCATTCTAGATGACAAATGGGGTCTCATTTCTAATCCAGCTTCCGTTATCTCTAGCATTTCTCTTTGGCAAATACGGAGTGCCACGAAAAAAGACAAAGCCGATGTATACTGATGTTGTTTAGCGTGGAATTCACAAAATCACTGACCAAGTTACCAGAATGAACAGTGGCACTATAGGTTGTAGCATCTAGCAAGGACAAGACTTGTAGGCGCCGATAAGGAAACTAAAAAACTGTGTATACAAGCGACAAGCCGTTACAGGCAACACGCTAAATACATACTACTTCAACCATAACAAACAGGACAGGGAACCGAGTCTCAATCCAGATTTGTGCCACCTCAGTGTTATGTACCCGGAGTGGACCCCGAAGGCAATCCTATTATCTGAATATCCCTACTCATGCCCTCCCCCTCCCTCGAATTTACTTTCGATCCCAGATTAGGCCTTGTCTTTTGCGCGACGGTAGTTAGAGCTCATTTGACACCCAGTCTATTTTACCGGCAAAAGGAAAGAACCCTCCCGATATCTAGGGATGGACATCGGATCGGGCTATATCGGGTTTTGTATGTCTTAAATTCAAATTCACATTTTAAATTGGTCGCAGGTCGGGTTTGGGCTAGAATAAAATTAGAAAATGTTAGTCTGTACCCGACCCATATAAGAATGTTGGGTTTTGGGCCCCGTTCGGGTTTCCAGATATAACATTGAATGAACATACCAAAATTTGCTAGAGCAAACTTGCTAACATAAAAACTAAACTAGTATGATATATATTTTGTGATCAACCGTCAAATTATATATATATATATATATATATATATATATATATATATATATATATATATATATATATATAGACACACACACACACACACTCACACACACACTTTGTGATCTATGCAGCCAGAATATATATACCTTGGTTATGTGATCCCCTACAACAACGAAATGGATTCTGAAAGAGCAACAAATCTTTTTCTCGTACATGTGAATGTATGAGACTTAAAAAGTCAGTGGAACCTACAATGTTGTAGCTTTTTGCTTCCTCATCCTATATGCAGTAGCAGAGCCACATAGAGTTGAGGTGAGGCCAGTACCCTAGCTCTATTTCTAAAAATCGTTGTATTCTTCACTCGTTTCAGTATGAAATAACAAGAAAACCTCTTTGTGCCCCCTAATATGATGTTTGTCAATATAAATTGCATATGTTTTAGGTGGTGCCCCCCAAGTTGGAAATTTTGGTATCGCCACTGCCTATATGTATATACAATAAAATGGGTGTTGGAAGGAAAAAAGATCATTTGTCTCCTATATTTGGGCATATGAGCAAAAAAAGAGCAGAATCTGCTATGCACTGAGCTAGTTGCTTCTTTGTTTTTCCTTAATGGGCTAATGGCATGACTTTTTTTAGTGTTATATACATTGTAAATAAAAGTATATATGTCATATTTTATTTAGTTGTTAAAATATACATAGTTAAACAATAAAAGATTCTATTTAAAATGACACAATGAGATTAAAATAAAGAAATCAAATATGTCTATCCATGTCAATGATGGTTATCTTACTAGTATCAATTTACAAATCATGTTAATTGATTACATGTTATCAATGTTGCCATTGGTTGGATACATACTACAAATTGCATCAAGAAATTTGTATGTTTTCTTTCAGACAAAAATAGATGTATATGCATATAATGTACATAAAATCTAATTGTACATTTGAGTTTTCAGGCCTGGTTTTACCTCAGCCTATACCCGACCCAAATAAAATATGGTTTTAAATTTTAGACCTGGCCTACCCATATTATTAATTAGTCTTGGATCAAATCGGGTTATGCAAGTTGGGTTGTAGGTTGAATCGCACCGGCCCAACCCGATGCTCATCCCTACCCACATCCCTAAACCTCCCTTACTGTAACATCCCTGACCTGGGTTATGTTTTAACCCTAGGTGTTTTGGCTTAATAAAGTTGATTATATGCTTTCTCTTATCTTTTGAAAAGTAATTAAGGCTTTTGAGGAGCTTATACTTCAATTTCAGTCCTTTTTTGAATAATGTTGAAGCATTGTTTTGTTAATTTTGGATTAAAGTGCAAATTACCCAGGCAGAGGGGTTAACTTGCAAATTGCACATGATAAAATGTTCCTCTGATGTTGAGACATCATAAGAATGAATATGATGTAGTGGTATAGTTTCCACAAGATTGGGCACCAAGATAAAGCTTGTAGAGCAATTCTTGTGCATTAAAACCTAGTTTTGGTGTAATGTGCAATTTACCCAAAACCAAGGGTACAATATGCAAAATACCACCTCTTAAGGGTCCCTCATGTTTCTTGGCATCAATTAAATAAAAGAAAATGAGCAGGGCGCCTCATTTGAATTATCTTGGAGGAGAGAGAATCTTGACATTAAAATAATCAAGATTTAAGCATAAATGGAACTTTAATTTAATTTAATGCAAAAAGAAATAAATTAATTGAGGAGCCCTTCAACAAAAAGTTGAGGGATGAAATAGAAAAGTGTTGTACGAGCTTGTGCCTTTCTATGGCACAAAAAGATCTTGGTTGAGTGGAGGCCCACTCACATTATCATAATAAAAAGTATTATCCACTGAAAGTTGGATATTAATATAAAAATCTTTAAGGTGCTTAATTCCTTTTCCATTAATTCTTAGATAATGAAGAGGTTTTGCAAGATAATGAATGTGGCTTCTTGGCCAAGGAATGGAGGGGGAATTTGTGGAAATAATTTTGGAATTCAAAGAAAATAATTTCTTTTTCTCTTTCCTTAAAAATCCCTTATGCATATCCTTTTTCCTACCCACATAAGGGACTTTCTTGGATTTTTATTTTCTCATTTGCTTTGGCTGATCACGGGAGAACTCAGGAGCAGGAGAAGGACGACTCTAACATGTTGTTAAGCTTTTGATCATCTTCCACCTTGGATTCATGGTGAAAACCCTAAATCAATGCTTGATTCTTGGTTTTCTTCACTCGATTTCCAATCCTAGCCAACTTGTTCATCCAATAGCTCAAGAACGGACCTTGGGCAGTTGCTAGAACTTCATCCACCATTAGAGACGTGGAGCTTGGAGCTTGGAAATCAGATTCAAAGGCATGTTTAATAACTTTAACCCTTAAACATTAGTATTGCATTCAATTCTCCACGATTGGTTGGTTATTTTCTTCTATTTTGAACTCTTGTGATTCATTGTTGAAATTCCCATGAAAAATGGTTGTTGTTCTTGGATGCACGAAGGAAGATGATGATGACATCATCTTTACACTATTCCTAATAAATTTTTAGGCCAAACGGTTTCCATAAGTTGCTCAAACGGTTTCCCAAACTGTTTGAGAGGAAACATTTTCATCAAACTGTTTGAAAGGAAACGGTTTCAAACTGTTTTAGGGCGTTGGCCATGGTTGACCATTTGGAGAACTTTTGATAATGTTGATGGTTAATGACTCACTAAATATAATTGACTAGTTTCAATTGGTTCATTAGTTGAAGGTCTTTCAATCACCAAACCCTAATCATGTAAGTGTTGATTTCTTAATTGATTAATTTGGAAACTTGGGTTGATTGACCCAAACGGTTTCAAAACCATTTAGGGATCACCCAAACGGTCTCAAGACCGTTTGGGGGTCACCCAATACCATTTGGAGTTCTAGGGTTAAGCATGGTTGAGAAATTGAAGATCCAATGATACCAGAGTGGAATACAATCAATAATCGATTTGATGATCAATCCATTGATCCAAACCCTAATTGGATGACATGGATTTTGATGATGTCATGGGAAAACGGTCTCAAGACCGTTTGGAGGTTATCCAAATGACCTCAAGATCGTTTGAGGTCAGGTCATATTCAATTTGGATGGTAATCCAATGATTTCAAAGTAATTAGTTTTACAATGATCAACATTGAAGGTTCATCAATTTCAATCCTTAATCCAATTGATTAAAAACACTAATTGATGATCAATTGGGGGTTAAATCAGTTGAAGGATGACCTATTAAGATCAATTTAAGTATGGTGATAGGTCCAATTGATGGATGATTATATGAGTTCAATCGATCAGGGGATCAACATTGGAAACCCTAAATCAATTGGATTGGATGAGACCATCTTTGGTCCAATCAGTTTTGAGGAGGTTTGGACCAAACGGTCTCAAGACCATTTTAGTCCAAACGGTCTCAAGACCATTTGGGACCAAATGATTCCAAAACGGTTGAGTCTCATGCGGTTTCAAAATTTTACTTTAGCAAACGGTTTCAACCTCAACTTTACCAAATAGTTTTAGTGGTATGTTCAAGACCATTTGAAGGTCTAAACGCTCTTAAACCGTTTGATGGTATTTCAAGCAAGACCGTTTGGGGTCTAAGAGACCAAGATCATTTGGAGGTTAACCAACTAAATCGTATGAACACTTGAAGTGGTTAAAGGCCAATTATTTAATCAAACAATTATATGATATAGACCAAGGGGTGATTATAATAATGGTACCCTTAATAAAATGGGGTGATTAGTACCCTTTAAATAATTAAGCTTTAATGATAATGGTGGTAATGATATAACTCATGGTGTCAATTCTTCTTTCAAGATGAGTTGGCTTAGCCTAACCAAGCCTGAAGTAAATATCATCTTATAGAAGATGAGAGAGAAGACTTCCTACATGAATGATAACCATATAATGGCTAAGTCTTAACACTTTCAATATGAATGAATGTGTAATTAGGGTATGATCCTTGATAGGGAGATCAATAAACCCTAATAATGAAGGTTAATGAATCATAACCCTAATTGAGGGCATTGATAGGGAAATCCTAATACATGATGCTGGTATGATCTTAACTCATGGTAATGATATGAGAAACCCTAATTCAGGATGTTTTGATGATTAACCCTACTTGGGATGAATAGTAAACCCTATTTGTGGGTTAATGAATATAAACCCTAATCTAGGGTAATGTAATGTGAACAGTAAACCCTAATTATGGGTTAATGAATATAAACCCTAATCTAGGGTGATGTAATGTGAACAGTAAACCCTAATTGTGGGTTAATGAATATAAACCCTAATCTAGGGTGATGTAATGTGAATAGTAAACCCTAATTGTGGGTTAATGAATATAAACCCTAATCTAGGGTGATGTAATGTGAATAGTAAACCCTAATTGTGGGTTAACGAATATAAACCCTAATCTAGGGTGATGTAATGTGAATAGTAAACCCTAATTGTGGGTTAATGAATATAAACCCTAATCTAGGGTGATGTAATGTGAATAGTAAACCCTAATTGTGGGTTAACGAATATAAACCCTAATCTAAGGTGATGTAATGTGAATAGTAAACCCTAATTCCAAATAAGGTGAAGGTATATCTGAAACCCTAAGTTTGGGTTATACTATATAGCATGAAGCTCTAAGGTTGGATAATGAAATGATGAATCATTAATCCTAAATGATCTAAGGTAATGATTAACCCTAATTGAAATGAAAAGGGAAACCCTAACCCTAGCAAGGGCATAGTGGTGTAACCCTTGAATTGTGATGCTATAATTGTTTTGCAATGTGTTGATATGAAATTGATGTATCTGTTATCATCTGTATTAATCATGCATGAATTATGAGATAATGAACATAGCTAGGTATGAGCTATGATGCTTTGTTTATTGAAAGTACTTTATGAGCTTTGTAAGCAATGATATGCTATGTTGCCAAGTAAAAGGTAACAAAAGAGATTATTAGGCTATAAGAGCCATGTGAAATACCTGCATTGCAAATTATCATGTTTACACTGACAGATGACTTGATGGCATTAAGTTACCTGTTAAAGTGGTAACAAGTATTTTGATGATCTCAGGGTTTGAACACCCATATTCTTGAATCATGATGATGATATGATGAGAGACTGAGATCCCAAAGTTAATAAAGTTGTGAAATGAACTTGATAAAAATAGTACTCTTTCTTTATAGCAATTGTTATAATGGCTTATGTTTGAAAACATGCTTGATGCTAAAAGAATGTTGTAATGTACTTAAATAATCAAGTGATATGATATCATATAGAGCCCTGATCATAGATCCATCATCTTCAATAGCTTGGTGATGGTGAAACATGTTTTCCTAAGGGAACTCCTGGAGGGCATACTTTTGAGTATGTGGGGGTTATGGGCACAAATATACTTACGCCCTAATGGAGGAATTGATGTGAGATAAACATTAAATCTCTCAATCCTTCATTATATGTATATGCCGGGATGATGTATCACTAATCTCTCGATGATGATGTTAATGCCAAATCGATGTAACATGAAATCTCTCGATTGCGAAGAGAGTATAGCATGCCAATGTAACTCTAATAGCGAAGTTGCCAGCATACCCTGGAAAGCTATTTAGCAGAGACACAAAATGTCCTGCAAGTGTTCCTCACACTGAATGAGGAGGATGAGGTCATGGGAATATGGCTCTTCTATTGACCTATGTATGGTACCGATTTTGATTTCGCAATGGTCGATTGGAGTATGAGCAGTATACCTCATCTCCTCAGGGCATAAGTATGTTTGAAAAATGTAATCAGCTGTGTAGCATATTTTCTTAGGGTTGAATTATGAGAATCAATGGTTGATGATACATTGTTTATTATATCCTAGTTGGATAAATGCTATACATGTTCTTCATATTCCTTATTGAATAAATGACTTGCTGCTTAATCAAGTTATAACTGGAATGAATTGTATCGAGAATTCTGCTCTACATAGCCTAATCAATGATTTACCTGCTGTTGAATATTTATACTTCTACTTCTCAGTGTTATTCTATTATCTGCAATAATAATGTTCTGGCGAAGAGTTATATCTCTCGTTGGGGCAATTTTCAATTGTCTCACCCCCGTGGAATCAACTTTTTAGGTAGACGTCGAGGAAAAGGAAGAAACCCTACAGAAGGTGAACAACAGAAGCAACAACAACAAGGACAGTAGTGATCCTCAGGTGGAGACACTGTCTGTCAAGTCTTGTATATATAAAGTCCTATGTGTCGTCTCTATACTCTGAGGTCCTAAGAGTCAGTAGATGGTTTGATATAGATATGAGATTTTTGGCTTGATGCCTCGAGATTCTTATATGCTGCTTATGTACAGTTTAACATGGCAGTCAATGTTTGTGACTCTCAAGATGAGATGATACAGAGATGTACTGATGAATCATAATGTAAACAACTTACTTTGGTTCTTTATAAAAGAGGTTTAAAGTTTGTGGATCTCTTTGTAAAAAGTTTTAATTTTTAGTAATTTTCAGTAATTCCGCTGCTAATGATTGCTTCGACTTTAATATTAACTGATGTTTGGCAAAAACCGTCACAATTTAATGGTATCATAGCTCTAGGTTTGCTGAGTCTATAGAGACATAGGACTAGGGTTGTTGAGTTTGTTCTAGTGTTTTCCAATCTATCTGATAGTGTCTTATGCTCATATAGGAGAAGAAGAAGAACTAAAGATGTCTGGATCACATGATGAACATGTTGCTGAAAGTAGTGTTGTTGCACCCGGAGGAGGTGCAAGAGACCAAGGAAGGGAGTAGCATGTACCTAAGCCACCCCAGTTCAATCAAGCTGACATGGGGAACCCATCCTTCCAAGCCATGTTCGGGCAGTTTATAGCCGCCATGACACATATGACTGATAGGATACCAATACCTGCACCTAGGGCATCTGCCCATGATGTAAGATAGGGAGCCGGTAAGACGTTTGAATAACTTCATCGGGTTGGAGCCACAGAATATGCTGGGACAGATGACCCAGCAGATGCTGACATGTGGCTAACTGAACTAGAGAAGGCCTTTAGAATCCTGAACATCCCAAAAGCTGAGAAGGTTAGACATGTTGTGTACCTTCTTAAGGGGAGTGCTGGCCACTGGTGGACCATAGAGGAGGGGAAAAGGTCTGCTGTGGAGATCGAATGGGAAGTATTTCGACGAGAATTCATCAACAAATACTTTCCTAAGATGTTCCTAGATGAGAAAATCTCTCAGTTTGAGGGATTAAGACAAGGACCAATGAACATTAGTGAGGACGAGGCTAAGTTCATGGAGCTTTTGCAGTTCTGTCCGCATATGGCAACCACAGATGAAGAAAGGATTCGACATTTTGAGAAGGGGGTAAACGCTGAGTTGACCACCCCTGTGTCTGCTCTGGAGAACATGGAAAGATTTTCTAATTTTGTGGAGTCTGTCAGAAGGATAGAGAGGTTTGTGACTGAGAAGCGACAGACCAAGAACAAGGTGTACCCCCAGTTCCAAGGATCCTCATCCAAAAGTTTCAATAAATTGAGGTTTTCTGCACCAATGCAACCACCTAGATTCAATACCCAGATGCAGTGGACGTCAAATAGGGGTAGAGGATGAAGTTTACCACGAGAAGGAGCCCACTACTCAGCATCTGTGTCTGTTACAGGACCATCCAGACCACAACTAGGGATCAGGAGTTGTTTCATTTGTGGAAAAATGGGGCATTTGATGAAGGATTGTAAAGCTAGAGAGGCAAGTGTGACTCAACCTCAGAGACAGAGTCAACAAGGTTCTCAAAGGAGACAGTTTCCAGGTGGCACTAGAGGACGTAGACAAGCATCCCAAGTTGGATCATCGGCACCCAGTCATCGAGCACCGAATCAACCACAGGCGACGACAATATTCTATGTGATGAATCCACCTGATGTAGTGATCAACCCTCGGGTTGTGACATGTCAGATGGAACTATTTTATTCTGATATGTCTACATCCTGCGTCGTATCTGTTTTAATTGATCCGGGTGCTACGCATTCCTTTATCACTCGAAGAGTGATTCTTGACTGCAATATGACAATTGATCATAGGGCAGAGAGTTTGAAGTTGGAAACTCCTTTGATGGGATATGCTGTGTTGCGGGAGGTGTGTTCTTCCTGCATTCTCTCCTTTTCTAAACATCGCATTCAAGTGGACCTTATACCACTTGAGATGCACGGGTTCAATATAATCCTGGGGATGGATACCTTAGAAAGGTATAAGGTTGTCTTATATTGTGATTCCAAGCAAGCTGCGTTCACAGATGAAAGTGACACATGGATCTTTCAAGGAGATAGAAAGATTCTTCCAACTTGTCTTGTGTCAGCTATGGTACCTGAGAAGCTGATGAGGCAAGGATGTTATGCATTCTTGGCCCATGTGGTAGATACCACCATGGAAAGTTCTAATCCTGTGAAGTTCCGATAGTCAGGGAATTTGAAGATGTATTTCCTAAAGAACTTCCAGGTGTACTTCCTCCCCGAGAGATTGATTTTGAGATCAATCCCCAGGCACGCAACCAATAGAACAAACACTGTATAGGATGGCACCTGCTGAGATGGCATAACTCAAGAAATAGATGTAAGAGTTTCTTGAGAAGGGTTTCATCCGACTGAGCACTTCACCCTGGGGTGCTCCGGTCCTCTTTGTTAAAAAGAAGGATGGGTCGATGCGGTTGTGCATTGATTACAGACAATTAAATAAAGTAACAATAAAGAATAAGTATCCTTTACCAAGGATTGATGATCTCTTTATTCAGTTGCGTGGTAATATTGTCTTCTCAAAGATAGATTTGAGGTCGGGATATCATCAGCTGCATATCAAGGAGGGTGACATACCTAAGTCTGCCTTTAGGACAAGGTATGGTCACTATGAGTTCACAATTATGCCGTTTGGACTAACTAATGCACCAGCTACATTTATGGAACTCATGAATAGAATCTTTCAACCTTTTCTTGATCAGTGTGTAGTTGTCTTCATAGATGACATCCTGATCTACAGTAGAGATGCTCAACAGCATGAGCAACATCTTCGTAAGGCTCTAACTTTGCTAAGAGAGCACAAGTTGTATGTTAAGTTTATCAAGTGTGAGTTCTGGTTATCTGAAGTTTCTTTTCTTGGACATGTAATATCTTCTTCAGGTATTCGTGTTGACCCTAAAAAGGTAGAATATGTCCTACAATGGGAACAGCCGAAGACACCAACGAAGATTCGCACTTTCTTAGGGTTGGCAGGCTATTATAGGAGGTTCATTAAGAACTTCAGTTCTATAGCTTTACCCTTTACCAAGTTGACCAGAAAGGATGTTTCTTTTGTCTGGAATGACAAGTGTCAACAATCATTCCAGTTGTTGAAGGAGAGGTTGACAAGTGCACCAGTGCTAGTGTTACTTGAGCAAGGGAAAGGGTATATAGTTTTCTGTGATGCCTCTAAGAATGGACTAGGATGTTTTTTAATGCAGGATAAAAAAGTGATTTCTTTTGCTTCTCGACAGCTTAAGAAACACGAGGAGAATTATCCGACACACGATCTAGAACTAGCTGCAGTAGTCCATGCTTTGAAGATCTGGAGACATTATCTCTATGGAGAGACATTCCATATTTTCACAGACCATAAGAACCTAAAGTACATCTTCTCTCAGCATGAGCTAAACATGAGGCAACACCGCTGGATGGAGTTAATCGAGGACTACAATTGTACAATTGATTATCATCCAGGGAAGGCCAATGTGGTTGCTAATGCATTAAGTAGAAAATCAGCAACACCAGCCTTAGATAGAGCACAGTTGAATTCATTGGTGTGCTCTAGGAGGGATATTCTTATCTCTTTAAGGCAAGACAATGTACAATTAAAAGTATCATTGTTATCATGGTTGTTAGCTGAGATGCACATAAAACCTACTCTGAGATAGAAGATTAAGGACGCACAACAAGCTGATGTTGTAGTTCAGCACATTAGATCAGAATATGGTAGTGAGAAATGAGATGGTTTCCATGATTCAGATGATCAGGTAGCCTGTTATCATGGTAAAATGATAGTACCTGATGTTGTTAACTTAAGGATGTTAATCCTGGAAGAGGCTCATTCTTCAATGTATGCTATGCATCCAGGAAGCACCAAGATGTATCATAACTTGAAAGATATGTATTGGTGGCCTGGTTTGAAGAAGGATGTTGCTGAGTTTGTTATGCGGTGTCCAGTGTGTCAGCAGGTTAAAGCTGAACACCAGAAGCCTACAAGAACACTGCAACCTTTGCCCATATCGTAGTGGAAGTGGGATCATGTAACCATGGACTTCGTGGTTGGTCTGCCCAGAACAGCCAAAGGTCATGATTCCATCTGGGTAATAGTTGATAGGTTGACAAAGACAACACATTTCTTGCTTGTCAAAACAACCTATTCTACAGAGAGACTAGCATAGTTATATGTGGATGAGATAGTGCGGCTGCATGGGGTCCCAGTTACCATTGTTTCTGACATAGGTCCCCAGTTTACGAGTCATTTGTGGGAGTGACTTCATAAAGCTTTAGGCACAAATTTAAGGTTTAGTACATCCTTTCATCCTCAGACTGATGGACAATCAGAAAGGACTATACAAACCTTGGAAAACTTGCTCAGGGCATGTTTCCTCTAGTTTATAGGAAGTTGGGATCTACATCTAAGCTTGATAGAGTTTGCCTACAACAATAGCTATCAACACAACATTGACATGGCACCTTATGAAGCTTTGTATGGTAGACGTTTTAGATCTCCTCTATGTTGGTATGAAACTGGTGAATATCAACTTTTGGGTCCTGATCTTGTGCAATAGACCACCTAGAAGATTAAAATAATACAACAACAGTTAAAGACTGCACAGGATAGGCAGAAATCTTATGCTGATAAGCGTCGTAGACCTTTAGAATTCTAGGTTGGAGACAGTGTGTACCTTAAGGTCTCACCTTGGAAGGGAGTTCTTAGGTTTGGAAGAAAGGGAAATTAGCTCCTAGATTTATGGGGCCTTATCCAATCACTGAACGGATTGGAAAGGTAGCTTATAAGCTGGAGTTACCACCTGAGCTACAAAAGCTGCACCCAGTGTTCCACATTTCCATGCTAAGGAAATGTCATCCTAATACAGAATCAATTCTGCATCCTATGGAGGTAGAATTAAACGATGATATATCTTATGTTGAAGGACCTATGTTGATTCTTGACAGAAGGATCAAGAAGTTGAAAAAGGAAAGACATTAGTCTTGTAAAAGTCCTCTGGAA
Source organism: Alisma plantago-aquatica (assembly GCA_963693085.1). Taxonomy (NCBI): domain Eukaryota; kingdom Viridiplantae; phylum Streptophyta; class Magnoliopsida; order Alismatales; family Alismataceae; genus Alisma; species Alisma plantago-aquatica. The sequence continues at coordinate 823,218,541 of OY856410.1, forward strand.
TCATCATGACATTGAAGAAGCTACATGGGAACTAGAGGAAGAAATGAGGAGGAAATACCCTACTCTTTTCTCTTAAAATATCTTGTTAATGATTTCGGGGATGAAATCCTTATAAGGGGTGGATAATTTGTAACATCCCTGACCTGGGTTATGTTTTAACCCTAGGTTCTTTGGCTTAGTAAAGTTGATTAGATGATTTCTCTTATCTTTTGAAAAGTAAATAAGTCTTTTGAGGAACTTATACTTTAATTTCAGTCCTTTTTGAATAATGTTGAAACATTGTTTTGTTAATTTTGGATTAAAGTGCAAATTACCCAGGCAGATGGGTTAACTTGCAAATTACACATGATAAAACGTTCCTCTGATGTTTAGACATCATAAGAATGAATATGATGTAGTGGTATGGTTTCCACAAGCTTGGGCACCAAGATAAAGCTTGTAGAGATATTCTTGTGCATTAAAACCTAGTTTTGGTGTAATGTGCAATTTACCCAAAACCAAGGGTTCAATATGCAAAAAACCACTTGGCATCAAGTAAATCAAAGAAAATTAGAAGGTTGCCTCATTTGAATTATCTTGGAGGAGAGAGAATCTTGAAATTAAAATAATCAAGATTTAAGCATAAATGGAACTTTAATTTAATTTAATGCAAAAAGAAATAAATTAATTGAGGAGCCCTTCAACCAAAAGTTGAGGGATGAAATAGAAAAGTGTTGGACGAGCTTGTTCCTTTCTATGGCACAAAAAGATCTTAGTTGAGTGGAAGCCCACTCACACTATCATAATAAAAAGTATTATCCACTAAAAGTCAGATATTAATATAAAACTCTTTAAGGTGCTTAATTCCTTTTCCATTAATTCTTGGATAATGAAGATGTTTTGCAAGATAATGAAGGTGGCTTCTTGGCCATGGAATGGAGGGGGGATTGGTGGAAATAATTTCGTAATTTTAAAAAAATAATTTCTTTTTCTCTTTCCTTAAAAATCCCTTATACATATCCTTTTTCCTACCCACATAAGGGACTTTCTTGGATTTTCTTTTCTCATTTGCTTTGGCTGACCACGGGAGAGCTCAGGAGCAGGAGAAGGATGAATCTAACCTGTTGGTAAGCTTTTGATCATCTTACACCTTGGATTCATGGTGAAAACCCTAAATCAATGCTTGATTCTTGGTTTTCTTCACTCGATTTCCAATCCTAGCCAACTTGTTCATCCAATAGCTCAAGAATGGACCTTGGGCAGTTGCTAGAACTTCATCCACCATTAGAGCCGTGGAGCTTGGAGCTTGGAAATTAGATTCAAAGGAGGGATTTATAACTTTAACCCTTAAACATTAGTATTGCATTCAATTCTCCACGATTTGTTGGTTATTTTATTCTATTTTGAACTCTTGTGATTCATTGTTGAAATTCCCATGAAAAATGGTTGCTGTTCTTGGATGCACAAAGGAAGATGATGATGACATCATCTTGAAACTTTTCCTAATAAATTTTTAGGCGAAACGGTTTCCATAAGTTGCTCAAACGGTTTCCCAAACCGTTTGGGAGCAAACGGTTTGAAATCGTGTGAGAGGAAACAGTTTCATCAAACCGTTTGAAAGGAAATGGTTTCAAACTTTTTAGGGGCGTTGACCATGGTTGACCATTTGGAGAACTGTTGATAATGTTTATGGTTAATGAATCATTAAATATAATTGACTACTTTCAATTGTTTCATTAGTTGAAGGTCGTTCAATCACCAAACCCTAATCGGTTAAGTGCTGATTTCTTAATTGATTAATTTGGAAACTTGGGTTGATTGACCCAAACGGTTTCAAAACCATTTGGGGATCATCCAAATGGTCTCAAGACTGTTTGGGGGTTACCCAAGACCATTTGGAGGTCTAGGGTTAAGCATGGTTGAGCAATTGAAGATCCAATGATACCAGAGTGGAATACAATCAATAATCGATTTGATGATCAATCCATTGATCCAAACCCTAATTGGATGACATGCATTTTGATCATGTCATGGGAAAATGGTCTCAAGACCGTTTGGAGGTTATCCAAATGACCTCAAGATCGTTTGAGGTCAGGTCATGTTCAATTTGGATGGTAATCCAATGATTTCAACGTAATTAGTTCTACAATGATCAACATTGAATGTTCATCGATTTCAATCTTTAATCCAATTGATTCAAAACCCTAATTCATGATCAATTGGGGGTTAAATCAGTTGAAGGATGACCTATTAATCTCAATTGAAGTATGGTGATAGGTTCAATTGATGGATGATTATATGAGTTCAATCGATCAGGGGATCAACATTGGAAACCCTAAATCAGTTGGATTGGTTGAGACCATCTTTGGTCCAATTGGTTTTGAACAGGTTTGGACCAAACGGTCTCAAGACCATTTGGAACCAAATGATCCCTAACCGGTTGAGTCTCATGCGGTTTCAAAATTTTACTTTAGCAAACGGTTTCAACCTCAACTTTACCAAACGGTTTCAGTGGTATGTTCAAGACCATTTGAAGGTATAAATGGTATTAAACCGTTTGATGGTATTTCAAGTAAGACCGTTTGAGGTCTGATTGGTCAAGACCATTTGGGGTCTAAGAGTCCAAGATCGTTTGGAGGTTAACCAACTAAATCGTATGAACACTTGAAGTGGTTAAAGGCCAATTGTTTAATTGGACAATTATATGATGTAGACGAAGGGGTGATTATAATAATGGTACCCATAATAAAATGAGGTGATTAGTACCCTTTAAACAATTAATCTTTAATGATCATGGTGGTAATGATATAACTCATGGTGTCAATTATTCTTTTAAGATGAGTTGACTTAGCCTAACCAAGGTTGAAGTAAACATCATCGTATAGAAGATGAGAGAGAAGACTTCCTACATGAATGATAACCATATAATGGCTAAGTCTTAACACTTTCAATATGAATGAATGTGTAATTAGGGTATGATCCTTGATAAGGAGATCAAAAAACTCTAATAATGAAGGTTAATGAATCATAACCCTAATTGAGGGTATTGATAGGGAAATCCTAATACATGATGATGGTATGATCTTAATTCATGGTAATGATATGAGAAACCCAAATTCAGGATGTTTTGATGATTAACCCTACTTGGGGTGAATAGTAAACCCTATTTATGGCTTAAAGAATATAAACCCTAATCTAGGGTGATGTAATGTGAATAGTAAACCCTAATTGTGGGTTAATGAATATAAACCCTAATCTAGGGTGATGTAATGTGAATAGTAAACCCTAATTGTGGACTAATGAATATAAAACCTAATCTAGGGTGATGTAATGTTAATAGTAAACCCTAACTGTGGGTTAACGAATATAAACCCTAATCTAGGGTGATGTAATGTGAATAGTAAACCCTAATTGTGGGTTAATGAATATAAACCCTAATCTAGGGTGATGTAATGTGAATAGTAAACCCTAATTGTGGGTTAACGAATATAAACCCTAATCTGGGGTGATGTAATGTGAATAGTAAACCCTAATTCCAAATAAGGTGAAGGTATATGTGAAACCCTAAGTCTGGGTTATACTATATAGCATGAAGCTCTAAGGTTGGATAATGAAATGATGAATCATTAATCCTAGTTGAGCTAAGGGAATGATTAACCCTAATTGAAATGAAAAGGGAAACCCTAACCCTAGCAAGGGCATAGTGGTGTAACCCTTGAATTGTGATGCTATAATTGTTTTGCAATGTGTTTATATGAAATTGATGTATCTGTTATCATGTGTATTAATCATGCGAGTTTTATGAGAAAATGAACATAGCCATGTATGAGCTATGATGCTTTGTTTATTGAAAGTACTTTATGATATTTGTAAGCAATGATATGCTATGTTGTCTAGTAAAAGGTAACAAAAGAGATTATTAGGCTGTAAGAGCCATGTGAAATACCTATATTGAAAATTATCATGTTTACACTGACAGATGACTTGATGGCATTAAGTTACCTGTTAAAGTGGTAACAAGTATTTTGATGATCTCAGGGTTTGAACACCCATATTCTTGAATCATGATGATGAGATGATGAGGGACTGAGATCCCAATGTGAATAAAGCTATGAATTGAACTTGATAAAAATAGTAATCTTTCTTTATAGCAATTGTTATAATGGCTTATGTTTGAAAACATGCCTGATGCTAAAAGAATGTTGTAATGTACTTAACTAATCAAGTGAAATGATATCATATAGAGCCCTGACCATAGATCCATCATCGTCAGTAGATTGGTGATGGTGAAATGGGTTTTCCTAAGGGAACTCCTAGAGGGCATACTTTTGAGTATGTGGGGGTTATGGGCATGAATATCCTTACGCCCTAATGGAGGATTTGATGTGAGATAAACATTAAATATCTCAATCCTTCATTATATGTATATGTCAGGATGATGTATCACTAATCTCCCGGTGATGATTTTAATGTCGAATCGATGTGAGATAAACATGAAATCTCTCGATTGCGAAGAGAGTACCACATGCCACTGTAACTCTAATAGTGAAGTTGCTAGCATACCCTGGAAAGCTATATAGAAGAGACACAAAATGTCCTGCAAGTTGTTCCTCACACAAACTGAGGAGGATGAGGTCATGGGAATCCATCTCTTCTATTGACCTATGTATGATACCAATTTCGATTTCGCAATGGTCGGTTGGAGTATGAGCGGTATACCTCATCTCCTCAGGGCATAAGTATGTTTGAAAAATTTAATCAATCGTGTAGCATATTTTCTTAGGTTGAATAATGAGAATCAATGGTTGATGATACATTGTCTATTATATCCTAGTTGGATAAATGCTATACACGTTCTTCATATTCCTTATTGAATAAATGACTTGCTGCTTAATCAAGTTATAACTGGAATGAATTGTATAGAGAATTCTTCTCTACATAGCCTAATCAATGATTTACCTACTGTTGAATATTTATACTTCTATTGCTCAGTGTTATTCTATTATCTGCAATAATAATGTTATGGAGAAGAGTTATATCTCTCGCTGGGGCAATTTTCAATTGTCTCGCCCCCGTGGAATCAACATTTTAGGTAGACACTGAGGAAAAGGAAGAAACCCTACAGAAGGTGAGTAGTAGCAGCAACAACAACAAGGACAACAGTGATCCTCAGGTGGAGACTCTGTCTGACAAGTCATGTATATAGAGAGTCCTATGTGTCATCTTTGTACTCTCAGGTCCTAGGAGTCAGTAGATGGTTTGATATAGATATGAGATTTTTGGCTTGATGCCTCAAGATTCTTGGATGTTGCTTATGTACAATTTAAAAGGATAGTCAATGTTTGTAACTCTCGAGATGAGATGATACAGAGATGTACTGATGAATCATAATGTAAATAACTTACTTTGGTTCTTTATAAAAGAGTTTTACATTTTGTGGATCTCTTTGTAAAAAGTTTTAATTTTTATTGATTTTCAGTAATTCCACTGCTAATTATTGCTTCCGCTTTAATCCTAACTGATGTTTGACAACAGACGTCACACTTACCCTCTCTTGACTTGCTCACGTGACTGCCTCACACCTCTCTCATTGCCTTTTATGGGATCGAGTTTTCCTCCACAACTTTCCAGTGTCATCGAGGGAATGTATCGACTATGCTTGGTACTTTTGTAGTACCATGCAGTTATTTTCCACTTGGGACCACCCGATGTAATTCTTAACCATCATCAATGCCCTTTGAATGCTATAAAAACCCTATCTTAGAAAGGTAAGATAGGGTTTTGGCAGACTTTTCTATATGATAATTACATTGTTCCTTGTTGACTGCCACACTATAAAAGGTCATGTCTCCTGGTTCTTATCTAGCCTTCCTAACCCAAGCTTTTGTCTGTCACATACTACTGCTTCAATTTGTCATTTTATTTCCCTTGGCATACTTCCTTCAACTTTATACCTAGCATTTCCTATTATTGCGCCTCCTTCATCATTGTGTGAATCTCACCTTGTACCTCAATGAACATTTCCTTCACATAACCTAGCACTTCCTCACGTGAATCTATTTAACAACTTGTATAATCAAATTGCATATTTACTCTACATCCGTAGCCCATCTTTGTGATTAGGCAACCAACTTATAAGTCCCTTGTGCGTCTATGAGATATGGTTCACCATTCATCATAGGTAAGTCGATCTAACGTATTAGTATGAACCTATGATAAGTTAACTATCTAGTTTGGTCGATCGAGACTCAAGTTGTGTCCAAAGATCTATTTGACTCTTCAAAATTTGGACAATTCTCAGTTATACTGTGGATCATCATTTTTGAATCCATGTAAAATGCATGGCATGGTCTACGACATGTTTTGCATCATTTTCTGAATCTCATGAAATTATATTGTCAATTTCTATGAAATTTTAGTTTATGTCAAAACATTAGGCTCAACGTATTCTATTGAGGTTCAACTATTAAACACTTACTAATTTTTCACAATATACTAATATAGCCCTTATGCATAGACAACTGCATAACAATTCATAACTAGGGTTTTTTTTCACTAAACCTTGGCTTAAACAGACAAAGAAAATATACATGATAAATGAACTAAATAACACAGAAAAAGTTAGATTATACTACTAAAGTGAAATAGGGTTTCTTGACCCTTATGTTACATTCTTTTATATCCGATAGCCCATACCTTATTTCACCCTTTTTAATACAAACTTCGAAGGATGGATTCTATGGCGTTCCATGCATCCATTAATATTATGTCCTCTATGTTTTTATCTTATACTAATTTATATGTATTTTTTATATATTAACTAAACAATTTAATTGACCTCCTAGTAAAATAATGGATTGGATACCTTGATCAAATAATCACCATGTACTTAGTATTTCACGTAGCTCATTTACATTCAACATTGCTCATATAGGATTATGATTCCAAATATATATCCTAGTTGAGGAATAAAATCCTTTGCATATGCTCATAATAACTGAATAACTCAAACATTATATGTATGCATTTGAGATAAGGTTTCCACGACAGTCATTCAAATTTAGTCTTACTTGTCTATAGAGTGATATCCAACTTAAAAAGATAACTCGTGTAAGGATCACTTTAGAAACCGAATTTCTATTTGAAGATAGTTGCACTTCCACAATGATACTTAACTGGTTTCCATTATTGATTCTTGGATTTCATAAAATTTTGTTATATGAATCAAAAATCTTAACTTTCCAAATATTAAATAAAATTGATCTAACATATTAAATTAAGCAATTAAGTGTAAGAGGGATGTCATATTTTCATTTATTCACATTTTGGTTAAATTGTAGTTCAATCACCGAAAACTCCTAGAATTGAAGATTTTTTTTTATAAAAGTGTCAAATAGTTTTCTATTTCCTCTACATTTCCAAAAATACTTTGTTGTATATATGCTTCATCATTTTAAATAATCGCATGATCAAGAAATTACAATTATAGGATTGTCATGTACTAACATGGTTAGGACGATAAATTTTAGAGATAACTATTGTGAAGAGTGAATTGAAGAATAATGAAAGAATTCATTTAATTATGTGTGAGTCATTGAGAAATAAAATACCCACTCACCAAATCCCATTTAGTTATTGAAATAGATCTACCTTAAATTTCTGAATGGCCTTCAATAATATGATTCCCATGGTCAAGAACAGAGTACATGTTTGCTTTTTCGATCCAACTTTGGAGAAAAATGATGGAAGAGAAGTGAAAAGGAGAAGAGAGGGTGATTATCTACTATATTTGTGGCTAATATAACAATAAACTAAGTCTAACACATATAATAACATGACTTAACTCCAAAATTAAGGGGTAAATACCAAATCTAGGTACAAGATTGATCCCTCTCTTATTCTTATACCCTTTCAATTATATTAATGTTAAGTTGCTTTTTCCCCTAATTTAACTTGTATTAGGATTACTTGGAGTCAATAATATCATGTATTAATTGTTAGGAATCGTGGAGGCAGTAAATAGAATGAAAACAACAACAAAATTCTCCATACATCCTACAAACAGATCTTGTCAACAACAATGTATTTGGAAGGAGGGCGTGTGAGGTATACCTTGTCATAGAGGAAGTACAATGAAGTCCTCCTCACATGGTTGTGTGCATCTCTTCTCATGTGTGCAGACGACCTCGTTGATGTCCTTTGAACACAATCATTGGTTGCCTACGTCTTTATGGAGTCTGTGCAGATAGATTGGAACTCGTCGGCACGCTACTTGAGCCAGTAGAAAGTAGAAGCCTCTCACTTGGTGACATGTTGGTGTTGTAGAATTCTCCTTCTCCCTATATATATATATATATATATATATATATATATATATATATATATATATATGTCTGGGTGATCTACGATCGATCCGTCATATGCCATTTTAATTAGGAGAGGAAAGGAAGTAGGATTTAAAACAACCTGGGAAATGAAAGACTACAGTTGTGTTTAAAGTAGGTTGCTCATGCACAACAAAACAAACACTTTATATATTCTAGAATCACGTCATTAATTAATTAATCTATTAAATCACATTAATCAATTGACTATTTTTTTCACCAGGTTGTAAACTCTAGTTGATTAATTGGTGTTAGGCAGTCAACTTATCGTATAAGTCAATAATTAAAATCAATTAATTTACTTTAAATTTTAACCAATTATCTTATATTCCAATACAATATTATTCTAGTTGATTACTTAAACGCAATATAAATTGGTATATTTCAAATTTTGTCCACAGTTATACTCCTATATCAGTGCATCTTACCCTATAGGCTTCAAATTTCATAATAAAATTACGACTTCACAAGTAATGATTGTTATGCAGGAAGACTTCATTACTACCAAAGTGATTGGATAAGTTAGAGAATAAATTTGACCTAGTAATGTGACCAATATTATAGCAATTACATAATCCTTTTGTCTCTAATATCTAGACTGAGTCTGATAGATCATGTTGAGTAGGGAAGTGATAATTTTTGTGATGAGGGAAGTACTGGGATAGACCACATAGTTTAATGAGGGCATTAATGAGGAAATTTTGTAAAATAATTAGGAGAACGATACCAAGTGAGGAGGGAAATTATCGAGATATATTTATTTTTGTATGTTGTATTCCCTTTGTTTCTTTTTTCTTTTTTTTACTCATGTCTTATGTAATATGAGCCTAAGTATAATAGGCCCATAATGTTGTTGTTTGGTTCCTTGCCTTGTCCCCTCCTATTTATCAAATAGGGATGTACTCTTTCCAAAATATAGAAAGATGGTTGCTTTCAACATGGTATTAGAGCAAGACATATAGCCGTCTCAGGAGCCCCTCGTTTGCCAAGACGCCATTGCCACTGTCTCTCCTCTCATCCATGTTCATCATCTTCTTTCTTATTCACCATTTCTTCCCACACATAGGGAGATTTAATCTCTTTCTAGCCCTATCCTCTTCCCCAATAAGAGGTTATAAGGGCACTACCTACAACCCTTCGATCTTATTCTTTGAAGACTGATTGTTTGGAAAGTCACACGACATCCTCTTGGTGGTCATCTATAACCATATTTGATAGGACTTTATCTAAGTATAAAATATGATTGGATCATTCCAACATATCTTAATTTCTCCTGGTGATCTACAAGGATCACCACCTGGTCTGGGTCTTAACTCTGGCCTTGATATGCTATTTTTCCATGTTACATGACATGTTTCTAAACATGGTGTGTTGTCGTCTGCTGCCACGTGAATCTGCTGGTATGAGTTCTGAGGCACTTGACATTGCATATCAACATCTTACATGGTGTGTTAGTGAATTTTAGACCTTGTTTATGCTCTATATTTGTTATGTATTATATCTTGTGTTGGTATATTATGGGTTCATATTCTTCCTCTATTGGGATACCCAAGACACACCCAAAGTGTGTAAGTTCTGTGAAATATAATGGTTCCAGCTATGTACTACACTCATTTCATATCTATGTGCATTCTTTGGAAAAAATAGAGCATCTCATAGAACTGCCTCCACTAAAAGATGACACATCTGACAAAAAAATCTACCAAAGAAGCATATGACAAAAAGAAGGTAGACTATAATAAGTGGGTTGAACATGACACACTGTTCTCTCTTGAATTCCGAATAATTGTGAATACATAGCATTGCTAACCTACTCTTTATCGACACAACCAAGGAGGAATGGGATCACTGTGATTAAGTGTACTCTATGAAACGAAATGCATCCTGAGTATTTGATCTATACAAATGTTTGCTTTTTCTCAAACTTGAAGATAACTCAGTCTATGTTTCACATTTCAATAAGTTTAAAGGAATTTGAGACAAGCCCAGCTTCATCACCCCTTATCATTTGATCTTTCCAAAATATAGAGGACGTAAAACTATGTCAGGTTTTGGCATCTCTACCTCCCAATTATGAAGTTGTTAGTAAACAAATTCTTGCATTTGAACCCTTGACAATGTTAGATGATGTCTATTTTTGACTATCTCATCTTGTGTCTTCTTCTACTACTTTTGAGGAGTCTTCTACCCATGTTTTTGTAGGACAAGGGTGTGGTAATTTTGTTTGGCCGAGGCAAAAGTCTCAATAATAGTGGGAGAGGATCCACTGCTTCATCCTCTTCCCAATATAGATTTTACAAATTTTATAAGTGTATTAATCACAATGAAGTCAAATGTTGTCTAAAGAAAGGGAAACAAGAATGGTCCAATAAAGTATCAACTATCGATATTTATAGAGAATATACTTCTATCCCTAGTGGTATAATCATCACATGGCAACAATGTGTTCTTCTAACCTTGCTAAACTAACCAAGGCTACTTCTTCTTCTACTATTATACCTTAAGAAAATATTGGACAACACCCAGGTGACCCCGCATGTCTTCATTCCTCATCCTCTTCACTAAAGGATGATTGTGTATTGATTCAAGTGCTACATCCCACATGGCTGGTAATAAAAAATTGTCTACTAACCTAGAGAAATCTACACATCATCCTTTTACACATCTAGAAAATGAATCCACTTCTTTAGTTATTGGGAGAGGGGATGTGAATATGAATCTTATTAAATATGTTTTTTTTGAAAAAAAATTTGTGAAACTTGATGTATGTTATTAAAATTTCCAAAACTTAAAATGGTAGTATAACCTTCTTTCCTTACATTGTCTCCATGCAAGATCTTAAGATGAATAAGACTTTGGTGGGGGATATGAAGGTGGAGATGGCATGTACTACCTATAGACTTTGTCAAATCCTCCTCCTACTAATCTTGTGTCCCATCATATCTCTCTTCATCAATGGCACCTAAGGCTTGGTCATCCTTCTACTTATAAATTGAAGTCTTTATTTCCAACTATGTCTCCTGAAATCTTTTCATGTCAGTCTTGTCATCTTTAGAAGCACTATTGGATATTGTTCGCTCCTCATGGTAACAATAGGAGTCTAAGTTTGTTTTATTTAGTTCACTTTGTTGTTTGGGGACCTTGTCGTATTGGTAATCATACTGGTGTACGATATTTTCTAACTTTTATTGATGATTGGTATCATGCTAATTGGATCTATTTGTTAAAAGATTATTCTAAAGTTCTAGATATTCTCTACAAAATTCTTGAATGAAATAAGGACTCAATTTTCTGGTATTTTTAATTTTTTCTTCCCTAATAATGCTTCTTAATATGAGCAACAAGGTTTTCACCAAATTTTTTGAATTTATAGCCCATAATAATATGTATTATCCTAAGAACAAAATAGGCATCTCCTTGATGTAGATCACACTCTCAAAAGATTTGTATCGCCAATGGGATTATCCACCAAATTTCTTGATACTATAGCCCACAATAAAATGTATTATCATAAGAAAAAAAAATAGGCATCTCCTTGATGTAGATCACACTCTCATAATTGAAATGAAAGTCCCTAAGTTTTGTTGGACAGATACCATCCTTTTTGCCAATTATATCATCAATTGGTTGCCCTCTTATATTCTCCAAAATAATATTCCTTATCATAGTGTCCATATACATGAACCAATCTTTGCTTTACCATCAAAACTTTTTGGCTGCTTATGTTTTAATCATAATCACCAACCTGTGAGTGATAAACTATAACTTTGTGCTTTCCATTGTTGTTTTCTTGGTTACACTCATACACAAAAGGGATATAAATGTTTTAATATCATTGCATGTTGTTTGTATGTCAGTGAAAATGTTACATTTATTGAAGATAAATCTTTCTTTTCTAAACCTAGTAAGCATGTTCCATTTCTAATTGTGCCTATTCCTGACCCTACTTTGTCCGCAACTCTTTCTGAAGTATCCCTCACTTTGGAATCATTTGAGAGTGATGATCACCTAAAGGAAATGGTAATATTACTAACTATGTTACAACTTCTAATTTTGACAATCCCATTGCATTATGGAAGGGGAAACAATATGGTACCAAATATTGTCTCCCAACATGTTTCTAAAGCTAATCTAAATTCTTCCACAACCAAGTTTACGGTTTCTTTATCTGCAATTTCTAACCCAAAGAATGTTCAGGAGGCACTACTACACTCTAGGTGGAAACTAGCCATGAATGAGGAGATGGATGCACTTCACTCTCATGGGACATGTGACCTTGTTGGTCTCCTACATGTAGCAAGCTTGTTGACTACCGATGGGTTTTTAATATGAAATACTTGTTTAATGGGATATTTGAACATCTAAACCCCAAACTTATTGGTAAGTGATACACAAAATAAGCTAGGATTGATTGCTTTGAAACCTTTTTTCCTGGTACTCATCTACATTGTGTCAGTATTCTGATTTCTATTTATTTATTAAATGTTGGCACTTACATCAGCTGAATGTCAAGAACGCCTTTCTATATGGAGATTTATAGGAAATTGCCTATATGTCACCGCCTCTGGGTTATGTTTCTCAAGGGAAGTACTCTAGGAAAGTTTGTCTTCTGAAGAAAGCTATATATGGCCTCAAATAGATTCCCCGAGCATGATTTGACAGATTATTCCTCGTACTGCACAAATTTGGTTTCACAATGTCTCATGGTGACCATTATGTGTTTATTAAAACACTATTGCTTACATAATTGTTCTCATTTTTTACGTGGATGCCATCATCTTGTCTAGTAGTGATGATGTAGGAATTGCTGGTACAAAGATATATCTTATGAATCATATTGTAAGCAACGATCTTGGGTGTCTATGGTATTTTCTTGGCATTGAGGTAGCAAATAAAAAGGATGGAGTATCTTTATCTTAGAGAAAATATACTTTTGACTTATTGACTGAATAGGAATTCTTAGTTGGCGACCTATAGTCTCCCCTATAGATCCAACACATGATCTATGGGCAACATCTACTCAACTCTTAAAGATAAATTTATTTATAAAAGATTGGTTGGAAAACTTTTATATCTTATTTTACTAGGTCATTTATATGTTTTTTTAGTCAATTTATGGACTGTCCCATGCAGTGTCACTACAAAGCGGCAATTTGAGTATTGAGATATTTTAAGAACACACCTAGACAAGGACTGTTTTATAATAGAAACAAGCATCTAGATGTGACTGAATATTTTGATGTTGGTAATGTAGGGTGTAAATATAATAGGTGATCCACCTCTGGTTGTTGTACCTTTGTAGGGGGAAACTTGGTTACATATAGAAGTAAGAAACAAAATGGTGTATCTATATCTAGTGTAGAATCTGAGTATTGTGCAAAGGAACATATTTCTTGTGAGTTATTATGGATCAAATTTAATATTTCTTACTTTGGGCTTCCAATCACTCATCGTATTCCGATCTCCTGTGAAAATCATGTTGTTGCCTTCATCGTCAGTAATCATGTCTTCCATGAAAGGACCAAGGATATTGAGGTGGACTGCCATTTTCTCCGAGATGTTGTTCCAACCAAGAAGATCAATACCTCTATTCTACCTACACATGAGCAAACTACATATATTTTTACAAAGCCTCTCTCTAGAAAGAGAGTTAAGAAGTTGTGTTGCAAGTTGGGCATGGTTGATATCTATGCTCCAGGTTTAAGGGAGTAGTGCAATACATTTATTTTCAGTTGTTGTATTCCCTTTGTTTATGGTTTCTTTTTACTTAAATCTTATGTAATATGGACCTAAGTATAATAGGCCCATTAGAGTTTGTTGTTTGGTTCCTTGCCTTGTCCCCTTCTATTTATAGGAGAGTGCTATACTATTTCTAAGATATAGAAAGATGACTTCTTTCAACAAATGTAATAGGGAATGTAGAGCTAAAGGAGGAAAGTAATATAGAGAGAGAATATGAATAAGGAGGAAAGTAATAAGAAAAGAGGAGAGAAGTTAAGGGAAAAGAGGATGAAAGAAATGGGGAGAACTATAGTAGGTGGGGATGGAAGTGATGAGGAAAGAGGAGATAATAGAAACGATAAATGAGGAGGAAGTTATGGGGAAAGATGTGGAAAGTAATGGAGAGAATTGTAGAAAGTGAGGAGGGAGTGATGGGAAAAAGTAGTCATAGTCTTTGAGAATCTCCATCTATCTCCTTTTTATCATGTTTAACTCCTACTTCAAGAATATATATTGAAGGTTCTTGTGGTTTATGAAGATCAGACACTTCTCTCCATGTAGGTAGTATCTCCAAATCTTTAAGACATGGACCACTACTACAAGATCCAGATCATGTGCCGGCAAGGGAATAGCCCGGTTGGTGAATTCCGTTGGTCCCTAATGAAGGGACATGAGTTCAAAACCACACGGAGAAGCATCTCTTGATTTATCACCCTCCTGGGTGTCCCACCTCTACCACGGGTAATGGGAGAGGTGGGGGAGAAATCTTTCTCTCTTAATACCAAGATCCAGATCATGTATTGGGTAGTTGTCCCCGTGTTTCTTAGGATGTCATAAAGCAAAAGAAGTCACATTATAATCCTACATCAACATGCATCCCAACCCGTTATTCAAAGCATCACTTAAGATGATATAACCTTTCCATTACTCTAGTAGAACTAACACAGGTGCACATGTCAATTTCTCCTTCAACAACTAGAAAGAACACTAACACTTGTCATCCCAGATAAAAGGAACACCCTTCTCGGTCAACTTTGTTAGGGGTAACACTACAACACTGGAGTTATTGATGAATCTCATGTAGTAGCCTACCAAACCTAGGAAACTCTAAACTTCCCTCGATGTCTTGGGTTGTTCCCACTCCATCACTGACTACACCTTCTTTGGGTCCGCACAAGTACCTTTAGCATATATGATCTTACTCAGAAAAGATACCTCTATCAACTAGAACTCACACTTGCTGAACTTGGCATACAACATGTGCTGCCTCAACAATGTCAATGCCTGGAAAAGGTGTTGCTCATGCTACCAGCTATCTCTAGAATATATCTGGATATCATCTATGAATACTACCACAAACTGATCCAGATATGGTCAAAACATCCTATTCATCAGGTCCATAAAAGTTTTTGGCGTGTTGGGCAACATAAACAACATAACCAAAAATGCATAGTGCCCATACCTAGTCCTGAAAGATATCTTAGGTATGTCATACTCGTTGATCCTCAGTTGGTGATAACTTGACTTTAGATCTATCTTAGAGAACATTGTTTCACCCCTTAACTGGTCAAACAGATCATCCGTCCTCAACAATGGGTACTTATTCCTCGATGTAACCTTGTTCATCTGTTGGTAAACTATGCACAACCTCATAGATATGTCCTTCTTTTTCACAAACAACATGGGAGCACCCTAAGGAGAAGTTCTCAGTCTAATGAAACCCTTTCTAACAGCTCCTGCAACTATTTCTTCAACTCTTGCATCTCTGTTGGTGCCACCCTATAAGGTGATTGTGTTATGGGTTGTGCAGGAAAAAGATTGTGACGTACACCCGCCATCATTTAAGATAACAAGCGTCGTCAGATGTAACAAAACATTGCGGAAGCGAATCATTTGCAGCGGATTAGCAAAAATCACTAAAAATTAAAACCATTTGCAAATAGATCCATTCACAGGAAAACTCTTTCATTTAGAACCAAAGTAAAACATTACATCCTGGTTCATATATATACATATCATGCCTCATTGCACAAAATCTCAGATCGAAGTATCAAAACACTAACTCCTAGGACCCGAGAGTACATAGATGACTCATAGGACTATCTACACAAAACCAGACAGCCAATGTCTCCACCTGTTGGATCATTGCTGTCCCTGTGACTGCTGCTGCTGTTGCTCACCCACTGAAAGGTTTCTTCCTTTTCTTTGGCGATTACCTAAAAATTTAATCCCAGGGGGGTGAGACAATTATAAAAATTGTCCCAGCGAGAGATATAACTCTCCGCCAGAAACATTGTTATTGCTGATAATAGAATAACATTGAGCAGTAGAATTATATTTACTCAACAGCAGGTAAATCATTGAATAAGATATACAGAGCAGTATTCTCTATGAAATCATTCCAATTATAACTTGATTAAGCAGCAAGTCATTCATTTAAGAAGGAATATGAAGAACATGTATATCATTATCCAACAATGATATAATAGTCCATGTATCATCAACCATTGATTCTCACAATTCAACCCTAAGCAAATATGCTACACGGCTGATTACGTTTTACAATCATACTTATGCCCTGAGGAGATGAGGTATACCGCTCATACTCCAACCGACCACGGTTACGTAAAGCATCGGTACCACACATAGGTCAATGGAAGAGCTGGATTACCATGACCTCATCCGTCTAGGTCAGTACGAGACTACATGCAGGACATCTTTTGTCTCTGCTAGATAGCTTTCCAGGGTATACTGGTAACATCGCTATTAGAGTTATAGCCCGTAGCATATACTCTCTTCAGGATATGGCCCGTAGCCAATGCCCGGTATTATTTTGTGGAGTCATGGCCCATAGCCATGCTCTTATTGGGGTATGGTCCGTAACCAATCCCATTCATAGGACATAGCCCGTAGAATTGCCTATGGGGCATAAGGATATAATTGCCCAATTACCCCCACATATTCAAAAATATGCGTTCCGAGTAAACTCATTTCACCATTCAGCTAATTCTGACGCTGATGGATCTGTGGTCAGGGCAACTGCATTATATGGTATCACTTGATTAAGTAAGTACATTATCATATTCTTTTAGCATCAGCCAAGTTTCCAAACATAACTTAATAAGACAAATGCTATAAAGAAAACATGTACTATTTACATTAATCACTTTTTAGTCTTTATAAGACATTGGGATCTCAGTCCCTCATTTCAATACTAGAAATTATCATTCCTTTGCAACTCAATGCCATAATCATATGGTTCTGGGTATTCAAACCCTTAGCTCATCATTGAGCATTATTACCACTTTTTCAGGTAACTATCACCTTCAGGTCATCTGACCAAGGTAAATATGATGCTTATTACATAAACATCTTTTCATGGCACTTAAGGCCCATTACTTCTCTTATTACCTCATACTAGGCAATAAGGTATAGCATGGCACATAAGGCCCAATAAACAATGTCAATACATAAAATGTCATAGCTCATACCTGGCTATGTTCATCATCACATATTACCTGCAAGGTTAGTACAGATGATAATACATCAATTTCATATCAGCACCATGCAAAACAATATATAACATCATTATTCAAGGGTAAAACCACTATTCCCTTACCAGGGTTAGGGTTTCCCATTTCTTATCAATCAGGGTTACTCATTCCCTATGCTCAATCAAGACCAATGACTTATCATTTCATTGTCCAGAATTAGAGTTCATGTTATATGGTATAACCCAAAAATTAGGGTTTCACATACCTTCACCCTATTTTAGAATTAGGGTTTGCATATAGCATCACCCTTCATTAGAGTTTCATATCACGTTGCCCATAATTAGGGTTTACTAATCATTCCCAATTAGGGTTTCTCATAGAATCACCCTCAATTAGAGCTTTACATGGATACACCTTCAATTAGGGTTTCATATAGATACACCTTCAATTAGGGTTTCATATAGATACACCCTCAACTAGGGTTTCACATGGATACACCCTCAACTAGGGTTTACTATTCATCCTAATTAGTGATTTCACATGTAGACAACCTCTTATTAGGGTTATACATTGAATCAGCCTCAATTAGGGTTTACATCATGTATTGGATCCATGCATTTGTTATGCATGAATGACTAGTACCATTAAAGGTATCTCCCACCTAATCACATTAGGTTTTCAAAAAGGTTTGATCAATTAGACCTTCAATAACATGAGGTATCCAATTGAATTAACCAAATTGAACCACACTCAATTCTAATCAATGGAACTTCAACCAATTGGATCATCAACTCAATCATCATTTGAATCATGGCTCACCCCTCAATTGGGACTTCAATTATGGTCTGATCTCAATGGGATTAGGGTTTATATACACCAATTAGAGCTTTGAAGTTGATCATCAATCATGCTACTAATTGTGTTTCAATTGATTGCATTGGACCTTCGACCATTGAATTCATGGAACCAATCATCAATTGGACCTATGCTCATACTTCAATTGAGTTTAATAGGTCAACCTTCAACTAATTTGACCCTCAATTGACCCTCAATTGGTCATCAATTAGGCCTTGATTCAATTGAATTAGGGTTTAGAATTGATGATCCTTCAATACTAATCAATGTAAGACTAGTTACTTTGAAACTTTTGAACCATCATCCAAATTGGGTATGACCTGACCCCAAACAGTCTTGAGGTCGTTTGGATGACCTACAAACGGTCTTGAGACCGTTTTCCCATCATATCACTCAAATCCAATCCATCCAATTAAGGTTTGGATCATTGGATTGATCACCAAATCAGCATTGCATTGTATATCAGCTTGGTACCTTTAGACCTTCAAACACCTAACCATACTCAACCCTAGACCTCCAAACGGTCTTGGGTGACCACCAAACGGTCTTGAGACCGTTTGGATGAGATCCAAACGGTCTTGAGACCGTTTGGCCCATCCATCCTTTGGATTCTAGTGAAAAATCATCAAGGATTGGTCTATCGAGTTGATCAATAATTCATCACTTAATTGCAATATGATTGGTACCTTTGGACCTTCAATTGATCAACTATACTTGACCCAGACCTCCAAACGGTCTTGGGGTGACCCCCAAACGGTCTTGAGACCGTTTGGATGATCCCCAAACGGTCTTGAGACCGTTTGGGATAATCAACCCAAAATCTCAAATTAACTCATTGGAATTTCAGCACTGATATCAATTAGGGTTTGCCTAATTGAATAGCCTTCAACTCACGATTCCTTGGGAGTTAATCCCTCAAATTTGGTGAGTCATTAGACCACATCATTAGGAACAGTAATATCAAACGTTCAACCCTTGTTCAATGCACGCAAACGGTTTTGAAACCGTTTGCCCAAAAAGTTCAATTAAATCAGATTGAAAATCAGCACTTAATCCAATTAGGTTTCCCTAATTGATTAGGCTTCAACTCACGATTCCTTTGGAGTTAATCCCTAAAATTTGGAGGGTCATTAACCAACATAAGTATGAACAGGAATCCCAAACGGTCAACTCTTGGTCAACTCACTCAAACGGTTTTGAAACCGTTTGCCCAAACAGGTCAAGTTAATCAGGTTGAAAATCAGCATTTAATTCAATTCGATTTGCCTAATTGATTGGCCTTCAACCTACGATTCCTTTGGATTTAACCCCCACAATTTGGTAGGTCATTAGCCTACAAAAGTAGGAACAAAATTCCCAAACGGTCAACGCTTGGTCAACCATCTCAAACGGTTTTGAAACCGTTTTCTCCCAAACGGTTTCAAACCGTTTGCCCTTAAACGGTTTGCTGAAACCGCATAGCCAATCAAATTAAAACGATTTGGAGTAGCTATCAAAACCGTTTGGCTTGGTACTTTTCTTTGGATAAGAATCTAGGATGATGTCATCATCCCCTTCCTTCTAAAAACTAATAACAGCAACCGTTCTTGATGGAAATTGCAGCAAAGAATCAAGAGTGTATTAAATTGAAGAAAACAATCAACAAAGCATAGAGAATTGATGCAATAGCAATGCTTATGGGTTTAAGTTATAAAACCCGCCTCAAATCTGATCTCCAAGCTCCAAGGTCCACGGCTCTAATGGTGGATGGAGTTCCAGCAACTTCCCAAGTTCCGTTCTTGAGCTATTGGATGAACAAGTTGGCTAGAATTGGAAATCGGGTGAAGAAAACCAAGAATCAAGCATTGATTTAGGGTTTTCACCATGAATCCAAGGTAGAAGATGATCAACACCTTACCAACAGGTTGTGTTCGTCCTTCTCCTGCTCCTGAGCTCTTTCTTGGTCGGCCAAAGCAAAATGGTAGGGAAAAGACTAAGGGTACGACCCTTACGTGTTATTGAAATAAGATATACATAAAGAATATGTATATGGTTTTCAAGGAAAGAGAAAATGAAATTATTTTCTTTAAATTACATACTAATTTCCCCCAAATCCTCCTCCGTTTCTTGGCCACGAAACCACCTTCAAAGTCTTGCAAAAGCTCTTCATTATCCAAGAATTAATGGAAAAGAAATGAAGCACCTTAAAGAGATTTATATCAATATCCAACCTTTAGTGGATATTACTTTTTATTATGATAATGTGAGTTGGCCTCCACTCAACCAAGATCTTTTTGTGCCATAGCAAGGCACAAGCTCGTCCAACACTCTTGTAAACACATCCCTCAACTTTTGGTTGAAAGGCTCCTCAATTAATTTATTTCTTTTTGCATAAATTAAACTAAAGTCCCATATATGCTTAAATCTTAATTATTTTAATGTCAAGATTCTCTCTCCTCCAAAATAGCTCAAATGAGGCGCCCCTCTCATTTTCTTTGCTCTACGTTATGCCAAGAAACATGAGAGATCCTCTAGAGGTGATATATTGCATATTGAACCCTAGATTTTGGGTAAATTGTACATTACACCAAAACTAGGTTTTAATGCACAAGGTTTGCTCTACAAGCTTTATCTTGATGCCCAAGCTTGTGGAAACCATACCATTACATCATATTCATTCTTATGATGTCTTAACATCAGAGGAACATCTTATCATGTAGAGTTTGCAAGTTAACCCCTCAACTTGGGTAATTTGCACATTAGTCCAAGATAAGCAAACATTGCTTCAACATTGTCCAAACATGACCAAAATTGAAACATAAGTTCCTCATGAGCCCTAATTACTTTTCACAAGATAGGATTAAGCATATAATCATATTTCTTAATCAAAACACCTAGGGTTAAAACATAACCCAGGTCAGGGATGTTTTAAAGATTTATCTCAAAATCAATCTCTCTAGGTGGGGGGACACCAAGAAACTCCTTGGGAAAGACGTCCTCCAACTCTCGCACTACATGCACATCCTGGATACTAGGACTCCTCACCTTAGTATCCACAACAAGTGCCAAGAAAGCCTCACACCCTTGTCTCATCAACCAATCTGTTGTCATCAATGACACTAAACACATAGGAAGAATCAACCTATCTCCTTGGAAGATCCATGAAACATCTCCATCATAGAACATTGCCACATGGTAACTACAATCCAAAACAAACTTGTACTTCTCCAAGCTATCCATCCCAAGGATCACATTAAACTCATGCATGTCAAGTGGCATAAGATCCATTGAATGCTGCATCCTGAGAAAGAAAGAATGCAAGATGAACACACCTCCTACAACTCAGCGGAACCAACAAAAGGGGTTTCTAGAAAAAGACTATCAAATATATTATAGACATGAAAATTACAACTACTTATCATCTCTTCAGTGATAAAAGAGTGCATAACACCTGGGTCAACCAAAATAGATACAAAACAAGAAGTAGATAATTTAGAATGAAAAAGTTTCATCAGACCTTTCACAACCTGTGAATTGAACACTCCCTCCTACTGACTCATGGAATAGAATCTAGTTGTAAGCTATAGTTGTTGGGTTTTGGGGGAGGCAGAGAAGGCAGCAGAAACACAAATTTCTTCCCCCAAACTCGGAACGAGGAAACGCGTCAACGTCTATATAATAGGAAAGCATGGTTTTTGGAATCATACCTTGTCCCGAGGCTTGCTCAGCGACAATACCTCGCGCAATGCACGGTCTTCACCTCCGGTCTTGGACGGTGTCTGTGCAGCTCCTGGTCACACCGGGACTGACGACTCCTCCTCTCACCGGACTGTCGGGATTGACAGTTGTCCTCCTGAGTGACAGAAACCTCCCGCCTCTGAAGTAATCCACACAGACCGCCTGGAACTCCACACTCCTTGTCCTATAAGGAAGTGGAAGGATTCGCACCCTCCTATTGATGTACTAGTCGCCAACACACTCTCCTGCCTCCAGTTGCAACTGCAGTTGTCCTTCCCTTGGTGCACCTCCCTTTGTGGGAAGCACTTGCTCGGGCTCTCTCTTGGTTACCAAAACCAGAGAGAACGACAACTTTACAGAGCAACTGGTTGCACTGAGCTGTACTTTGAGAAGCCCCCAATACCCCTATATATATAGGTGGGTCATGGGACAGTGTTCTCTGTCCCCGACAATATGGGACTAAAAGCAGGAGTAGAAGGGTTCGATATTTTCCACAAAAAGCAACCAACTCGCAACCTGAACCGATCGGTTCACAAGTGAACCGGTCGGTTGGGGACCTGAACCGGTCGGTTGACACCTCAACCGATCGGTTGGGACCCATGAGCCGATCGGTTCACTTCTGAACCGGTCGGTTCGTGGTCCTGGTCGGTTCCTGATTGACTTTCCTTCTTTCGTTTCTAATTGGTATCGAATACCAATCCTTGTTCCAATCAAATTGGGCAAGTGAAACGCAAGGAAAATTCTCACCGACCTGACTTTCCCAACTTGCTCGGTTGCACTAGTTGAACCGATCGGTTCAACACTTGAACCGCTCGTTTCACTCTGATCATGAGCCGATCGACTCAACACTTGAGCCGATCGGTTCAGCAACCTTAGCCGACCGAAACAACACTTGAACCGATCAGTTGGGAGTGCAGGTTGTGTAGAATCAGTCAATTGCAATTTCAATCAATCTGATACTCCAATCAACATGTCCAACACCTTGAACAGTATGATATTGAGCTATCAATCAATTGAGTGTTTATTTGAACTACTAAACTCCTTTAGTAATCAATCTAAACGTTGTTTGTGGACAAAACTCCTCTTCCAGGTTAAATCCTATGTGTGTGACCCTACAGGTCCATTTCACATTGGCAGTGAAAGTCCATAACACTTATGAATTCACAAGCAAAGAGCGGTGCCTAGTCACACATCAGTGCTACCCAAGTGAAAGTAGAAAGTTGGAGAACAACTTTCAATCCTACAATCCTTAAATGGTGTTACAGCAAATGTATAATTCCTTTGTCACTGATACCCCGAATGAACTCAAGGCATGGAACAGTCATCCTGTCAACGTTCAATCACTTTCTTGATCTCAGAGTAGATTGAAGGAGATATGTATGACATCAATATCACATACTGATTCACACATGCGTGCACACGCCTATCTCAATCCTACTCATCAAGTGGCCTTGGATATCAAACTCCCTCAGGAGGGACAAATCCCATATCTATCACTCACCCCTCAAAAGCCCCATGTGTCAAAGCCACCCAATCATCACCTTTATAACAACCCATATTTCAGGACTGCGTTTGATGATGTCAAAGTGTGCCCAATGACTTGTGTTGAGTGTAGTGACTTTAGGTCTAAGAATCACACTCACCACCATCACTGTGAGTACTGACTGTGACTACCATGTCATGGTTCCATGTGTCAAACTCACGGTGGGTCTGCCCGGTACACTTGTTCTCTAACAAGTACCTATGTGTTTGGTTTGATATCTCTATATCATGACTAATGAGATTCTATCATCAACCAACACCACAATCTAGTCTTGTGTGTCATTGCTGTCTATCTACCTTCCACAATGACATCCGACTAGGGACATAACAAGAATGTACAAACTCTTAGCATCTGTATGATCTCATCATTCATGTAACATCCCTAACCTGGGTTATGCTTTAACCCTAGGTGTTTTGATTAATAAAGATGATTATATGTTTAATCTTATCTTATGAAAAGTGATTAGGGCTCATGAGGAACTTATGTTTCAACTTGTTCCTGTTTGAACAATGTTGAAGCAATGTTTGTTATTTTGGACTAAAGTGCAAATTACCCAAGTTGAGGGGTTAAATTGCAAATGTTGAATGATAAGATGTTCCTATGATGTTGAGACATCATAAGAATGAATATGATGTAGTGCTATGGTTTCCACAAGCTTGGACACCAAGATTAAGCTTGTAAAGCAATCCTTGTGCATTAAAACCTAGTTTTGGAGTAAAGTGCAATTTACCCAAAATCCAGGGTTCAATATGCAAATTACCACTTCAATAAGGTCCTTAATGTTTCTTGGCATCAGGTAGAGCAAATAAAATGAGAGGGGCGTCTCATTTGAATTAAGTTGGAGGAGAGAGAATCTTGATATTAAAATAATCAAGATTTAATCCTAATTGAAACCCTAATTCAATTTAGGGCAAAAATGAACGTATTAATTAAAGGGCCTTCAACCAAAATGTTATTGGTTGATTTTGAATAAGGATGGACGTTCTTTTTCCAAGATAAGTAACGAAAATATCTTAAGTAGGTGAAATTCCACTCACCTTATTATAAAGAAAAGTAATTTCCACTCACATATGGGATATTATATAATAAGCATTAAGGTGCTTAATTAGCTTTTCTTTAAATTGAGGATAATGAAGGAGAATTAAAGGAAAAGGAAGATACCTGGTACCCAAGGAAGTTGAGGGGAAAGAGGCGGCCACATTATTGGGATTAATTGGATTTTTATAAGGCATTTTCTCTCTCATCAATTTCCTTATAAAAATGCCCTTTCTAAATCAATTGAAAGGCTTTTTCGGCCCTTTCTTCTTCATTTGCTTTGGGTGAGCTCAAGGGGACTTAGGAGCAACAGGAGGACGAGACCCAACCTGTTGGTAAGCTTCTTGACCCTCGTTCTTCATGATTTCAAGGTGGAAATCAAAAATAAATTATGGATTCCTTCCTATTTTGATCCCCTCTTCAATTCTAACCATTCCTTTTTGCTCAAACCATGAGGACGAGCCTTGGAATGGTGAAAGGAGTTGAATCCACCATTTTTACCGTGGACATGGAGCTTTGGAGCTCAATTGGAGGAGGGTTTTATAACTTTAACCCTTAAACATTGCTATTGCCGTGGAATGGTGAATCCACCATTGTTGATTGATTTCTTCAATTTGATATACTTTTGATTTCTTGCTGAAAATACCATCAAGAACGGTTGCTGTTCTTGGTTGTTCGAAGGAATGGGATGATGACATCATCCTATATGCTTATCCAAAGAAAAGTACCAAGCCAAACGGTTTTGATAGCTTTTCCAAATCGTTTTAATTTGATTGGCTATGCAGTTTCAGAAAACCGTTTAAAGGCAAATGGTTTGAAACCGTTTGGGAGAAAACGATTTCAAGACCGTTTGAGATGGTTGACCAAGCATTTACCGTTTGGGAATTTTGTTCCTAATTATGTAGGCTAATGACCCACCAAATTTGAGGGGTTAACTCCAAAGGAATCGTATGTTGAAGGAAATCAATTAGGCAAATTGAATTGAATTAAATGCTGATTTTCAACCTGATTAACTTGACCTGTTTGGGAAAACGGTTTCAAGACCGTTTGAGTGAGTTGACCAAGCATTTACCGTTTGGGATTCCTGTTCATAATTATGTTGGTTGATTACGCTTCAAATTTGAGGGATTAACTCCCAAGTAATCGTGAGTTGAAGGCTAATCAATTAGGGAAACCTAATTGGATTAAGTGCTGATTATCAATCTGATTTAATTGAACGTTTTGGGCAAACGGTCTCAAGACCGTTTGAGTGCGTTTACCAAGGGTTTACCGTTTGGGATTACTGTTACTAATGATGTGGTCTAATGACTCACCAAATTTGAGGGATTAACTCCCAAGTAATAGTGAGTTGAAGGTTATTCAATTGGGCAAACCCTAATTGAAAACAGTGCTGAAATTCCAATGAGTTAATTGGAGATTTTGGGTTGATTAGCCCAAATGGTTTCAAGACCGTTTGGGGATCACCCAAACGGTCTCAAGACCGTTTGGGGGTCACCCCAAGACCGTTTGGAGGTCTGGGGTCAAGTATAGTTGACCAATTGAAGGTCTAAAGGTACCAAATCATATTGCAATTAAGTGCTGATTTGTTGATCAACTCGATAGACCAATCCTTGATGATTTTTCACTAGAATCCAAAGGTTGGATGGGCCAAACGGTCTCAAGACCGTTTGGTGGACACCCTAGACCGTTTGGAGGTCTAGGGTTGAGTATGGTTAAGTATATGAAGGTCTAAAGATACCAAGTTGATTTGCAATAAATTGCTGATTTGGTGATCAATCCAATGATCCAAACCTTAATTGGATGGCTTGGATTTGAGTGATTTGATGGGAATACGGTCACAAGACTGTTTGGAGGTCATACAAACGACCTCAAGACCGTTTGGGGTCAGGTCATACCCAATTTGAATGATGGTTCAATAGTTTCAATGTAACCAATCTTGCATTGATTAGTGTTGATGAATCATTGATTCCAAACCCTAATTCAATTGAACCAAACCCTAATTGATGACCAATTGAGGGTCAATTGAGGGTCAAATCAGTTGAAGGTTGACCTATTAAACTCAATTGAAGTATGAATATAGGCCCAATTGATGATTGGTTCCATTAATTCAATGATTGAAGGAATCAACATTGGAAACCCTAATTCAATTGGATACCTTATGTAATGGAGGTCCAATGTGATTGAATCTTTGAGAATTAAGATGATGAATGTTCTATTAATCCAATGATGATTATAAATGATAATCAATGAAGGTACAAAGGTTGAAACCCTAATAGTACCCAAGTGATTAAATGCCAATTAAGGGATGAATCCCTAATTGCTTATAGGATCAATGACTTGGTATACTATGTAATCATTGTTGTATACTTTTGATTGAAGGGTGGATGTGACCTAATCAAGTTGAAAGGATAAAAGTATAGAATTCATATACAAATATGATTCATGAGGTTATCTCTTGTAGCACAACCGTGCAAGGTAGCACGGCCGTGGTGACTTCCCTTGCACGACCGTTCCTGGCTACACGGCCGTGGTACTCTATGCTTGCACTAGTATAGAAATGGGTTATAACGTCACTACATGTAGGGTCGGTTTTACCAAATAACCGACTTTATATGTCTAAAAAAAATGTGGGCACCACTTAAGACCTCTTAGGTTGGTTTTTTTAAATAAACCGACCTTGTAGTGTAACTCTATAGGGTAGGTTTTCCAAATAACCGACCTTATATGTTTATAAAAAATGCGGGCACCACTTAAGACCTCTTGGGTCGCTTTTCTTAAAATAACCGACCTTGTAGTGTATCTCTATAGGGTCAGTTTTCCAAATAACCGACCTTATATGTCTATAAAAATCGCGGGCACCACTTATGACCTTTTGAGTCACTTTTTTTAAAATAACCGGACTTGTAGTACATCTCTATAGGGTCGGTTTTTCTAAAATAAGCGACCTTATAGACAATTTTTCCCACGGCAAAAATTTGGTTTGGCGCCTCGATCTCTAGCGTCGGTTTTACCTTATAACCGACCCTAAAGGGCACCTCAGTCGACAAATTTGTCGACCGAAATCGAGCTGAATTTCACGTATACAAGCAACTATAGGGTCGGTTTTTTCTTTATAACCGACCTTACAGTCCTCCTCGGTTCAGCACCTCTAAGGACGGTTATTTCTACAAAACGGACCTTAAATGCGTCCTCGGTCGACAAATTGGTCGATCGATATTTATTCTGGATCAAGGTTCACGCATGTATAAGTACATCTAGCGTCGGATTTGCACTTAAAACCGACCTTAGAGCTTCCTCGGTCGACCAATATTTTGACCAATATACTTGGTCGACAAATTCGTCGACCGATATCTATTCTGGATCCAGATAACTCACGCATGTATAAGCACCTCTAGCGTCGGATTTGCACTTATAACCGACCTTAGAGCATTTCTCGGTCGACAAATTTGTCGACCGATAAGGAGTCAGTTTTCAAGTGTATAAGCAACTTTTAGGGTCGGTATTTTCTTTATAACTGACCTTAGAAGCACATTCGGTTGACAATATTGTCGACCGAGATAAACTAGGATCCAGTTTAGTATTTCACACATGAATAAGTACCTGTAGGGTCGGTTTTAACCTAAAAACTGACCCTATAGGTACTTAAGAGAATGAATTCTGGCTCAATCTCAGTCGACGATACGTCGACCGAATCATATCGGTCGACTAATTTGTCGACCGAATAACGTCTAGAAAAACCAACCATCACAACGGATAGAAAATCAACCGTCGTAACGGCTAAAAAAATCAACCGTCATATCGGCTAGAATTTCAACCGTCGTAACGGCCATAAATACGACCGTTGGGCGACCAGGAGAACGGTCCAGAAAATGACCGTTGGGGGCGTCGATCGACAAATTGTCGACTGAAATGGGGCCTGTTTTGCTATAAATATCACCCAAAATGATCCATTTCTTCACACCTTCACATTCTCACTTCTCTAGCTCCTCTCTAGTGTATTCTTGTGAAAATCTTCAGCTTCTTTACATCCAATTCTTGCTTGCTATTTCTCCATTTCAAAGCAACGAAATGGATTTATCATCTGTGTGCGGAAAGAAGCAAGTTGTAGGTAGGAAAGGAAGGACAACCCCTTCAACATTGCCGTTCATCAACGACGTCCCTTTCATCGATGCAGCTGCAGGCGACCGCTGCCTCAGGCTATCGGCAAAAGCTCCTCTTCCACGACGGCCGGTCGACGTCATGGACTTCCAAAGCATTGTCGATTTGGAGGAACTTTTCGAGGTGCAAGATTTGACTGATTTTCTAAATCCCTCCTTCCCTTCCTACTCCTCCAAAGTAGTTAATGAATTCTATGCCAATTTAGCTGAACATCCTGACCATGATTCCTTCTCCTCTATGGTTGGTGGGTATGGATTCCATTTCACTGAGGAGGGTATTCTTGAAATGCTTGACATAGATATAGAAGAATATAAAAATTTTATTGATCTCACTAGAGGAACTCCACTCAACAAACTCTCCCAAGATAACACTGCAATTAGCCTTAGTGATGTCAAAACAGCCATCTTTCAATCCAATACGACTTGTCATGAAGATAGGGGTACCTATTATGCAATAAATTTAAAACCTGAAGCTAGGATCATAAATCTCATTGTTGCCGCCAATATCCATCCTAGAGCAAACAAATCTGAGGTACCCACCTTTTGTATGTACCTTATCTATGCCATTCTCAAAAGTATTCCCATAAACTTTATTCGTATCATCATTAAGAATATGTTTGTGTTTTCTGGAAATCCACCATATGCCGACTTTGTATGCCAAATCACTCAACATTTTCTTAAGAAGAATATTGAGGACGACTTAGGTTACACATGGGATAGAAAACCCCAAAAAATAAGTAAACATACGGTGGAAAAGATGGGAATCGACTTTGGCCACAAAAGGGCTTGGACTGAAGGGGAGACATCCACCCAAGACATACCTCCACCACCTCCTCCTACCAACCTACCCCATGATCCTATTACAAACACCTTGACATACATTGATGGATCCCAATATCACCTAAGTAGGCAATTGGATTATAATCACCATGGCATGACTTATTTAAACCAAAGGATGCAAGCTCTCTCTCCTAACCAACATGATGAATATCCCTATTCCCTTAATCCTGGCATGATAAATCCATAAAATCCTTCCTACAACTACTATCAAATTCCACCTCCACCATCTCCTGATCTCACACATACTCAGTTTTCCCCAATTCAACTTCTAGACATTGCTGCCCACTTTCGCTTTGATCGTGTTCCCACCTTCTTGGAGGCTTATGCCTTAACCAAGACAGGTGCCTTGGAGTGGCAGACACTGGTCAATTATTATGGAGGTGAGCCCTTTCTTGGAAAAGATCCAGACATTGATGTAATCCTTCGGTCTTTTCAGTGAGATTATGAGATATCTTTGTAATGATGTAATGTTTATCTTTTTATAAAGCAAGTATGTCATGTTTCATCTTATAAAGTGTATGGGCATTAAATTGTTATGAACAAAAGTGTTTTCCATGGCTTCATTTGGACATATACATGTTATATAAGAATATTGTTATTTCAAATGATTGAAAAATAAATTATGGCTAAATTTGACAAAGCATCACTTAGTTAATCTCATACACACACACTTGATACTTAATTTAAAACATTGAAACAGGGTTAATTTCGGTCGAAAATATTATCGACCGAGACAAATCGGTCGACAATATTGTCGAATGAGAATGACTTTAGAGCTCTTTCGTTCGAAAAATAGTCGACCGAGGATGACTTTAGAGCTTTTTCGTTCGACAAATAGTCGACCGACAGAATTTTTGAATAGAGTTTACTATTTTTCAAAACGTTATAAAGCATTGGGATCTCAATCTTTTATCTCATTGTTGGGAATTCACATCCCTCAATACCACCATCATCACATTTGCTGATTCTGGGTATCTAAACCCTTAGTTCATCACTAAACATGGTTATCACTTATCAGATAACTATTACCTTCAGGTCATCTGACCAAGGTATTGAGGATATTTGTTACACAATCATCTCAATTTCATATCAACCATATCAATTTCATATCAACATCATGCAATACAAAAATAACATTTCTATTCCCTCATTAGGGTTAGAGTTTCCATCTTTATCAATTAAGGTTTCACATATCAGCATCCCATATTGAAAATTTCAAATAACATTATCCCATATTAGGGTTTTTACACAACACCACCCTATATTAAGGTTTCACATAACATTTCCATGTTAGGGTTTCACATAACATCATTCCATATAAGGGTTTCACATAACATTATCCCATATTAGGGTTTCATACGACATCACGATATATTAAAGTTTCACATAACATCATTGTTAGGGTTGTGGAAGCACTTTAGAGGTCCTCGGTCGATGAATTTGTCGACCGAGTTAGAGTCAGATTTCACGTGTATAAGCACCATAGGGTCGGTTTTTCCTTTATAACCGACTCTAGAACAATACCCGGTCGACAATTTGTCGACCAAAATGAATTTTCGATCCAGTTTTCACACATTTCGGTCGATGAATCTGTCGACCGAATGAAGCCAGATTTCTTTCTTAGAAGCACCTCTAGGGTCGGTTTTTTTAATAACTGACCCTATAAGGGTCTCGGTCGACAATATTGTCGACCGACAATATTCAGTTTAGTTTTTCACACATGTATAAGGACCTCTAGGGTCGGTTATATGAAAAAACCGACCCTAGAGGTGCTTGTATGAAGGAAGTCTTGCTCCTTTTCGGTCGAAAAATTGTCGACCGAAACCAGCCAGATTTCTTCATATTAGCACTTGTAGCGTCGGTTTTACATAATAACCGACCCTATAGATCGTTTCGGTCGACAAATTCGTCGACTGAGTTTGCGATTGATTGTTATTAAACAACCCGACACGGGCACCGTTTATATGTAGAGTCAGTTTTTGGTTGTTAACCGATGCTAGAGTTTTTCGCTCCGTGCAAAAAGCCAAAATTTTAGTCTTTCTTCCTCCCGTGAAACCCTTTTCTCTTTTCTAATCTCTCTCCCGCGGCGCCGCAAAACCTCTTTTTCCGCCGTTGCCACCTCTCCACGCCGCCAAGAGGATCGTGAACCTCATCGGCACCGTGAAGAAGATCGTGAAGCTCGTCGTCGCCGCCTTCCACTCTTACTCCACGAAGTCCGTCGTTGTCGTGAAGCTCTCTTCTTTGCCGTGAAGCTCTCTTCCTTGCCGTGAATCTTTTCGCCGTGAAGCTCATCGTCGCCGCCTTCCACTCTTCCACGAAGCTCGCCGCCTCTCCGTGAAGTTCGTCTCTTCCTCCACGAAGCTCGCTGCCATTTCCAAGTAAGTTCGAGATTCCTTCTCCTTGTTCCCTTCATTCCGCCTGCCGCCATTGCTGCTTCCAGGTCCATCTCGGTCGACAATTAGTCGACTAAGAGCCCACCTGCGTGCAGTGTCCAGGTCCACTCTCGGTCGACAAATAGGCTCTCGGTCGACTAATTGTCGACCGAGATGGACCTGGAACTTATTTATGTTGGAGCTATAAATGTTTTAATCATATTTGCTGTAATGTTCACAAATAGTTCTGAATATTATAATGATTTCAATCTTTGGACTGTTGGAAACGGCCTTACTTTGCTAATTTGTACAAGTAATCAAAACATGCATGTCTTTTTTCATATGTAATCATTATATAAATTTTAGAAATTAATACTAGATTAGACATGTGTACTCCTAGATTGACACTTTAGGGTTGATGCATGATGTTTAACTTAATATATAAATATGAAAAAAATGCATTTATATATTAACTTAGAAACCCGTTCAAAATTTACTCATTAGGAGTAAACTTTGGATAGTCCCCGGTTTGGGACTGTTTTTGGATATTTTAATCTCACTTAGGATGTACCTGTATAATGTATGTTTAGTTTTGTAGATTATTTCAGTAGGATTTCTCCATTTGTTCTCTGGGTACATATGTGAGTGGTTATTTGCCATTTACATCGGTGTACTTGGAGAACTTAGGGGAAATGCTGCTGAAATTTTCTTCAAAACTAAACATACATTATACAGTTACTAGTGAGATTAAATATTCAAAAATGGGATAGGTGGTACACTTTCTATCGATAAAAACTTACAGATTATTATAGTATCAATATTAAACTATTAGTTTTATAATTAATTTTAATGTGATATAGAAAATGGATCGAAGTTGGATGTCTATCAAGAACCGTTGCAGTTCAGAGTTTGCCAAAGGTCTTGATGAATTTATCAGATTTACTGAGGAACATAGGAAACTACCTACAGATAGGCTATATTGTCCATGTAGAAATTGTTGTAACAATTTGAAAGTTGATACTGGTGAGGAAATTAAGAATCATGTCATATGCAATGGGATCATACAAGGTTATAATGAATGGTATTGGCATGGAGAGAAATTGAATTGTGGAGCAGAAAATGTCGATACTAATAGTTGTGGCATAGAAGATATAGATAATGATGATAATGTTAATGATGAACCGATTGAAGATGACCAGATTCTGGATGATATGATTGATGAGATGCTACGTAGTTGTCGGGACAATGTCATTGATCCACCTTCTTTATTTGCAAACATTGTCCGTGATGCTGAAAAACCATTATATAAGGGTTGTACTAAGTTCACGAGGTTGAGTGTTGTGATGCGATTATACACTCTTAAAGGTCAAAACCGGTGGAGCGATAAGAGTTTCACTTCACTGTTGTCTTTGTTAAAGGAAATTCTTCCTGAAGGCAATGAGCTTCCAATTTCAACATATCAAGCAAAGAAAATAATGTGCCCAATGGGAATGGAGGCTAAGAAGATTCATGCATGTCCAAATGATTGTGTGTTATTTCAGAAGGACTATATTAATTTGATAAATTGTCCAAAATGTGGTGTGTCAAGGTATAAGACTACAAATTCAGCTAAGGCTACAAATGGCTCTCCTGCCAAGGTGATGTGGTATCTACCAATAATACCATGATTTCAACGCTTATTTGCTAATACAGAAGATGCGCAAAATTTGTCTTGGCATGGGGAGTTAAAGGTCAATGATGATGGCATCCTACGACATGCATCTGATTCACCACAATGGAAGAAAATTGATTTATTATACCCTCAATTTGGTAAAGAACCAAGAAACCTAAGACTTGGACTCTGTACAGATGGAATGAATCCCTATGGTACATTAAGCAGCCAACATAGCACGTGGCCTGTTATGATTGTTATATACAATCTTCCTCCTTGGTTGTGTATGAAAAATAAGTATGTGATGTTGTCAACATTGATATCAGGGCCCAAGCAACCTGGAAATGATATTGATGTTTACCTTCAACCTCTAATTGATGACCTAATGAAACTATGGGAAGAAGGTATTATGACATATGATGCTTCACGTAAAGAGATCTTCAGTTTGCGTGCTATGTTATTTTGCACGATTAATGACTTTCCAGCATATGGAAATTTGTCTGGATATAGCATAAAAGGATACAAAGCATGTCCTGTTTGTGAGGAAAATATTGATTCAATCAGACTGAAACATGGTGGTAAAATCGTATATCTTGGTCATCAGAGATTTCTCCCACCAGTGCATCCTTATCGAAGGCAACAAAAAACCTTTAATGGGTCAACTGAGGAACGAAGTGCTCCTAAACCTATACCAGGACATGTTGTATATGATAGGGTGAAACATATTGTTAATGAATTTGGAAAGAGTTCAAGTAGTCATACACTCGCATGTGACAAATCTCTATACAAGAAGAGGTCAATATTCTGGGATCTTCCTTATTGGAGATCTTTGGCAATTAGACAATGCATTGACGTCATGCATGTTGAAAAAAATATTTGTGATAGCATCATCGGTACGCTATTGAACATACCAGGAAAGACTAAAGATGGCATCAAATCTAGAAAAGATTTAGAATTAATGGGTATTAGAAAAGAATTATCAGTGGAGATCAGGGGTCGCCGCACATATTTTCCACCGGCTTGTTACACTTTGTCAAAGAAAGAGAAAAAGACTTTCTGTGAGTGCTTGTATAATATTAAGGTTCCACAAGGATACTCTTCTAATATTCGTAGATTGGTATCAATGAAGGATCTGAAACTGATAGGTCTCAAATCTCACGATTGTCACACCTTAATGCAACAAATTTTACCTGTGGCTATTCGATCTATATTGCCGAAGAATGTAAGGTTTGCAATCACAAGACTATGTTTCTTTTTCAATGAAATATGCAACAAAGTGATACATCCTGATACTCTCGATAAATTACAGAAAGATGTAATTGTTACCATGTGTCAGCTTGAAATGTACTTTCCTCCTTCATTTTTTGATATCATGGTTCATCTTGTAGTACATATTACAAGGGAGGTGAAGATGTTGGGTCCAATTTTCTTACACTGGATGTATCCATTTGAACGCTACATGAGTGTTTTTAAAGGTGATGTTCGGAATCGTTATCTTCCTGAAGGGAGTATTGTTGAGGGTTACGTGGCTAGGGAGGTGATGGATTTTTGTAATGATTGTTTGAATTGCAATGAAACTTGTAGTGATCAAAAAAATTCGCATCACACTGGATCTTATTGTGGAAAAGGAACTCTGGGAGGACGAGTGAAAGGAATCAGTCGTGAGTTGTGGGAACAGGCGCATTTGTATATTTTACACAACATCGATGAAGTTAGTAGCTACATCACATAACACAATGATCTTATCAAGAGAAATCATCCGCGATCCAGTTCAATGTGGCTTGTAAGAGAGCATAATCGAACATTTATTAGGTGGTTTGAAGAGAAAGTATTTAATCAACTATCTGAATCACCAAATAATGCTGCTGAGAACATAAAATGGCTCGCCTTTAAGCCAAAAATGGATGTCATGTCATATGAAGGTTATGACATTAACAAATTTTCATACTACACAAAGCGTCAAGATGAAAGTAGTGTAGTTCAAAATAGTGGGGTCACTATTAAAGCTTGTTCATTGTATTTTGCTAGTGCCAAAGATAAAAGACCACGCGAAGCTGAGATGTCATATTATGGCGTCATTGAGGACATATGGGAAATGGACTATACAAATTTTCGAGTTCCTATATTTAGGTGTAATTGGGTTGACAACAATAAAGGAGTTTTAGTGAATGATTTGGGTTTCAAATTGGTGAATTTTGAAAATATTGGTTTCAAAGATGAGCCATTCATCATGGCAAACCAAGCAAAACAAGTATTCTATATTGATGACCCGGCAAATAAAAATTGGTCTGTCGTTCTTAATGGAAAAAGATAGTTTACTGTAGATCCTATAAATGAAGAAGAATACTACGAAAAGTATGATGATTCTAGTCCATTCTTAGTTGGTTTGCCAAGTGTAAATGTTGAAGATAACACCGATGAATATTATAAACGTCAAGACCATGCTGAAGGAATTTTCCTTGACTAACAACTCAACCAATACTAAAGGCATGTCTTCTTTGAATTATTTATTTTATTATCATGTATACCTTATCACTTGTGCTTTTATTATCACTTATTTGTTTTATCATGTATACTTGCAGGTTCTAAAATGGCGAGTGAAGATGAACATTTTGAGCATGAGCACCATGAAGATGAACATTCTGAGCATGAGCACCATGAGGATGGTAGTGGTGATGCTAAGAACAGTAGAGGTCCTACATTGATGCGTAGGTTGTAGGAGCTCAGGGCTAAAGGGGATAAATTGCCAGTCCAATTTGATATGACAGGAGCACCTATTGGGGAACATGCTAGTGCTTTCAAGCATTACATAGGGGAGACCGCATGCAGTAAGGTGCCAATAGATATAGAAAATTGGCATGATGTTCCTAATGCCAAAAAAGACCTCATATGGAAAGATATATCTGTGAGTAGAAGTGATATCATTTTAATATGTTTTTTATCTATTGATTCTAATTTAGTTTGCTTGGAATTAATTCCTTTTCAAAACAACATTATTAATTGCTTCTTTTGTATGTATAGGGTGTTTTTCATCTAAATGAAAAAGATCACAAGAAAAGAGTGCTACAACGTTGTGGTGTACGATGGAGGGGTTTTAAGACATATCTTATAAGGGAATTTATAAATAATCCTAAACAAAAGAAGAAAGCTACATATGTATATATTTTTATTGATCCTGAGGTGTGGGAAAGATTTGTTGCAGCTAGGAGATCGGAAGAGTTTCAGGTAATAAAGATTGTGATGTATTGTATGAATATTTTATACAATTAAGGAGGTGAATATTTTTATACATGTTTGCCAAGTCTAAATTGCAATACCTCATTTTAAATGATCACGCTATTCACCAAGCTCAAAAGGAAAGACGGGCTAAAAATGTGCATGACCATCGCTTGGGGCCCGGTGGTTATGCCTTCCGCCGCCAACTACAAGAGAAGCAATCATCTTATGGAGAAGAATCTAGTACAACTCAAGTTGAGAGACCACCCCGACACATGACATGGATTGATGCTAGAAAGAATCGAGCCGGTGAAATTGTCAACCCTGCAACTAAGGAGGTGGCACAAAAGATGGTAGGTTTATCCCAACTAAGTAAAGAGTAACTTCCACAAACTTAGATTTATTTATATCTAATTGATATTGTGATTTAATATTTTTATTAACTATGAATAGATTGATCTCCATGAGCAAAGGAAGGAAGGAAAGTTCATCCCAATTGGCTACATGGATGAACTAGCAGTTGCTCTTGGTACGAAGGAGCATCCTGGCCGTGTTAGGGGATTAGGAGCTGGCATAGGATTCAAGTCTTATTTTGGCCCTTCGCAATCTAAAAGAGGTCGTGTAGGAGGTCTTACACAAGAGGATCTTGAAGCATTAGTAGCACAGAAAGTAAAAGAAATAATGTCTACATATCAGCCTACTCAACCTTCTCAAACTATTCATACTGCACGTCTCTCAAGTGATGAGGTACAAGCCCATGCTACAGTTGTAGAAGGTCATGGGAGCACTCCTGATGAACCACCACAACAATCTGCAGTAAGTTTTTGTTCTATTATGTTGTGTTATTAATATGATAAATATATTGATAATATATATAGTTGTAACATGTATCTGTTCTACTGTTTCTTATATAACTTATATTATTTCAATCTAGGTTGGTATGAATTGTAAACTTGCAGTGGAGGTTCCAGAATATAATGTTGTGGAAGCGGGCAAAGTGTACAACCTTGGTGGTACATTGCATTGCCAATAAATTACTGATGACATCTGCCGTGTGTCCATCCATCTTGTGTATGACGGAATGGGGGACAAACCACTACCCATACCTAATGTTGAATATAGTAAAGTTGAAGAAGCTGAGGGTGCTATGGTGGGTTGGCCTAGACACTTGGTTATCAATGACAAGGTATACCTTATTTCTATCATATTTTTCATATTTGACTGCATATATGAACTCATGTAATATAAGTATGTAATTTAATTAACAGGTTTGTAAACTGAAAAGTAAAACTTCTGCTAGTCGTCCTCCTATGCCCAAGCCATCTTTCATTCCTGAAACTACATTTGACGAATTGGAAGCAAATCTAAAGGTTTGTGTCGATACTTAGCCAACCAAAAATCGAGATCAAATATGATGGTCAAGTTAACAGAAGATGCAGTTGGGAGGGACTTTGAGAATTTTATTTTTCTTGATGATATTATAGAGTTGTTCCGGTATGATTGGCTGAACACTTCGATAATAGAAGTATGGATAAGGTAAGGATATATCAATAATATATAGAAAATTCCAATACACATTTTAGCTTATTTCTACATATGAAAATAATTACAAATGTTTAACAACCATTTATATACCGAGGTCACCAACTTTGATATAAATAATATTGCATTCTTAGTTCCTTCAGTCACTAGTCAGGTGGAGACAAATATTGAGGATGTGAATGAGTACTTCTCTGATGCATTCAAATATTTTGCTAGTGAGGGGAAGGAAATTATCCTAATTCCTTTTAACGTACAGTAAGTATTATTATTCAATATAATTTTAATAATGAATGAAACTATTTATTTTAATGTTTGTTTTACTCTTACTCAGAGCTAGATATTGGGAATTACTGGTGATTGTCCCAAAATTGATGACTCTTTATTATCTTGACCCAATGGGTAAAACAACAAGGAGTCACAAACTGAAATTTTCAGCTATGGAGTAAGCATAAATTTAATCAATTTCTTCAACATGACATTTTTATTTAGAATTTCTATTTTACCAACTATCGTTTAATTGATAGGGGTATAAAGGCTTTTCGTGAAGCTGGAGGACAAATACCCACAAAATTAAAGACATTGACTTTGAAAAATGTCAAGGTAGCTACTTTGACAACTGCTTACTCTTTATGTATTAATTTTCAAATGTAATATGTCAACTCTTATACTCTTATCTCAATTGTTGTTTATAGCAGTTTACTAACATTAAGTATAATTTATTATTTGTAGTGTCCTATGCAAAATAATGGCTGGGCTTGTGGCTACTATGTAATGAAATACATGCAAGCTATTGTCAAACAAGCATCACATGACATTCAGACTATAGCTTGCAGGCTCGACCGAGAGTTACCACTGAAATAATGGCTGGGCTTGTGGCTACTATTTTCTCGACCGAGAGTTACCACTGAAATAATGGCTGGACTTGTGGCTACTATGTAATGAAATACATGCAAGCTATTGTCAAACAAGCATCACATGACTTGTAAATTTATGATGTTATTCTTTATTACAATGAAATAATGGCTGGGCTTGTGGCTACTATTTTCTCGACCGAGAGTTACCACTGAAATGTTATTCAATCTTTAGGGTCGGTTATTTCATAAAAACCGACCCTGTAAACATTCTCGGTCGACAATTTTCTCGACCGAGAACATTTACAGGGTCGGTTTTATGAAATAACCGACCTTACAGGCTCCTTTTTTCTCGCCTAGGTCAGCATTTTTACAACCTTTCCCATCGGTTTTTACTCTGTAAGGTTGGTTTTATTTGGTTAAATAATCCAACACTATAGACCAAATTCTATAGCGACGGCCACCTAGGCGTCAGTCAAAAAGTGACGCTGTAGGCTTTAAAATACTGACGCTACATACCCTTTCTGTACTAGTGTTGACTTAAAGTTGTTTTAAAAAAGAACCTAATATGGTCTTTTTGTTAATTCCTAACTTAAGGATGAGTCCATATCATTAAAGATAGTTGGACCATTCTTATGTATAACCTATGCACTTCATGGCAAGAGTGATAGGTTAGTGGATGAAAGGATTAAGATGGGAAATACCTTAATCCAAGATAAGATAATAATTTAAGAAAGTTGGAAGTAATGAGGTAAGTGATACATCAAGATATGTAAGACTTCACCGTTAGCATCTCAAAGTTGATATACTTTGATAAATATGAAATCCTAATGAGAGATGGGAAACCCTAACCCTAAACTGGGTAATGGGACATGAGAAACCCCAAAGTGATGTGAATAGTAAGCCCTAACCCTATTAAGGGAATAGTGGTGTTACTATTATATTACAAGAGATAAAATGGTTAGATGTTGCCTAGTGATAGGTGACAAGATGTTGAATGGCCTTATGAGCCATATGATTAGATGTTGCCTAGTGATAGGTGACAAATTGTTTTTAATGTCCTGGAGAGCAATAAGGTTAATTGTTACCTAGTGAGAGGTGACACGATGTTTTAATGGATTAGTGAGCCAAATGGTTATATGTTGTCTATTAAGAGGTGACCAGATGTTTCATGGGCCTTATGAGCCATGAGAATAATTGTGGCATAATGAGAGGTACTAAGATGATTATAAAAGTTCTTGTAAGAAAAGTTAATGTTTTAATAAACGTAATAAAAGGAACCATTTTATTAAATAAAGAATGTGAAAAGATATGAAGGCTAACCTCAGGGCTCAAAGCCTAGAGAAGGATGTGATAATCAATGATGAATTATAGGGATGAATATCCCAAGATCCATGTAATCAGAGTTGGTTAAAGTCTAATGCCTGGCTGTGAAATCAAGATTGGTTAGAGTCCAATGTCTGGCTGTGTAATCAGGTTTGGTTAAAGTCCAATACCTGGCAGAGGCTTAATTCCTGTAATCAGGGTTGGTTAAAGTCCAATGGCTGGCTGTGAAATCAGGGTTGGTTAAAGTCCAATGCCTGGTTGTGTAATCAGGATTGGTTAAAGTCCAATGCCTGGCTGTGTAATCAGGGTTGGTTAAAGTCCAATGCCTGGCCGTGAAATCAGGATTGGTTAGAGTCCAATGACTGGCTGTGTAATCAGGTTTGGAGAAATCCAATACCTGGCATAGGTGTAATGCCTATAATCAGGGTTGGTTAAAGTCCAATGCCTGATGGTGTAATCAGATTTGGAAGTGTCCAATACCTGGCAGAGGCTCAATGCCTGTAATGATGACATAGGATTGGTAATAACCCAATGCCTGTATTAATGATATATGAGTACATGGTAGATGTAATTCCTTATCTGTTTAGCATATTGGCTAAGGCCAACAGATTGAAACAAGAATGTTTCATGGGTGACATGTCAAGTTAATGAGTGTTACAAGATAGATTTGATATGGTGGTACAATATGATAGATAAATGATATACATGTCATTCCCATTCCTTATTAAAAGAATAGATGATATATTGTTCTATCATAAATAGTTGCAATGCTTTCAAAGTTAAGAATGCTTTAAACTGCTTATCCTCTGCCTAGTTTTATATCATTAAATTGCAATAACAATGTTTTGGCAGAGAGTTATATCTCCTGCTGGGGAAATTTACAATTGTCTCACCCCCGTGGGATCCAACATTTTTAGGTGGACGCGGACAAAGAAGCAGATACTCTTTTGCAGGAAAAGGAAAGCTACAGCCTGGACAGTAGTA
Organism: Alisma plantago-aquatica; assembly: GCA_963693085.1. NCBI lineage: Eukaryota > Viridiplantae > Streptophyta > Magnoliopsida > Alismatales > Alismataceae > Alisma > Alisma plantago-aquatica. The sequence continues at coordinate 823,260,208 of OY856410.1, forward strand.
AGATATCAGGTGGAGATATTGTCTTTCAAGTTATGTAGCTAGAAAGTCCTATGTGTCGTCTCTGTACTCTTAGGTCCTCAGAGTTTTTAGTCAGTGTTTTAATACATCCATCTAACGTTTTGGCTTGATGCCCCGAGATTCGTATACTGTCTTTATATAATGTTTATAAGGCAGTTGATGATGTAGTCTCTGAAAAGAGATGGTACATGTTATGTACGTTTGAACTAGAATATAAATGTTATACAATGGTTCTTGATAGAAAAGATTTCCTATGTGAGGATATCTTTGCAAAAAGTTTTAAATTTTTAGTGATTTTTAGTAATCCGCTGGTGATGATCGCTTCCGCATGTTTTATTATTGTTAATGACACTTGTTATCTTAATAATGGCGTGTTTCGTTACAGTTCAGGTCCTCAACCTGAAAGCATACGTCATTGAGTACTATCATTCTCTAGACATTCAATTTGTTCTATCACTATCTCATATGACTGAACCAGAAAGAATTGGACGCTTGCCTTTGATGTTTATCAAATCAATCTTAATGTATCCCACCAATCATCCCATGATTAGCTCTCAGGGCATACATACCAACAATAGTCATCCTCATCTTCTACCAGATGGCCCAGAAGATCCTACATGTGATGCCTGAACGCAACCTCTACCACCACCATTGCTATGTTGCTGCTACTGGGAACCCCATTGACTCTGCCTTGACTACTATGTCACCTCCTCATCCTTCATAGGGACCCACTTTTTTATGCCCAACGTTCCCACTCTTGTTACAAGTCCTATTATCATACTATGGCCTATACGACCCTATCACTAACACATACATTATGTTGTGTGCTCATGGAAAGCTACGACCTCTACCCTTACCCAATGACCACTATTACTGCACATCTGACCTTGGCTCAAAAAAGACTTGGGGATGACAACCTTGGTTTCTTAAAGCCTCCATAAGACTGTCCCTAAAACTGAGCCAACCTCTTCTTAGTGTTAGCATCATGATTCTTGATGGAAGACCTCTCAATCACCCTTGAATCATATTCATTAGTGATCTTCAAACATGTTCCACATGTTAGTGTGCTCTAGTGCGAACATAGTGAGTTATGGCAACACCTTGCCAAAGTCAGTATAAATTGCATGTCTCGCATCTCTTCACTGTACGTCACACGTATGAGACGGAGTTGCCATAATATACGATCTAGTATTCCATTGCTAACCTTTAGCCACATTGCATGATCAAGGATTCCAGACTTGTCATCAATGAGCGGAATATAAGTTCATCTCATGAACTTCTAGATCCATATAGTATCCACTGTTGTTCTCTAACACATAGATACTCGGCATTTCCTTTTAAATGGTTTTATTGGAACACTTCCAATTATTAACAAACTTTCACTTTTATACATCCTATGTATATATTTTGCGATAAATTTTCTGTCCTTTTGGAAGTTCGCATCAATGTAACTCTTTACATCGAACTCTTCCTTATTAGTATAGAACTAGTACTTCTCAAGTACTTATCAAGTTCTCATGGTATTCCAGTAACCCTTACTGGAAGTAGACAAACATCCACTCGTTATGTCCCACATACGAGTTATCAGGATGAGCACATCATATTGTTATGTCGTACATACAAGATGATGAATGCATTTTATTCTTTCCATGTCATACATGCAAGACAATGTGATGATTACATACATTATAGATCCATATCTATTCTTAGTGTTCCCATTCTTCATAAGAATTGGACACTTGGCCTTGGGATACTAATATCCATATAACATGGATAAGTTTTCTCCCACTGAATCTGTGCATATTGAACCCCTCAGTACAGATTGCCAATGTATGCTTTCTCTTTTCAGGTCAAGAGGTTTTCGAGAACTATCTCTATAGATCTCTATTCCTATCACATAGGAAACATCTCTATCTTCCTTAAAGATATTTTCCACTTTTGGATTTCCATTTTAGAACATTTCCATTTCACATCAACATGTGGAATGTGAATACGCTCCCACTAAATCACAGATCCCTTCTTTATCTTTGACATATCAGTCAAACCCTTTGACTATATCATCAAAGTAAAGATCCAATTTTTAGTTTCTTATACTCAATCAATCATATTGATTAGTCCATTGTAACTTTTAGACTTCATTTGCATTAGTGGATTCATAAACCTTATAGGTTGTGTCACGTACACATCCTGGTTTTATTCCTCATAGGAATGCAATTTTAGTATCCATATGCCAAATGTCTTAGTCATTAAGTTGCAATCAACAAGCATCATCCTTCTCAAAATGTTATCCATGTGTCTTAACACTTAAGACTCATTTGCACTTATGGATATGATCCAATGAGTGCTACCATCAAGGTCATACCTTATGGCTCACATGGAAGTCATTTAGGATGTAATGGTTTTATATCATAACTCAAAAACTGATTCCTCATATTCATCTAGATAGTTGACTCATTACATGAACAACTCATCACATAGATAATTGAGGTGTATCTGTTAAGGATATAAGAACTCACAACCCTTGTGATTCTTAATTTCCTTTATTAGTGTGGAGTATTCTTTTATTAAGAAGAATTCAGTTATTTTGATAATCATTCTCTAACTCCTTAGAGTATGATTCCTTCTTGATTTAGACATCACCATGCCTTAATCATGAGTTCACTATGATACACTATCATAATCACTCATAAGGGTCTCAAGCATTTGGTCCAAGTATTTCATTCATTTATCTCATCAAGAATTAATACTTTACCAAATTTGTACTTCATTTATGATAATCTTGAACGCTTCAAGATATTCATATTGGTATTTCTCTAAACACCATTTGAAGTATTAGCATTTGTTCCAATAGGTATGTAAACACATCACATGTATTATACCTAATAGGATAATCACTCTCCCTCTATATTAGTGAAGATTGATTAATCATGTCCAAGATATTCATGTCTCTTACTGGTTCTCTAACCAAAAGAGCCTAGATTTATCCATCATATGGAAACTAGAAATGAATTTCTCATGATTGATGCTAATTAGATTGTTTAAGTTATCAATAACTTTAGGTATCATTTTATCTTATGCATACCATGTATCACAAGATATACAAGGCATTTCCACAAAGATCATATCTTTAAGATTGAAACATCAACTTTATTAATTTCCATCATTGTCATACAATATGAAAAAATAAAGTGTTTCTATCTATTGGCAATATATGAAATAGCAGTTCTCAACTCTATTTCGTGCCCTTTAGGCTGAAATAAACTGAAAGATACTCCTATCTATGGCAGCAACACTTGCTCCAATGATGGGTACTTCTTTCTTGGTCCTTTCATAAAGACCATCACTTCTTTGTGGATATTGCATATCATATATGACATATCCATATCTTGGTATCATATACCTCATATAAAGAAGCGATTCATTTCATTATACCTTAGGTGGAGATCTCCATCTCCTCCTTCATCTTCTTTTTTTCTTCCAGATATAGAGGGCAATTCCCTCATACACCCTTTCCCCATGGGCCTTGAGGCTGAAGACGACTTGGATTGCTAGCTAGCATCAGAACACTTCTTTATTTTGCCCTTATCAATGCCCTTAAGAATTACCTTTCTTTGATCATATCAAAGATTATGGTTTTTCTTTCTTCATCTTTGCCTCTACTATCCTCAACATGTCCAACAACTCTGTCAACGCTTGTCAAAGTTGTTCATGTTGTAGCTTACCATGAATTGTATGATTCTCGCAACATTTGCAGTATCATACCAATAGCCAACTCTTGGCTCAGAGGCAATCCTTCTTAGTTAGGTTTTCCACATGCCCAATCACATTGAGTGTGTGAATACCTTACTGGATTTCCTTCTGTCATGACATACTAGGATAGTGTCTTGGAGACATCATATGTCTCATGTTGTCTCCGCAACTCATAGTTCAGATAACACAACATCAAGCACTCCTCATCAATGTCTTCCTCGGTATGCTTCCATAAGCATACTTTCAGCCATTGATGTGGTGGGATTGAGTTCATCTGGTCTTGGTATAACTAGGACATAGAGCTTTCGCTCTTTGAGAACACTTCTCATCATCCTAACCAGTCGTGGAATTATTCCCATTTAATTTGTTGGTCTCAAAGACCGATCGCAAATAAAGTGATTATTGTTGATTAACCATTTATTTTAACAAAAGGAAATATATGCAATTTTAGTCCAAAACTCTTTTGAC